>CM023533.1:78943953-79507356 GCA_013350335.1 Chimonanthus salicifolius | reverse complement strand
CGATTGATCGTATGTGATCAAGACTTTCAGGCCTTGTTCAAGTTCAGCCTATGTTGTGTCTCAGCGATAGATCGCCTATAAATCATCAAGGTACCAGACGATCGATGATGGCCACGATTGTATCGTCTTGAGACTACATGTGTTTACAATCTAGTCCAAACAGAACCTTCGATTTTCCACATGACATATCGCAAAGCCACGATTGGTTGTATGCTGTCACTGGCGAATGATAGCTGACACGATGTGCTGTCCTGACAGTGAATTCATATTTCCAAGTTTGGTTCCGATTTGGTGTTAGACACATGTTAGGCTTGATTAATTATCCTGATGTGATCTCTAAGCCTGGACAAAGTTTGGGTTCCACCTAAGGTCATCTATGCTCACTTACCATCTGTGATTGCCATACATGATGATCCGTTGAGTTTTCACACTTCAACCAACGCATGAGATCTTGAGTCTTGAGCTTTTCTCTTCAAGGCAGTACTTCACCTAAGTCATGGAATTGACAAATAGTTGACATGGCAAGCCGGGGCACTAACAATTATTACTTACTTTTATGGATGATTGTAATAACTTAAATTTACACTGCTAAGTTTGGTTTGAGCTACTCGTACTTGCTTCAGTTATTATCTTTGCTCTTGGTTTGCAAAAAAAATGCCTGTTATAACTGTTCTATCAGTGGTAACATGCTCGTGGAGGGATGGAGTGTTAAACATGGTGACTCCTATGAGCATCTCAGTCCATCCACCCAAACCCAAAGTGTCAATAACCACAACTCACTATGGACTGGTGAATTGGAACCATCCACAACCCCCACATCAGTGCAGGATTACAAGAGTTGCGCCCTCACGTCCAAGTCTTGAATAGGAGGTGGACTCACATGTGTTGTCTCCCTGCCAATACCAAAACGACCTAAGACACATGCCCGATTGACTCCAGGAGATCCAAACTGTCCCACCTCAAGTTGGCATGCAGTGGCCAAAACCACTCACACACACATGTATGATGCGCTGCCAACCCGGTGATAGACGATACGATATCGTTCCAGTGACATCGCCACATGACCTGCCCAGTGCGTCATGCCATCGCCTCTTCTATAACTGAATGCGCTACCAGCTTGGTGGTAGTCGAAACGATGTCGTCCTAGTGACACCGCCGTACGATCACGCGGTGACTCATACCATTTCACTCTCATCCTACCACAAGTACTCAAAAATTAATTCTTTTGTGTATTTACAATTGGATTTTTGTCATGGAATCTGCAAGTTCATTGTATTTTAGTCTCGGGTTGGGTCTTATTCAATTAAGGTCTATTTCAAGTCTTGTTAAATACGTACTTAAGTTGGTTTGGATCTATTTCAAATTTGAATTGGATTTATCAAATTATCTAAGGAGACCTTTCTAACAACACACACAAGCTGTTCCTTAAATGAATGTAGACCTCATTGTGGAGTTATGGTTCAATATTTGCATATAGACATGGCAATAGTTGAACTAGTGAGGTTTACTCATTAATAAGGAGAATTTGGTCGGTTGTACCCATTTATAAATAGGCTTGGATCAGGTCAAGTCAGTTCAGGTCATTTATTAAATGGGCTAGTTGGGTTAAGTGGGATTGCACCAAATTTTCCGTTGTCCAATGACCCCATATGAAGGAAAGTTCTTTTATCTTTTAATTTCTATTAAAAATAAAAATCTTCTCTTACTTATCTAATTTTCAAGATCTTATAATAATTATGGTTGAGTTGAGTTGAATAAAATAATATTTTGATCAGATTGGATTAGGTCAATTCATTAATTAAAAATTCAAGTTGGGTTTGATCTTTATGTACCAGGAAAAAACTATTATTACTTATAATTAACCTAACTCAAACTTGAATCCAATCCAACCCAATCCATTTCCATCTTTATGGGTCCCATACTTTTACGGGTGCTATTAGAGCCCATTTACTTTAATTTTGTGATTAAATATAACAATATATAATTCATTTATTTAAAATTTATTATTGATTTCACGTCATCAGTTTATGATATACAAATAAATATAAAAATTCAATTCATAGGAAAATATTTCTTATCTCAATTTTCTTAAAAACGTTTTTGATGAAATCGATCTTTTCATTTCTCATATACAAATAGACAAACATGCCCTAAAGAATCTTTTAACAGTTTTCGTGACCTCATGGTCCAAAACGCTCTGATTGTCCGTGTAAAAGAACACATGAAGTATGAAACCCATCTAGGCCAGTGACCTTTAATGGGCCAATATTCACTAATGCTTCGAAAAACTGCAATTGGGGTCAAAATTTTAAAGATAAATTAAATTTTAAAAAAATTATGAAAATAATTGTTATTAATATAGTACTACATTAATAATAATGAGAAATAGTGATTTTAGAGAAAAAGAATTTAAGGTTCTTGTGAGTTTTGACTTTTCCGATAAAATAAGAGCCTTCTTTTTTTTAAAGCTCTTTGCCAATAACAAAAAACTGTGATGTTTCTTTTCAGAACACCGTCATTTTTTTTTCTCAACATGATAATGTTTCATTTATTTTCATCAAAATAAATATTATGATGCAAACAATCAAAATATAAAAATTTTCATGATATGACATAAAATCAAATTTTATAATAATTATTGAATAATATAAAAAAACCCTTCGCCTATTTTTTTTCTACAAAATTACTTCTCTTTCACTAAATAAATAAATCAAATAAAAGAGCGAACTTCCTGGAAATAAGCTCAATGAATGAAAGAGATTAAATAATACAAACGTGCTTCAGAGTTCAGATCCCATTTCCAATTATTTTCCATAATATCAACAGCTGCAAAGCACGACCCATTCGCAAAGGCAGCATTGAATCCCCCGTGTTCAAACGCGTCAGTCACTCTCTCGTACCAACGGCACCAGGAAAACCTCAAACCAGCCAGCTTGCCTTTGCTGTACACCACTTTTTTCACAAATCATACAGGCTCCACTCCTTCATTGCAGTCCACCTTTCACATGAAACTTCCTTAGTTCCTTTCATTCATTCATTTTCAAAATAAATAAAAAACAAATTCAATCCTTCATTTCCCACTTCACCCAAACATTCCCTATATATATAGATATAGATGTCCAGTTCCTTCATCACCTCTTCAAATTTCATTTACTTCCTTCCTTTCTTTTATTTCCATTTTATTTCTTCAAATCTAAATTCCCACTATTGCTTTTGCTGGTGGGATGACTTGTACTGAGGCGCCCAGAATGTTGGTTGTTTGGTCACTGCTAGCCTCTCTAAGTGTGGTTGCATTTGCTGGTAATTTCTATCAAGATTTTGATATAACTTGGGGCGATGGACGCGGACAGATACTCAACAATGGCGAATTTCTTACGCTATCACTCGATGGGGCCTCTGGTTCTGGGTTTCCAATCCAAGAACCAGTATCTGTTCGGAAAGATCGATATGCAGCTAAAGCTCGTCCCCGGCAACTCAGCAGGAACGGTCACCACATATTATCTCAAATCTCAAGAGACGGCGTGGGATGAGATCGACTTCGAATTCCTGGGTAATCTCAGCGGTGATCCATACATTGTCCACACCAATGTATTTGCACAGGGGAAAGGAAACAGAGAGCAGCAATTCTATCTGTGGTTCGATCCCACCCAAGACTTCCATACTTATTCAATCCTCTGGAATCCCCAACACATCCTGTAAGCTCTCTTCTTTCCATCCAATCATCTACTATTTAAGTTTTGTCGATTGAATGAAATCATGAATTATAGAACATTTCCATCACTGTTATTTATGAGATTTGTTTACCCCTTCCTTTCAGTTTCTCCATTGACGGCCTCCCCATCAGACAATTCAAGAATGCCGAGGATCTTGGTGTCCCATATCTGAAGAACCAGCCCATGAGAGTCTACTCAAGCCTCTGGAATGCCGACGACTGGGCCACAAGAGGTGGGCTTGTAAAAACCGATTGGTCTCAGGCACCTTTCACGGCATCCTATCGGAACTACACTGCCGACGCCTGCCTGTGGTCATCCGGTGTATCTTCTTGCAGTACAGGGTCGTCTTTTACACCCAACAATGACTGGTTTACACAAGAGCTGGACTATACAAGCCAAGGGAGGATGTTATGGGTACAACAGAATTTCATGATCTATAACTATTGCAATGATGCGAAACGCTTCCCACAGGGCCTACCTCCTGAATGCTCGCGTGCCTGACGATTTGTTTCTGCATTGGATTTCTTATAATTTGTTTCTTATTTATATATATGTTGATAGATAAACCATTATATGGTGCTTTAATCATTGTGTCAGTATTCAATAAAAACGAATGTATCAGATTTTTTTTAATTTTATGAAGTGGAATAATAGCACGGTATTTTTTAATTTATGTTTTTTTCTTTGAAATCTTTTTCATGTTTCATGCATCTGCATGACTGTTCTCGATATAAATTAAAGGAAAATTATTTTCTCATATCTATTAAAATGAGACATTTCTTTATTCTTGTATGAAATAAGGGTCGTTGTGGAAGCTATTAAGCTACAACAGATATGATATTTTTCTTTTCGAAATTCATTTTTTATAGTTAAGGATACAAAAAATTATTGAAGAAAATAAAGAAGTTTTCTTCTTTCACCAAAATAATACTTGATTTATGTTCGATGGAAATAAAAATTTAGACTCAAACAATCAAAATATCGAATTTTCACATTCCAACATAAAGTCAAATTCTATAACTCTTGTTAAATAATATGTATATAACCTAACATAATTTTTCCACATACTTACTTTATAATTGCTTTCCCCATATAAATAGTGGAACAGCCTGCACACATGCGTTACTCTTATTATTGTGAAATCACTTTAGTGACCCTATGTGTATCTTGGGATACACACGTCCTTACATGTGATCTAAGCCTAGGGTCAAACTCTGATGAAATAGCCCAAGGCCTTCAATAGAAATTTTAGATTCAATTTGGAAATGAAATCTAGAAAAATTCAAACATGGCTAAAAGAAAGTTGAGAAAAAGTAAATTTGAATTTACGTATGAAAGCTAAGGAGTCTTCGGATTTCTTGAAATTTAAAAGAAATCAAATATTCCAATGAATTACCTTAACCCAAGTTTCACTTTGAAAAAAATAGAAACGGGCATAAAATTTTATAGGAGTAATCGACATCTCGCAATTTCGGCAATATAAAATTTAAATAAGTATAATGAATTTTATGTAATTTTTTTTTTTAACATGACTATCTTCACTCCACACAATGTCACAAATACTGTTATCGAGATATTAACAGCAACTGCTAATATTGGGATATTTTCAGATTCTCGGATTTTTACCGGGAATTTAACGGGAAAATCTCGCGGAAAATATAAATATTTAAAAATAATAAATAAAAATGTAATAAATAAATATTTCTCATCTAATATTCTTTGAGCAAAAAATATCATATAATTCTACATGAGTTCATTGCTAAATATAATATAGAAGTCTTCCAATATCACAATAACATTAAAAGACACAATTATCCACCAAGAAAGTATAATTGGAACTAAAAAGAGTATTTTGACTCTTTTCTAATTTTAATGGCTTCAAAGATTTATAAATTACAATATTGCAATATTTTTTATTTAAAATTATTTATAATTTAATATACATACTTATGAACATAATTACTTAAAAAGATATATTCTTAGATAGTTGATTTATAAGAAAATAGATTAAATAAATTATGTTAAGTATGGTTTGTAAGATCATAAGAATTGGACTTAATTTTATGAAAAATCTAACTTAGAATGGATTTTCTATTTAGTGTGATTGACGATGGACGCTAAAATAAAACTTTTGGCTGATAAAAAGCTTGGACTTTTTTGTTTTTTTTAAAAAAAAAAGTTGATTTTATCAGCTATTTTTACTTTATAATAAATTATTAAAAAAATGAGTTGAAATATTTCAAATAGATTGAAACTTTTCATTTCACAAAAACGTGACTCTAACGTCACAAACGTGAAATATTGATCGAAATATTATTATCAACTAATTTTTTTATTTATTTTAACATCCACTTTCACCTCATAAATTGTACCATTCAAATAAATTAGCACTACAATAAAACAAATGTTTACTATTTATTAATCTAACATTAAGATTTGAGCATTCATATTAATAATTATTTTTATCACTTAGTTATGGAAGAGCTATTTTCTTTAAAGCCAATTCTTGTTTTGCAACTTATTTAGAATAATTAAAATAGAAAATAGAAAATTTAATCTCTATCCATTGCTTTATTCATGGGCTATAGTTTTAACTTAGAAAATTTTATATATACATTTAAACGTATATTAAATTGATATATATTTTATTATTTAAAATTTGAAGATAAATTAATTTAATTGACTTTTTATATTGATAAATATGTAAAAGTTTAAAATATAAGAAGTGAAAGAAAGAGTAAAAGCCCTGTGCCGTTAACTGCTAAGAAAGCATAGTGCGAGACTCCGATGTGCTGGAGTGATTTGATGGCGTGCTTGTGTAGACTGTGGAAGGAAAAAAAAAAATCTGGTAAATTTGTGTTAAACGCGGTAAAAATGGTTTTTTTTTTAATGCGAAAATGATATTTTGTCGATATTTTTGTCACATTGAGTCTATATTGGTGGTGAGACTAATCCCATAAGTATATATAAATCTCTCAATTTGCACATACAAATACAACTAATAAAGAGTAATTTCTTGAAAAGTGGTCTGAAAAAATTGAAAAAAAATTGAACAAAAATTGAATTAAAAAATTTAATTCATGAAGGGAGCATATTCACTGTTTGTAAAAGTAAAAATTAGATTCTAACCATTTAAAGAACTCAAAGTCAAAAGACACTTAAGGAAGATGATCATCGCTGGAAAGAGAGTTTGTTGAACAAAATAGAACTACAACTAACTCTTCTTTGAAACAATCCTTGAGGCTCGTAACAAACATTCCACACTCAGAGTAACATTCAAGCAATGCTCCAAACAAGAAACTCTAGCTCTATCTCCTTTGGAACAATCTTCCATCATCGAAGCACATAATTACACCGACAGGACACTTGGCGTCTCATACAAATATCACTCAATCTTTTAAGTTCATCAATTAATTCATAAATTTTTTTTTTCTCATTTTATCTTTTCTTGTATAAAATTTCTCTATTTTTCAAGTTTTGAGATGAGAAGAGTGAGCCTAATCCTTCCAACACACAAACTTCAATCTAAAAACCTTTTTTTTTTTTCACTTTTTATATATTTTTACAAAAATTTCTACAATTAACTGTTGAAGTGAAAACCTTGAGTCTTCCAACTCATCATATCAATTTATAAATTCATTTTTCTATTTTAAATTTCTCTTTAAACAAATTTTCTTATTTTAGGTCAAGGCTAACCAAATCTGTTCAACATACCAAGTCCAATACCTCAGTTATTTTTCCATTTTAACCATTTTTTTATATTTTCTAGTTATTGGTACGACAAAAGTGTGAAAAATCAACAAAACTTACCAAATCTAATTCCAAAATTTCTATTTCGATTTATAGATATTATTCATAATCTTTCTCCATTTTCGTATCCCATTAAAATTATCTTAACCATAGATTAAGTGAACCATCAAAATTCATTTGACACCCATTTAAAACTATTTGTTTTATAAGTGGTCATTTATTGATTTAATTTATAACTAAACTGATCAATAAAAGAGGGTATCGACTTAAAAATGGAATCATATATTAATCAATTAAAACTTTATATCAACGTTTTGATGTATTATATCAAATCAAACAATCAATCTGTAGTAAGTAAAACTAAGGAAAAGCCACTAATTTACAAAATTAAAGAAGAGTCCCCATATGTTCGAAAAATAAAGTATCTAAATTTGATAGTAGCAATTTCAAAAAACCGTGGGCCATGCAACTACCTAATTTTTGCATTTTTTGTTCTTTTTCAATGAGCACCGAAGATGCTTAAGGCAAAGTCTTGCAAAGAATATTTATAAAAAAATTGTGCCCTTCCAATGACTATCACACAACCTTTAAAATTAATTCCATATGAAGTACAATGTGTGAATATATAAATTAGAAGTTATTAGAAACACAAGTGTTGATTGTCGAAGATCTAGCTTTGTGATATTACTTTAAAAATAAAACAGAGTTATTTTCGAGCAGTAAGGATTTAGCAATTTATAGTTTGAGAGAGCTGAGGTTACGTTTAAGGCTTCAATGATGCAACTTTGAGGTTAGTACGTGATAGTTTGTATCTGTAGAATTGTGAGAATCGGATGATTTATCCATTCCATCAGTATGTATTTATACACAAATTACAATATCTAAACAGAGAAGGAAAGTCAACAATCCCTTGATTAGGGAAAAATACAATTATGGAAAACACAAAGTGGGAAAGATGGAGTCATGGATGACTATGCTTTATGGGAGAGTCTATCTGTGAGGTGGCTTTCTGTTAATACTCCCCCACAAACTCGACGGTGGCGAACAAACGAGTTTGGAACTTAGCTGAGAGAAGCGCTGTTTCGACAGTCCTTTAGTGAAGATGTCAGCAAGCTGGTCAAGAGAAGAAACGAACTGAATTCGATGAGTTCGGGCAGCAACACGTTCACGCACAAAGTGATAATCGAGCTCGATGTGTTTAGTGCGAGCATGGAACACTGGATTGGCCGCCATGTAAGTAGCACTGAGATTGTCACAATAGAGGATAGTTGGAGAAGAAGGTAGGAAGCCGAGTTCACAGAGAAGATTATGTATCCACACAGTGTCGGCACAGGTATATGCAAGTGCCCTGTATTCGGCTTCAGCACTAGAGCGAGAAACAGTTGGTTGTTTCTTGGCACACCAGGAGATTAAGGTAGAGCCAAGAAAGATACAATAGCCAGTGGTGGACCGACGGCTATCGGGACATCCTGCCCAATCAGCATCAGAGTAGGCAACCAATCGTAGCGGATGAGTAGTACGCTTGATATGTATGCCACGACCAAGAGATCCTTTGAGGTAACGAAGAATGCGTTTAACAGCTTCCAAGTGAGACGTGCGTGGCTGACTCATAAATTGGGAGACGATATGTACCGCATATGCAATGTCCGGACGAGTAAGTGTGAGATATTGAAGGGCACCGACAAGATGGCGATACGTAGTAGGGTCAGAGAGCAAGTCACCGGTGGCATGAGACAATTGAGTTTTGGCAGCAGTAGGGGTAGAGCAAGGTTTACAATCGAGGAGCTTGCTGCGCTGAAGGATGTCCAATGTATACTTGTTTTGAGTGAGGTGAAGCCCGCATGATAGAGGAGTGACTTCAATACCCAAGAAATAATGGAGACTGCCAAGATCCTTGATCTCAAATTCCGTACCTAGTCTGTCAATGAAGGAGCGAAGAAGAGACGGTGTATTCCCTGTCAAGACGATATCATCAACATAGAGAAGAAGAACCATGATAGTGGAGTCTCGACGAAAGGTAAACATGGAACTGTCGGCTTTGCTCTGAAGAAATCCATAAGAGAGGAGAAAAGAGCTGAACCGTTGAAACCATGCTCTAGGTGCTTGTTTAAGGCCATAGATGGCCTTGTGAAGTTTGCAAATATGATGAGGGCGGCGAGGATCAACAAATCCTGGAGGTTGAGCCATATAAACTTCTTCAGTTAGAGAACCATGAAGGAAGGCGTTCTTGACATCTAACTGATGGAGAGACCAAGCACAAGAAACTGCAATGCTGAGCACAGTGCGGATGGTGGTGGGCTTCACGACTGGACTAAATGTTTCATCATAGTCAATACCAGCTTGCTGATGGAAGCCTTTCGCAACGAGACGCGCCTTGTATCTTTCAATGCTGCCATCGGAGCGCCGTTTGATTTTGAAGACCCATTTACACCCCACCGTGTTGACATTAGGCCGTGGTGGGACAAGAGACCAAGTGTGCTGACTAAGGAGAGCATTGAACTCCGCATTCATGGCTTGTCGCCATTCTGGGGATCGAACTGCTTGAGTATAACAGGTAGGCTCAGCGTCGGAAGAGGTGACCATAGAAGCAAAGGCCTGCGGCAGAGGATGTCTAGTGGCGAAATCAGCACGTGTCCGAGGTTTTCACGTCTTTGGCCCTGGTCTGCATGGGATGAACATTGGTTGTAGAAGATGGAGTGAGCGACGCAGAAGACACAGGAGCAGTAGTGGAAGGTGGCGCCGAAGGGGATTCCTCAGAGGGCTCATCAAGTACTGTCTGAGAAGGCGGCGAAGGAGTCGGCAACGACGCTGGAGGAGAAGGAGATGCCTGTGGTGATGGCGGCGAAGCAGTGGCGGAAGGCATTGTAATGACCGGGATGAAAGCCATATCCGAGGAAGAGGATGAGACAGTGTGTAGCGGCCGGGAGGCACATGGAAACACAGCTTCATTAAACAAGACATGCCGTGAGATGTAGACCCTGCCAGTGGGAAGATGAAGGCACCTGTATCCTTTGTGACGACTGCTGTAACCAACAAAAACACACTCAACAGATCTCGGTTGCAATTTGTTAGTACAATAATCACCAAGATAGGGATAGCAAGCGCATCCGAAGGTGCGGAGAGACATATAGTCCGGCATAGTACCATACAACATCTGAAAGGGGGAAGACCAGTTGAGGAGGGGGGTTGGAAGTCTATTAATGAGGTACACAGCTGTATTCATGGCTTCAACCCAGAGGTGGTGGGGGAGATGAGACGCAACAAGTAAGGTACGTCCCATCTCCGAAGACGGTGTTTTCGTTCAGCAAGTCCGTTTTGTTGAGGGGTATGGGGGCATGAGAGGCGGTGGTGTATCCCTTTTTGCGCACACAGACGTTGAAAGGCAAAGTTATCATATTCTTTACCGCCATCACTTTGAAAAGTTTTGACGGAAGTAGAGAAGTGATTTTCAACCATGGCAAGAAAATGTGTAAAATGATTCAAAACTTCAGACTTATTGCGCATGGGAAATATCCAGGAATATCGTGAAAAGTCATCAGTAAACAGTACATAATAGCGAAAACCAGTGACAGAAGGAACAGGGGACATCCATACATCTGAATGAACCAAAGTCAAAGGTGTAACAGAATGATGTTTATTAATGGAAAAAGGTAGCCGCGTGGACTTACCCAAAGCACAATGTGTACAAAATCTAGCAGGAGAAAATGTAAAAGAACCTACACATTTATTTGAAGAAAGAACTTGAAGAACTTTAGAAGAAAGATGGCCAAGGCGCTGATGCCAAAGAGAGGACAAAGAACCAAGGCCATCAATGCATGAGGAGGTGCACTAGAAGGTCTGAGAGGATAAAGACCAGATTCACAGCGTCCTTGAAACAAAAGAGCACATGTTTGTAAGTCACGAATAACAAATCCCCATGGAAAGAAGGTGAAGCTGACAGAGTTGTCCTTTGTAAATTGAGCAACGAAAAGAAGATTTTTAGTCATGTGAGGGACATGCAACATTTTAGAGAGATAAAAGTAAGAGGAACCCAAAGGAAGATATAAACTACCAGTGTGCACAATAGAGAGAGAGTCACCGTTGCCTAACACAACTCGATCCATACCTTCATTGTGGGAGATGTTGCTCATGGAGTGAGCATCGCCAGTCATATGGTTAGTCGCACCAATGTCGGGATGCCAGTTAGGATCAATTGGTTGAGCAAGTTGTAGGCCGGCGAAAGTAGATGTAAGATCCTCCTCAACCTAAGGTTCTTGGTGGTAGCGCTGGTTGCAAGTACTAGCAGTATCACTGTTGAGCACTGAAATCTTACATTTTTACCCCTGATTATTGGGCCAGTTAATCCTCAATTTTGTATATAATGATGCATTTAATGTAGTTTGTCAGTTTTGTAGTAAAAAATGGAAAGTTCAAGAAAATCAAAATTAAACAGCAGAAGATTGCAAGTTTAGAACTTTAAAGAGAAGATCTAGAATTGTTATAATTATTTTATGTCACTTTCTAGGACTTTCATGTAAATTAATTAATCTAGATCAAGTTATGAGAGTTTATGATTAATTAATAATTTTTAGATTTAAAGTGGCTGAAAAATTATTTAATTCTAGAGGTTAAAAGCTGCAATCCAAGTGCCAAAGCCTAAATTTTAAGTCAATGGCCCAAGACTCAATACAAATAGGCCAAGATATGCTCCACAAAGCTTCAATGGGCCAAGACACATACAAGCCCATGCGCATTTCACACTTTGGGCCAGGCCAGTGTGCAAGTTCAGTCCAACTAAGGCCCAAGCTCTCAAATCCAATTTAAATGGGCCTGAGTTGAGGTCTAGATCCAAATCCAAAGCCCAAGTCCAATGAACTCTATGGTCCATGTTTGAATTTACCTAAATCCAACCCAACTACCTATGTCCAAAACCCATAGCCCAACTTCACATCCACACCATCCAACTTCCATCTTAGATCTTAACCCTCCATCTCACATACCCAATTAGGTTAAACCTTAGATCCACCATCAAATCTAACTCATCCATTCATCTATCAGTAGATCTAGGTCATCCATCATCATCATGATCATCTTAACCTTAGATTAGTGCTCATCCATGCATCACCTATTAATCCTTGCATTCATTTCATGCATTGATCATCTTAGCCATTAGATATTAGGTAATCCAATCACATCCATTCATTCATCTCTTAGAAACCCTAGAGCCTCCACATGCCTCCATCACATAAACACATTACCTCAGATTTAAGTCATGCATTTCATTATCTATTTAGATCCACCTATGCATCTAAACCCTCCATCAACCATCTACCCATTTCTATAATTATTTTACCCAAAATACCTTAGAGCCATTAGATCCAAACCCATTTAATCTAAGCCCTCCATTCATAAACCCTAAGCTATGAACAACTTGGAGTTCAAGCTAGCCTCCATGCGCATATTATACCTCATCATCCCCTGATTTTTGCAACCTATAACCTCTCCATGCACTTAGACTAAAAACCATGTAGATACATTCCTAAGATCCAAACACACCTCACCATCCAATCCCCAAGTATCCCACACAATTTCCTCAATCACAATCCAATCCATTCGAATTTCATACCTTGTACAACCCTAAATTCCAAGCTTAAATCGCCATCATCCATTCCCATTTAGATCCAATCCAGCCCTTTGATTTCCCAACTTAAACTTTGATTTAATCCAAGCCATCCATCTCTTTTCAAAACCTATAAATACCCTATTACCCAAGAGGTAAACTTCGAACATGACCTAGAATTCAAGAAGATTAAAGGGTGGAGCAAAAGATAGGAAGACAAGGAGCACCATGCAAATTTACAAGTGAGAGTGTAGATTTTTATCTTTTATGTTGTCTTTCTTATATTTAATTTAGAAAAGCCTTGTACTTTAAATTCTTCCATTTAATAAAGTAAAGCATTCATTTAGAACCCTAGAACATCCAATTTCTAAAGTACTTTTATAATTATTTTATTTTTAATTTCAAGAGCACAACTTTTATTTATTTTATTGAACATGAGTGTATGCAATAGTTAGGATCTTGATTGTAAGACCTAAAACATGATTACTAAGGTTTTGATTAATTAAATTAAAAGTTGTGAATCTTGTTTTATTAATAAAGATGAATTGTATTTTAGATCTTTACGTAAATTTCAGATCTAGGCCTTTACTTTATTTACATATCTTGGGTGATGAACGGTCTATTCCAAACAACCAACCTTTCCCTTATTACACATTTAATTTTAGTCATTTATTTTCATGCAATTTAATTTTCTGCCTTTTAATTATGTTAAATCTCATGTTTGTTGTGTAATAGTTGTTTTAACCCAAATCTTGTATAATCTAATATTTAATTCTGTAACACTTTAATTCATTATATTATTATTTAATTCATTCTTTATGCGATATCTTGACCCATGAGCTGGATGCCAGGCCTTAAGAGTGGTTGATCCAAGTGAAACTGGGCCCTGTCGGACGGACCAGCAGAGTGGGCCGGTCGGATCCGATAGCCCAGCTGTGGGTGGGAGTTGTGAAAAGTCCCACAACAGAAGTTGAGGAGTTTGAGAGGGGGTTTATAAGTAGCCTTGCTCCCTCAAACCAGCAAGACGCGTTTTGGACCCGAAATTGGGCCGGGTCCGATCCAAAAACCATATGGGCTCGTTCGTGTGCACATGTGTACCCGTGTGGGCCCAAAGCGGACAATATCTTGCTAGGCCGAGCCCCAAACCCTATTTATGGGCCAACCTGTTACAAATGGTATCAGAGCTCCGGGTTCTATACTCGAACCTTGTGGGCTTACTACCTTCCACTGGGTTCGTTGGGTCGAGCCGAGGGCGGCTCTGGGCTTTACGAGGGTGGATTGTGATATCCTGACCCATGAGCCAGAGGCCAGGCCCTAGAGTGGCTGATCCAAGTGAAACTGGGCCCTGTAGGACGGACCAGCAGAGTGGGCCGGTCGGATCCGACAGCCCAGCTGTGGGTGGGAGTTGTGGAAAGTCCCACATCGGAAGTTGAGAAGTTTGAGAGGGGCTTTATAAGTAGTCTTGCTCCTTTAAACCAGCAATACGTGTGTTGGACCCAGACTGGGGGCCAGATCCGATCGAAAAATAGTACGGGCTCTCGCGTGTGCACGTGTGGGCCCAAAGCGGACAATATCTTGCTGGGCCGAGCCCCAAGCCCTATTTATGGGGCCGAGCTGTTACACTTTAATTCTTTGATTCTCTCTCTTTTAAATCACTCTCTCTAAAACAATCCATTCAATTAAAGTTAGGAAGATGTGTAAATAATTTTGTAACTTGAAATCCTAGACATGATTAAGGTTAAAATTTAATTCACCACATAAGAATAAGGAATCACACATTTTATTTGCTGATTTTCTAAGTTAAATACATAACTCATATAATGATTCAATTTCTTAAAAACAATTCATTTTTAGAGGTATTAATTAAAATTCATATACTTTGAGATTTTCCATTGGGTTTGACCTCGCTCTCACATTTACTATGAATGGTTCGTGCACTTACGAGATTTACAAATTTAAAACCATCAACAAGTTTTTGAATACCCCCAAACTAAGATTTTGCTAGTCCTCAAGCAAAACTAAAGCTAAAAATTCTAAAGACACACAGAAATCCTATTCTAGACCAACTGAATAAAATGAAAGTCCTACACTAAACCACTTTCGTTGGTATTTTTTATTGCATTTAACGTATGCAACAAGCCTTTAAACCCCTAGCTTACCCCTAGTGGACTAGTTATAATCTCGTGAGGCTTTCAGTGATAATACCCACAAATATCAACATGTTTAACAGGAACACAAGGATGAGAGGTCTCGACATCATACAACTCTAAAATTTATTTTATAAGGCTTCTACATGGAGTGTAGTGTGTGCTTAGCCAATATTAAGATAGACTTTATTTTCCAAATAGACCCAGGTTTTGTTCACACCGTTGGAAAATGCGCTTTGACTGCAAACCTCACTGGATATATCTCTCGAAAAAATTAACACTCAGAGGTTTGGGTTCATTTTTTCTCAAGTATATGTGAGTAGAATTTTGTATTCAAAATCAAAGTATCTCACATATGTATTAACAAAAACGGTTCATGTCAAAGAAAATGAATGATCTCATGAATCGATGCCAATCTTCTGAGAACGTTGAGTCAAATACCATCATTTTTCTTCATTTATTCTCCACATAAAACACCCTATTTGGACCAAAGATCAATAGAACTTCGTTTTAGAATGAAATGTTGCTTGGAATCGGGTTCACATAAAACACCCTATTTAGACCTAAAATTAATAGAACTTTGTTTGGGGACAAAATGTGGCTTGGAATCGGGTCAAATCAAAGAAGGATAGACGACTCTAAAGATAAATACTTTGAATTGGTTAGAGGTCTTCATGATTTTGAATGGGATATTTTTCCTCTATTTTTCTATTCGGTACTTTTCTAAGTATTTTCTTTTTCTTTATTTTTTTTTCTTTTTCACATCCTTTTTTTGGTGTCTGGATGTTTCCCTTTTTGGATGCTATTTTCTTTCTTATGCCCTTTAGCATACCATCCCTTAAATTTTTTTCATCTCTAACCTTTTCTAAGAATAGGTCATGAATATTTTTTTTTATTGGCTCATACCACTGGACTAGAGTTGGGTATGGTAGAGACGACTAGTCAAGAAACTAGGCTATATAAGGCTCAAATGGAGAGCTATCAAGATAAGATTACCAAGTATAGGTGGGCTTTTAGGCTCAAACGATCCAAAAAATGGCCTAAATTATATCCTAAGTTTCAACAGGTGGTTTCTTTGTTTCAAATAAATTAAAAAAAAAAAAAATTTCAAGTACAATAACTCAATTTTGATGTTGTTCTCAATAATATGACCAAGATGAAGAATAATAAGATCAACAACAACTTATTTACGCTACCCAAGCAAATGGAATTGACTTATAATCCTCAAAAGAAAAGATTGGCTCTAAAGCTCACTGGGTTAAGTCTCCACTGGTATTCCTCTAGTGATTACTCGACTCGTGAATATTTTTCTTTTTCAGACTAAATTTAATATGGCTGTGTACAGGTTTTTCTAATATAATCCTATAAAAGTCTTTACGGAAAAGTATGATATAAAGATCTCTATCTAAGTATTAATGTAAAAAATGTGACTCTTTTTACGCCAGATTGTCAAGACGCATACTTTTCTCAAGTTAAGATTGACAGTCTTTTTAAGCACCAAGGAGTCTCAGCCTTTACCTACGTTTCCCTTGAAAAGGTTAAATCTGCCTATTTTTTCCTAAGAAAACCACCTTTTTTTTTGGATGAAGTGTAATCCCTCAATACTCCCAAACTCGAATTGAACATTGTCCTCAATGTTCCCTAGTCTATAGTGATCAGGTGCAAATCAGAAAATATTGGAGCAATGCTAACTGGGTTTAGATGTACCTAAAAGGGCTCATAACGCGAAACCTATAAACAGACCTAATAACAAAATTCCTAAGCTGACTTAATAAAAAACATAGGCCAGACTGACTCTAACAAATTAACTAAAATCCTAGACTGACTCAATGCAAACCTAAACTAGACACTAAGGACTCAGACCAACTCAGACATAGACATGTGGGTAGTGGGTCTGGGTAATGGAAAATGAGTGGGTTAATATGGGTAAATGAGTGGATGGATAAATGGTTAAATGGGTGGATACGTAAATTGGTAAATGGGTTAAATGGGTAAGTGGATAAATGGGTGGATGGGCAAATGGATGATTGGGTGATGGTGATGAGGGTGGACTATCTATGAATGGGCATGACTGAGCCACGGACGCAACAATCAATGTACTGATGGGAGGTGTAACTCGAACCAAGCGATTGGTGGAGTCACTAGACCAATGATGCATACACAGACACGATCACACATGCTCACACAAAAATCACACAAGAAAATGCCTAAATCTAGATTCAAATTGCTTTAAGAGAAATTGATTTTTTATTGGCTGCTAATAGGACCCTAAAATTTGTCTCTAGACTTGCTTCTACTTTTCTCTCCAAATAATCTAAGTCTCCAATGAGAGTTTAACCACAAGATGGCCAGGTAAGTGGAGGCACACGACATCTCATCCCAGCTTATCCTTAGACGATGCTCGACCGCATGTCTTGGTGACAGAACTAGCCTTAGACACCATTCTTGAATATAAGTTATTCAGTGGTTACAAAAATTGATTTAGATTGAAAAGGTTCCTAATGAGTATGAAACCCTAATAATCTAGCCTAATGGTTCCTCAATTGATTTTACTTGTGGAGTGCATAAACCATTTTTATTTACTAATCTTTTTTTATTTTTCTATTTTAGTGAATGCAAACCTAAATCTAACAATGCAATACTCAAAGAAAATATGCAAACAATAAGCAAACAATCTAATCTAATGCATGAAACTAACAACCTAAATGCATGATCAAAGTAAATATGCAATATTTTTATTTTTTTTATGCAAAATAAATGCAACCCTAAATAAAATTTATATGAATGCATTGAAAAATAAAAAAAAAATTAAAGAAAATGAGGTTAGGCACTTACCTTGGCCTGTAGTGCTTTCCTCCCATAAATTTTTATTGTGCAATTCAAAATCACTATACAATGAAATACCACAAATCAAAGTGAAGATTCTAAGTCTCATAAAGAGTGCATGAAACCTAATCTAAATACAAGTTTTCCTAAGCTACAACTAAAGAAGAAGATGCAATATTTATAATCTATAAAGAAGAATTTCAAAATATGATAAGTTTATGGAAATTAAATCAAAGTTCACCAAATTAAAAATTTATTCCATGATTCCCAAGATTTGACATTTTATTTTGAGGATTTCTTAAGTTAGATAAAAGTTCTAAAATTTTAGAAAAGTTCTAAGTTTGGAAATTTTACTAAAATTGGAAGGTTTCCAAAAATAGATCAATTACTAAAAATAGAAAAAATTTCCAAAAATAATTTGATTCAAATAATTGAGATTTTCAAGAATTTCTTATTTAAGGTAACTTTCCAAAAATAGAAAAAGTTTCCATTTTTAAAGAGTTGCCAAAAATAGAACTTTCCAAAAATAACAATTTTTCCTAAAAATAATTAATTTTTAAAGAGAACACAATTTAATTGTATGATTTCCCCGGAAACGGCGCCAAAAACTTGTTGATGGTTTTAAATTTGTAATTCTCGCAAGTGCACGAACCATTTATAGTATAGTAATATGAGAGCGAGGTCAAACCCAATGGAAAATCTCAAAGTATATGAATTTAAATTAATGTCCTCTAAAAATGAATTGTTTTTAAGAAATTGAATCATTATATGAGGTATATATCTAACTTCGAAAATCAGCAAATAAAATGTTGGATTCCTTATTTTTATATGGTGAATTAAATTTTAACCTTAATAATGTTTAGGATTTCAAGTTATAAAATTATTTACACATCTACCTAACTTTAATTGAATGGATTGTTTTAGAGAGAGTGATTTAAGAGGGAGAATCAATTAATTAAATAATTAAAGAATGAATTAAAGAGTTACAAAATTAAATATTAGATTATACAAGATTTGGGTTAAGACAACTGTTACACAACAAACATGAGATTTAACATAATTAAAAGGCAGAAAATTAAATTGAATGAAAATAAATGACTGAAATTAAATGTGCAGTAACGGAAAGGTTGGTTGTTTGGAATAAACCGTTCATCACCCAAGATATGTAAATAAAGTAAAGGCCTAGATCTGAAATTCACATAAAGATCTAAAATACAATTCATATTTATTAATAAAACAAGATTCACAACTTTTAATTTAATTAATCAAAATCTTAGTAATCATGTTTCATGTCTTACAATCAAGATCCTAACTATTGCATATGCTCATGTTCAGTCAAATAAATAAAAGTTGTGTACTTGAAATTAAAAATAAAATAATCATAAAAGTATTTTAGAAATTGGATGTTCCAGGGTTATAAATGAATGCTTTACTTTATTAAATGGAAGAATTTAAAGTACAAGGCTTTTCTAAATTAAATAAAGAAAGACAACGTAAAATGTAAAAATCTACACTCTCACTTGTAAATTCGCATGGTGCTCCTTAAAGGGATGGTATTCTAAAGGGCAAAAGAAAGAAAATAGCATCCAAAAAGGGAAACATCCAGACACCAAAAAAGGGATGTGAAAAAGAAAAGAAAAATAAAGAAAAAGAAAATACTTAGAAAAGTGCCAAAAAGAAATATAGAGGAAGAATATCCCATTCAAAATCATGAAGACTTCTAACCAATTCAAAGTATTTATCTTTAGAGACGTCTATCCTTCTTTGATTTGACCCGACCCCAAGCCATGTTTCGTCCTAAAAGGAAGTCCTATTGATCTTAGTTCTAAATAGGGTGTTTTATGTTGAGAATAAAGGAAGAAAACTGATGGCATTTGACTCAACGTTCTCAGGAAATTGGCATCGATTCATGAGATCATTCATTTTCTTTGAAATGAACTGTCTTTGTTAATACATATGTGAGATACTTTGATTTTGAATACATAAATTCTACCCACATATACTTGAGAGAAAATGAACCCAAACCTCTAAGTGTTAATTTTTTCGAGAGATATATCCAGTGAGGTTTGCAGTCAAAGTCCATTTTCCAACGGTGTGAACAAAACTTGGGTCTATTTGGAAAATAAAGTCTATCTTAATATTGGCTAAGTACACACTACACTCCATGTATAAACCTTCTAAAATAAATTTTAGAGTTGTATGATGTCAAGACCTCTCATCTTTGTGTTCCTATTAAATATGTTGATATTTGTGGGTATTATCACTGAAAGCCCTCACGAGACTATAACTCGTCCACTAGGGGTAAGATAAGGGTTTAAAGACTTGTTGTATACACTAAATGCAAATGAGAATACCAGTGAAAGTGGTTTAGTTTTGGATTTTCATTTTATTCAATTAGTCTAGAATAGGATTTTTGTGTGTCTTTAGAATTTTTAGCTTTAGTTTTGCTCGAGGACTAGCAAAATCTGAGTTTCAGGGTACTGAAATTTTACATTTTTACCCCTGATTATTGGGCCAGTTAATCCTCAATTTTGTATATAATGATGCATTTAATGTAGTTTGTCAGTTTTTTAGTAAAAAATGGAATGTTTAGGAAAATCAAGGTAAAACAACAGAAGATTGCAAGTTTAGAGCTAAATTTTAGTGTCCTATTAGCAGCCAATAAAAATTCAATTTCTCTTAAAGCAATTTGAATCTAGATTTAGGCATTTTCTTGTGTGATTTTTGTGTGAGCATGTGTGATCGTGTCTGTGTATGCATCATTGGTCTAGTGACTCCACCAATCGCTTGGTTCAAGTTACACCTCCCATCAGTACATTGATTGTTGCGTCCGTGGCTCAGTCACGCCCATTCATAGATAGTCCACCCTCATTACCATCACCCAATCATCCATTTGCCCATCCACCCATTTATCCACTTACCCATTTAACCCATTTACCAATTTACGTATCCACCCATTTACCCATTTACCCATCCACTCATTTACCCATATTCACCCACTCATCTTCCTTTACCCATACCCACTACCCACATGCCTATGTCTGAGTTGGTCTGAGTCCTTAGTGTATAGTTTAGGTTTGCATTGAGTCAGTCTAGGATTTTAGTTAATTTGTTAGAGTCAGTCTAGCCTATGATTTTTACTAATTGAGCTTAGGAATTTTGTTAATAGGTCTGTTTATAGGTTTCACGTTGTGAGCCCTTTTAGGTACATCTAAACCCAGTTAGCACTGTTCCAATATTTTCTGATTTGCACATGATCACTTTAAATTAAGGAAAATTGAGGACAATGTTCAATTCGAGTTTGGGGGTATTGAAGGGTTACACTTGAGTCCAAAAAAATTGTTTTCTTAGGAAAAAATAGGCAGACTTAACCTTTTCAAGGGACGAATGACCAAAGTTAAAACAAATCTGACACTGGACAACAGAAGGAGTGTTGTGTCCCAAAAGTCCCAATGAGGAAGGTGCACGTCTGCGATTGTAGTAGCCACGACCAAAGTCGCCACGGCCTGAGTTACCATGACTAGAGTCACCACTAGCAGACTGAGATGTGCGCAAAAAGTCAAAGCGACAGCGCCCACCACGAGAGGATTGGCCACGTCCCCGAGAAGAGAAAAGAGCAGTAGGATGTGGCTGAGTACTGCTGGCTGAAGAGTCACTTGGAATCAGGTGAAAGATGTGAGACTCAAAGGATAAGAGTCTAGCCTGAAGATCCGTAAACGCTAGTAGAGACGAGAAATTGATGATAGCAGTGACCAACATAGAGTAATCCAAGCCAAGACCCCGAAGGACTGACTTGACAAGGTCATCGTTAGTCACAGAGGCATTGATAGCAGTGAGGGAGCCAACAAGTGACTTGGCATGCTGGAGATACTTAGAAATAGATTTGTCACCTTTGGAAATAGAAAGTAATTGAAATTGCAAATGAGTTGCATTCGCCAACGACTGCTGAGAGAAATTGCGCTGTAAGCAATCCCAAATCTGTCGAGAAGTGGAGAGTCCCACAACTTGGACTAGCATTGGCTCTGAGAGCGTAACGTTGAGGATACCGACAAGAGTTTGGTCCATTTGTATCCAGGAGGTGTACTCAGGATTTGAGCTAGGTTTGGCGGCGTCATCAGTGGAGAGGTACTGAGGTGGGCATGGGTAAGTGCCATCAATGAAACAACAATAATTTTGTCCAACAAGGAAAGGTTTGAGTTAAGCCTGCCACATAAGATAATTTGTCTCTGTTAATTTGATAAAGACAAGGGTTGAGAAATTTGGGATTGTGATAGGAGGGGTAGTGGTGGATGAAGATGAGGCGGCAGAAGAGGGCATTGCTATTATGGGTGTCGTTTTACAGGTCTGAGAGATGGCTCTCCCCTATCCCAGTGCTTTTGTTTTGGTACTGTGTGCCCCACACAAATGTGGGAGAAGAAGACGAGAAGCAGCAAGGGAGCATCGCTGGTGAAAGATCTCGTGGAAGAGAGGCCGGAGCTGAAAGGAGGATCAGATCTGGGAGGACACGATCGGAAAGAAGATCACAGATTTGGGGTACTGAGTGGAGACCTGTTTGGCTGCTTGAAACAGAGATATGGGGTCTGGTTATAGATCGTGCAACAGATGAACCAGAACAAAGAACTACAGCTTTGCGTAGGTAGCAAAAGGCACGGAATAGCAATGGCACTGATGGTTGCTGATGCGGCAGGAGAGAGAAGTGTCGCTACAACAAGCCGGTAGAGACCAGATCTGAAGAAGAGATAGACTACAAGCGAGCAGTAGGAAGGTGTAGATCTGAACAGAGAGGTCAGATGTAGACCGCACGAAGAAGCCAGTGTGACAGAAGAAGAGCAGCGACGCCGTCTGGGAGAAGAAATGGCGGTCCTACATGAGGGTGAGGCCAGGAACGGATCTAGATGAGGTCATTGTACGATCGGGGAGGAGCCAGATCTGAAAAGAGGGAGACCGTCGCTGTTGATGGAAGGGAGACACAGAGAAGAGAGAGACTTTACAAATGCATGAGAGATCGGACAGTGAAGACAACTTGCGTAGTGAAAGGGCGGATCTGGACGTCGGCTGGGAATGCTGATGAAACCCAACAGAGACAAGGGCAAAGGAGAAGCAATAGGAGAGAAAGATAGGGTACTTGTGCGACAGGAGGTGTAGTTGTTGGAGGACTGGGATGGGAGGGAATCAAGAATTTTCAGGACCCGACCTGCTGGCTCTGTACAATGTAGAATTGATCTCGGAGTTTCTCCCATTATTGCATTTTTCATGTATTTCCATGTATTTTTCTTGTTTTATGTTGTTATATTTTGTTTAAAGACCTAAAAAATGAAGAAAATAAGTCTTTAAGGGTACCAGTCGACATCGTTTAGTGATTGTACTGTGTTACAGATCACTCTGTGATGGTACCAGTCGATGCACCAGTCGACTGGTACATCATCTACCTTGGTTGTGAATAGTACCACTCGATGTACCAGTCGACTGGTACATCATCTACCTAGGCTGTGATTAGTACCAGTCGATGTATCAGTCGACTGGTACATCATCTACCTAGGTTGTGAATAGTATGAGTCGATGTACTAGTCGACTGGTACATCATCTACATAGGCTGCGAATAGTACTAGTCAATGTACCAGTCGACTGGTACATTAACTATCAGCTGTCTATAAGAACAGACTGTTTTATGAAAGTACCAGTCTATGTACCAGTCGACTGGTATGTAAAAACTGCCTACAGTTAGAGCAGTTTTTAACAGTTCTGGGCAGTTTCTGCTCACTTTTATCCCCTTTTTTCTTTGTTGTTGGTAGTCTCCAACCTGTGGATGCATGCTAGAGAAATTGTACAATCGGTATTTGAGAAAATCAATCAAAAAGACCAAAAAGAGGAAGTTTCCAATTCCCAAATCCTTCGTCTCTCTTTGATTCTCATTTCATTCCGTTGCATCTCTTTGAGACAAGGGTAAAGGAGAAGCAATAGGAGAGAAAGATAGGTTACTTGTGCGATCGGAGGTGTAGTTGTTGGAGGGTTGGGATGGGAGGGAATCAAGAATTGTCAGGACCCGATCTGCTGGCTCTGTACAATGTAGAATTGATCCAGGAGTTTCTCCCATTATTGCATTTTTCATGTATTTCCATGTATTTTTCTTGTTTTATATTGTTATATTTTGTTTAAAGACCTAAAAAAATGAATAAAATAAGTCTTTAAGGGTACCAGTCGATGCACCAGTCGACATCGTCTAGTGATTGTACTGTGTTACAGATCACTCTGTGATGGTACCAGTCGATGCACCAGTCAACTGGTACATCATCTACCTTGGCTGTGAATAGTACCACTTGATGTACCAGTCAACTGGTACATCATCTACCTAGGCTGTGATTAGTACCAGTCGATGTATCAGTCGACTGGTACATCATCTACCTAGGTTGTGAATAGTACGAGTCGATGTACCAGTCGACTGGTACATCATCTACATAGGCTGCGAATAGTACCAGTCAATGTACCAGTCGACTGGTACATTAACTGTCACCTGTCTATAAGAACATACTGTTTTCTGAAAGTACCAGTCTATGTACCAGTCGACTAGTATGTAAAAACTGCCTACGGTTAGAGCAGTTTTTGATAGTTCTGGTCAGTTTCTGCCCACTTTTATCCCCTTTTTTCTTTGTTTTTGGTAGTCTCCAACCTGTGGATGCATGCTAGAGAGATTGTACAATCGGTATTTGAGAAACTCAATCAAAAAGACCAAAAAGTGGAAGTTTCCAATTCCTAAATCCTTCGTCTCTCTTTGATTCTCATTTCATTCCGTTGCATCTATTTGAGATAAGGGCAAAGGAGAAGCAATAGGAGAGAAAGATAGGTTACTTGTACGATCGGAGGTGTAGTTGTTGGAGGGTTGGGATGGGAGGGAATCAAGAATTGTCAGGACCCGACCTGCTGGCTCTGTACAATGTAGAATTGATCTCGGAGTTTCTCCCATTATTGCATGTTCCATGTATTTCCATGTATTTTTCTTGTTTTATATTGTTATTTTTTTTTAAAGACCTAAAAAAATGAATAAGATAAGTCTTTAAGGGTACCAGTTGATGCAACAGTCGACATCGTCTAGTGATTGTACTGTGTTACATATCACTCTATGATGGTACCAGTCGACTAGTACATCATCTACCTTGGCTGTGAATAGTACCACTCGATGTACCAGTCAATTGGTACATCATCTACCTAGGTTGTGAATAGTACCAGTCGATGTATCAGTCGACTGGTACATTATCTACCTAGGTTGTGAATAGTACGAGTCGATGTACCAGTCGACTGGTACATCATCTACATAGGCTGCGAATAGTACCAATCAATGTACCAGTCGACTGGTACATCAAATATCACCTTTCTATCAGAACAAACTGCTTTCTGATAGTACCAGTCTATGTACCAGTCGACTAGTATGTAAAAACTGCCTACGGTTAGAGTAGTTTTTCACAGTTCTAAGTAGGTTTTGCCCACTTTTATCCCTTTTTTATTTCTTTTCTTTTGGTAGTCTCCAGCCTGTGGATGCACACTAGAGAGATTGTACAATCGGTATTTGAGAAAATCAATCAAAAAGACCAAAAAGAGGAAGTTTCCAATTCCCAAATCCTGCATCTCTCTTTGATTCTCATTTCATTCCGCTGCATTTCTATCCATTGTTACCCAAACGTCCAGATTATCGGATCAAGTTGGTCTCAGTACCTCGATTTCATCTTTTTTTAGGAAGCTTAGGGTATATGGTCTTGACACGTGATCAAAACTAGAAATCCGGTGAAGAAATCTCAAAGTCCCTTTGTTCAGAAAAAGGGAAAATCTTGAGAAAATCGGACATGGCTGCGAACGGCGAATTGAAGAAACATTTCTCCAAATTGGAGGAACAAGTGACCACATTAACGAAGTTAGTCACCAAGTTAGTGGAAGGTGCCACCTCAAAATCCTCTCTGAAGCAGACGTCTGCAGGTTCATCCAAGAAGAAGAGGATTGAATTGAAGGATACAGACGAGATAGATGAAGAGTATGAAGATGAGGAAGAGGTCGATCAGATCAAGACGGTAGATGACCTAAATGGTAAGAAACCTTTCAGAGTAGATTTTAGAAATTCCTACTTATAATGGTGATGTTAATGCGGAGAAATTAGACAATTGGATAGATCAAATGGAGAACTATTTTACTCTCTATGTATACGCCAATACACAGAAAATTAGTCTGGCACAACTGAAGATGTCAAGTCATGCACTGACATGGTGGAACACTTATGTTAAGCGCCACAACATAGCTGAATTAACTTGGAGCAAGTTTAAGAACTTGGTCCGGAAACAGTTTTACCCAATTGGACATGAGGAAGACCTGTGGATTTGGTAGCAATACTTGAGACAATGATCTGGCCAATCGGTTCAAGAGTACACCACTGAGTTTCACACTCAGGCTATTGTACTGGGCATCTCTATTGAAGATTTTGAAGTTTTTATGAAGTATGTGGGTGATTTAGCTGAATACATTTGGAGGGAGCTAAAACTTTTCAAAGTTAGCTCGATCGATGAAGCTACAGTGAAGGCCATCGCCATAGAGGCAAAGAACAAGAAATCTGATAGGGTTGAGGTCAAGCCGAATTTCAAGAGAAGAACTGGTATGGGTGGTAACAGCAAGGGTGAATCTATTCAGCCGAGGAAGGTGAGTGATGCAAAAGGTCCTATTTGTGACCACTGCAAAGGGGTTGGTCATACAAATGATAAGTGCTGGAAACTACTTCCTGAACAATGCCCAAAGAAGGACAGAAAGGAAGTGTTGAATGTCTGGAAGAGATTGAAGAGCTGAAGACAACTGATAGTAAACTCTCACTCATGGCAAAGACTGCAGAGACTTCTAAGAACTCTGTGTTAAGAGAAGAACTTTTTCACTTGAAGATTCAAGTGAAACAAAGTGTGATAGAAGCAATAGTTGACCATGGAAGCCAGAAGAATCTCATTTCAAAATGTTTGGTACAGAGGATGGGCTTGGTGACGACAGCACATCGAAAACCCTATTCATTGGGGTGGATACAAAAAGATATGGAGATGAAAATCACTAAGCAATGCAGCTTCAAATTTGTTATCACAGAGAAGTACATTGATGAGGTGACATGTGAGGTGGTTCCATTAGATGTGTGTTAGGTCATATTGGGGAGTCTATATTTGTGGGACCGAGATGCCATTCACTACAGATGGCAACGCAAGTATCGGTTTGTGAAGGATGGAAAAGAGTTTCACGTCAATGCCTGCAAACCACAGACCGCCACCCTTCTTTGGTCATTGCTACACAGGCCAAGAGGATGGTAAATGGTTGTAGGAAGTTTGTCCTACTGATGATCAGACCACAGGAACAATTGCCAACTAAGGTGATACTCTCAACAATATCACTCACCCCTAAGCAAGAGTCTGAAGTTGAGAAAGTCAAGCTGACTTTCAAAGAGCTATTCTAAGAGGTACAAGGTCTACCACCACGGAGACTTGTAGAGCATGATATACAGTTAGTAGGAGATGTTTCCCTACCTAACTTGGGTCTGTATCGTACCACCATCACAGAGAATGATGAGATCCAACAACAAATCCAAGAGTTATTGGAGCGCGGAGTCATCAAACCGAGTTGTTCAGCTTGTGGATCTCCAGTGTTGTTGGTGCCTAAGAAGGACATCGGTTGGAGAATGTGTATTGATTAAAGGGTGTTGAACAAGATAACCATCAAGAATTGGTATCCATTACCGAGGATTGATGACCTGTTGGATCAACTACAAGAAGCCCACTTTTTCAGTAAGTTGGACCTGAAGTCTGGTTATCATCAAGTCTGGGTTCATGAGGATGACACCTGGAAGACTGCATTCAAGACAAGGTAGGGGCTGTTTGAATGGCTGGTAATGCCATTTGGATTGTGAAACGTACCGGCAACCTTCATGTGATTAACGAATGAGGTATTGCATCCTTTCATTGAAGATTTTGTTATAGTTTATCTGGATGAAATTTTAATTTATAGCAAGTCATGGGATGAGCATATTGTTCATTTGAGTAAGGTGTTTGGGGTGTTGAGGAAGAATCAGCTGTAGCTGAATGGAAAGAAGTGTGAATTTGGGAAGCAATCATTGGTGTACCTGGGTTTTATAGTTGGAGCAGGGGAGTTGAAGGTAGACCCTTCAAAGATTGAGGTCATTACCAAATAGCTAGCACGGCACCTCGATCTGTAACTGAAGTGAGGAGCTTCATGGGAGCTTGTCAGTATCTATGAAAGTTCATTTGTCACTTTTCACAGATTACGGCGCCTTTACATTCATTGACAAAGGCCAATCAGAAGTTTGAGTGGACAAAGAAGTAGGATGATACATTTCAGTTATTGAAGAGGAAGATTTCTGAAGCCCTAGTATTGGCATTGCCAAATTTGCATCGCCCTTTTGAGGTTGAGGCGGATGCATCTATATATGCCATGGGAGTTGTATTGTTGTAGAATGGGAAGCCCATGGTTTATCATTCTGAGATGTTTAGTGGACCGGTGATGAATTACCCCACTTATGACAAGGAGATGTATGCTTTCACCAGGCGATGAAGCATTGGCGTGTGTATCTGTTGGGAAAAGATGTCATAATCCTCACCAACCACAAACCCCTTCAGTTTTTACAAACTCAGTTGAAATTGCAGCAAGCTCATCATATGAATTGGATGTCATATTTGCAACAATTTAATCTGGTGATAAAGTACAAGAAAGGAGCTACGAATAAGCTAGCTGATATGTTGTCTAGACCACCTACATAGAGGAGCTCCACTCTCATAGTGGCAATGCAAATCCAGCCTATGGCCCTTAGTGAGTATGCACAAGGGTATGACACTGATGAAGACTTAAGACAGTATTTGAGAAGCTACAACAAGGTCAGACTATGGAGTTTGAACTGAAAGATGGGTTGTTGATGTATAAGGGGTCACAACTGTGTATACCGAAAGACGGGGACAGATTACCGTGGGTTAGAGAAGCTCATACCTCTCGAGTGGCGGGACACTTTGGGGTTGAGAAGACACTACTTAATCTGCAGAGGTATGTCTTTTGGCCAATGATGAGGCTAAATGTGGCTAGATACATCAGAGGTTGCGTTTTTTGCAACACTTCGAAGCCATCGAACAGGAAGGTATGACTGTATACTCTTTACCAGTACCTAAAAGACCCTGGGAGAGTATTTCGATGGACTTTTTGGGAAGCTTAGCGAAGACCAAGTCTGGATATGATTATCTTTTTGTTATTGTGGATTGGTTTAGTAAGATGGTGGAACTCATCCCTTGTAAGAAGACAATGACAAGAGAGGCAGCAATGAAGCTATTCTTGGACTATGTTTGGAAGCATTATGGGTTGCCTACGTCGATTGTTTCGGATCGAGATAGTCGATTCCTAAGTCACTTTTGGAATTCACTTTGGGGAATGATGGATACCAGGCTGAAGAGGAGCACGACATTTCATCCACAAACTGATGGACAGACAGAAGTAGTAAACAGAACTATGGTGCACCTCCTTCGAGACTACAAATCCAAGCATCCTAAGACTTGGGATACTAGTCTCTCTTATCTGCAATTTGCCTTCAATCATGTTATTCATAGGTCGACACAGAAGTCGCCTTTTGAAGTCTGTTTGGGCTATTTGCCTCAAAGTCCTTTTTGATTTGGCTTTCACCTCTGGGAATGGTCAGTTGGAAGGAAAGGAAAAAGAGGACAGAGCTAGAGCTCAACGATTTCTAGAGAAAATAGCTAAGGTACACAGAGAAGTAGATGCACAGCTACAACGTGCACAATAGAGATACAAGTACCGACATGATCGACATTAGGTGGAATGTACATTCCAAGAAGGTTATCTTTTTTGGCTGAAGCTGAGCAAAGAGCGGTTGAAGGGAGTAAGAAAGAAGTTGAAACCCATCAGATATGGACTGTTCAGAATCATCAAGAAGATTGGAGACAATGCATTCCAGTTGGATCTACCACCATATATGGAGATGTACTCTGTCATCAATGTCGAGAACTTGAAACTGTTTGAACCTTCTATGCTTGATGAAGATTCAGACAAGAAGACGCGGCTACCATTCGTTGATGATTTGTGGGTAGAGAGGGAGGATCCACTGTCTGAAGATTGCATATTGGAGAAGAAGGTTATGGAGACTAGGCGAGGGACTATGATTCTTATTAGATCGATAAGAAGGGTCAGCTTCCAAGCCAGTCGCGGTGGTACAGTCGTGAGAAGGGAGCTAAGGAGTTCCCTCATTTGGAGTTTTGAAGATTTAGTGGGACCTAAATCCCCTGAACAGGGGGAGCCATGATCCAGGAGGATCTCCCATTATAGCATTTTCATGTATTTCCATGTATTTTCCTTGTTTTCTCTTATTATATTTTGTTTAAAGATTTAAAAAAACGAAGAAAATAAGTCTTTAAGGGTACCAGTCGACTGGTACATCGTCTAGTGACTGTACTGTGTTACAAATCACTCTACGATGGTACCAGTCGATGAACCAGTTGACTGGTACATCATCTACCTAGGCTGTGAATAGTACCAGTCGATGTACCAGTCGACTGGTACATCATCTACATAGGCTTTGAATAGTACCAATCGATGTACCAGACAACTGGTACATCAACTATCACCTGTCAGTAAGAACAGACTGTTCTCTGATAGTACCAGTTGATATACCAGTCAACTGGTACACATCTAGTACAGTTTGTGAATAGTAACAATCGATGTACCAATCAACTGGTACGTAAAAGCTGTCGATGGTTAGAGCAGTATTCAATGGTTCTGGGCAGTTTTTGCCCACTTTTATCCCTTTTTTCTTTTTGTTTTTTTGTAGTCTCCAACCTGTAGATGCACGCCAGAGAAATTGTACAATCGGTATTTGAGAAAATCAATCAAAAAGATCAAAAATAAGAAGTTTCCACTTTCCAAATCCTACGTCTCTCTTTGATTCTCATTTCATTACGTTGCATTTCTATCCGTTGTTACCCAAACGTCCGGATTATCGGATCAAGTATTGTGAGAATCAGATGATTTATCCATTCCATTAGTATGTATTTATACACAAATTGCATTCTTTAAACAGAGAAGGAAAATCAAGAATCCCTTGATTAGGGGAAAATACAACCATGGAAAATACAAAGTGGAAAAGATGAGTCATGGATGACTATGCTGTATGGGAGAGTCTATCCATGAGGTGGCTTTCCGTTAATAGTATTGTTTTAACAAATTAAGATGGTGTAGCTCAATTGGTAATCTCCCGCATCAGGAAGCGGGAGATGTCAGGTTTGAGCCCCCCTAGCCTCACATAGTATGCCCTAAGAGCAGTAGGTATCACCCGTGGAGATTTTATATTGGACTTCCTACTGTTTTCCACACGTAAATTCAAAAAAAATGAGATTTTAGTAATTATATTGCTGACATGTCAATATTTTATTGGAGGGTAGTGCATCAGATGTTGTTAAAAAATAAGAATATTAGTATAAGTGCAATGACTTATCTGATAACCTTCATTCACCTCCCTCACAGCTGTTTGAAGATGCTTACACATTTTCTTAAATAACTAGAGACATCTTACGATAGCAAGTGCAGATGGGACCTCAGATTTGAAGGATACAATTATGAAAATTATCCTCAACTCTTTTAGAGATCAGATCATTTCATCATGGAGAGTTGAGAATGTCTGAGAGCAGATCGAATTCAAGTATTTTGAACATTCTTCAAGGGTGTATTTGAATTTGGGGATTTTGTTGTTCTTCATGCATGTAATTGTGTAGTGTTATCTTCTTTGTTGTTATTGAATGGAATTGGCTTAACCTGTTTACATTTGATTCTTTTCCTCTTTCTTGGATAGTGTGGCTTATGCATTGAATCATTGGCATTCCTGTTTGGCCCTTATTCTGTTTTCGTTGTTTAGGAAGAAATCCAATAAAATTTGGGACCCATTTCATTCTTACGGATTGTTTTTTAAGTGATTTTGTCTTGTTTATCCCTAATTTTATAATGACCCTCCTTTGTCTTTGAATTTGTCACTATAAACCTTAGGTTTGGAGTTTCAATATTTTTATGGTGCGATTTACTTTCATCTTCATTCCTTATTTTCTTTTCTTACGGTTTAAAATTTGATAAAATCATCTCTTACATTTCTAACCTATTCTCGTGGTTTTTCTCTGCTTTTAGGTTTTGACATGACAATATGTGAGCTCAATCATTCCAACTCACCAAATTTTTTCTATTATTTATATATTTCCCATGATGTTTTTCTACTTTTTAGTCATTTATGAGTCAAGATATATAGTTAAATTCTTCCAACCCATCATATCCATTTATAAATTCAATTTTCTATTTTTAGACCTTTAGCACTATTTTTTTTAAATGATTATAGGCCATTTCATTCTTTCTAACCCTATTCCATCTTAATTTATTTTTTCTATTTTAACCAATTTTCATAAATTATAAATATTTTTAGTTATTCACATGAAAAAAATGTGATGAAGCAATCTATTTTATTAAATTTAATCTTCAAACCTCTATTTTCTATTTTAGTTCTTTTTATTTGGTAGGTCTTCAAAATACTATTTTATTTTTATATTAAATAAACAATACGTATGAATGTCACTTGAAAGTGAAACTATTTCATTGAGATATGGATAATACATAGAGGTTCTACTGGGTCATGTCTCGTACCAGCCTCATCTAGGCTTTATAATAGATGGCAGTAAAATGGGATAGCGATCCTCCTCCATGTATTTTGTTTAATCCGACACGGGTTTTACTATATGTCTATTTTGCCTTTCAAAACGGCTCGCCGGATCACTGACTCTTCCACTGCGATATAAATTGGCTCACTGACCAGATCATTGAAATTTTTTTAAATGTTTTCGTATGCCAGTGAAAGGGTCAAATAGACAATATCTTAAATTTCGTGTCTCATTACACAAAATACCCGTACAAGAATCGCTACCCAATAAAATGTTTTGTTGTAAAGAACGTTTGTCTGACAATGGCCTTCTTTTTTTTTTTTTTTTTTAATGATTATTCTTAGCGTCATACATATTTTAAATTTTTATATCTCGATGTAATATTCATTTATTGATATTTTATCAACGACTTATTGTATATATCACTGACTATTAAGTTAGGTATCTTAAAATCAAACGTCATGTGTATGAAAAATAGGGATATACTTATCTATAATCAATTTTTGTAGGCAACATCGCCCATGAGTGGCAGTCTCTTCTAGGTTTTGTGGGATCATTTAGTAAAGAGACAGAGAGTGGGGTCCTATGTATGATAATATTGTTTTGAAAGATATTTTTGGAATGATATTTCTCATAAAAAGTTAAATTCATTAAATTTAAAAAATCATAATTTTGAAGAGTTTAAAGATCAATAATCAAAATAGAATAAATTTTGGATGTATTTACGATCATTCAAAATAGATTAATATAGAATATGGATACAATTCACTAAAGAGTCTCTCGTGTTGCCACAGCAAACTAATATTCAAGCCAAGTTTCTTAAAAACCATTTAAAAATATAAAACCTTAAAAAAGCAGTCAAAAGTTTTTTTTTAAAAACCACAGAAAATTATTTTAAACAAAAATTAAACTAGGCCAACCTTTAAAGCCTTCCCTTTTAAAATATTAAATTTATATCGTATGACCTAATAGGCCATAAATCACCCAGAAGCAACCCCACAAGGCCGAGCTGAGGGTGAATATCCATTTCCCACCACATCATTTTATAGCCTCACGTTGAGGTCTTGAGGCAACAAACACTTCTCTCCCACGCCAGCACGTTTGGGAGTTGAATTAGCGAGTGCAGGCATGCAACATCTTATGATTTTATATACAATGAATAAATCTAATACGAAATATCAATTGATATTTCATTAAATATTAATTATACGAATAATATGCGATCAATTGTTATTTAATTTATTAATTAATAGTTATTGAAATTTAAAAATTAATACTATACACTTAATGCTGTAAAGCACATTGTATTATTTATGTTATGACTGTCAAAGTGAGTACTTTATATTTAAATATATAAAGTGTAATATTTATTTGTATATCACTTAATTATTTGTATTGCATCCACTCCCTATCATGTTTACAACATTTGTGGGCTTAATCACATTCTTGGCTGGATTTAAGTTGAGTTGGAATTGGTTGGGCAAAAAATTGGTTGAATTTGGATTGGGCATAGGTTCATGAATCTAATTTTATTTTTTATAAAATTTCATCTATAAAATAAAAAATATTTTTTATTTTTCAGAAATATTTTTTCTTAAAATTTTATTTTAAGTCATCAATTAAACATTACTTAATAATTTAATATTATTTATAATATAATATTCATAGCATGGATTTGACCATGTTTGACTACAGTTGAATATTATTTAACTTGACCATCCATCGAGGCGGTTTGCTTCACGGCCAGTTTTTAAAACATTGAATTTTTCCACTAATATAGAATGCTATGAAGCACGGATACTTCGAAACCCTTCGAATATCCATGTCGAGTTCGTATCGACACGGATACAGCTTGGATACGTGTCGGATAGGCACCCAATTAATTAAAATATTTTTAAATACGGATACGCCATCGATACGCGTAGGTGTGTGAGGATACAACACGCAACAAGGGCAAACTGGGAATAATTCATTGTAAACATTATATAAGGCTTTCAAGCCTTACATGATGGAATAGAATACGATTGCAAATTTCAAAAATCCTCTAGCATATGCGCAGGTGATCCTTGGAGCGAATCTAACTTGACGTGAAGCCCTTCCCTTCCTTCTTATTCTCCAAGTACTCGATTCTCTCTCTTCTCTCTCCTTTCATTCTCTTCTTTTTCCCTTTCTTTATTTAATTTTCCCTTGCTGCAACTGCAACCCAAAATCCTTCCTCTGACCATGCTCTTAAGTTTCTTGTATAACCATGTTCATCATCGTGTTGTGAGAGGAATTACAACACCTATTCTTTCATCCACTCCATGAAAAGAAACAAGATATTATAGAAACAACAGAGATCGATAAAATGGTGTGCTCTCTTCTCACTCTATCATGAGAGAGCTTTTTCTATTAATATAATTGTACAGACATTACAAAGATGAAAATTATTCCAAAAATATACACCGGCAATCACAATGGAGAAATCAATGGAGAAATCTTTTACCGTGTGATCTGTGTGAGCTGATTTGCCATGTTACAGTGTGCTTACCATGTGCCAGACTGTGATGTCGTGTACAAGGCTATCTTCTCTTCCCTTTCTAGTTCCTGTTTTGTAGATGGTTCAATATCCCCTCGCAAACTGAGCCTCGGAGGAATCCAAATGCCCAGTTTGGTGCACAGAGTGGTGTGAAAGTTGCACAGTAGAGGCTTGGTAAAAATGTCTGCGAGTTGATTGGAAGATGAAACAAATTTAGTGACAAGAGAACCGAGAGAAACCTTTTTTCGTACAAAGTGATAATCAATCTCAACATGTTTAGTACGAGTAATGCCGAGATATTATCTAAGTAAAGCAGCGGAATGGATAAAAGATGAAGGCCGAGATCACGAATAAGGTGGGTGAGCCATGTGAGTTCAGCCGCAGCGGAGGCAAGGGCGAGATATTCTGCCTCCGTACTGGACCTAGCAACAGTAGGTTGTTTCTTAGCATACCAGGATATATAGTTGCCACCAAGATAAGTACAAAAACCAGTGGTAGAGCGGCGTGTTGTTAGACAGCCAGCCCAATCGGCATCAGAGAAGGCATAGAGTTGCATAGGACAATGAAAGAGAAGATGAAACCCAATAGTGATCGTCCCATGAATGTAACGAAGAATCCGCTTCACCATCTGAAAATGCAGAACAGTAGGTTGATGCATATGTTGACAGACAGAGTTGACACTATAGGAAATATCAGGATGAGTGATAGTGAGATATTGTAAGCCACCAACAATGCTGCGATAAAAGGAAGGATCTGGATAGATGTCATTATCAGTAGGACTTGGTCTCCACTTTGTGACCATAGGTGTGGAGACAAGTTTGCAACCTATCATCTGAGCACGATCCAAAAGATCAAAAGCATATTTTGTCTGGTTGAGAAATAAACAACCAGAGAAAGGGATAACCGAGATGCCCATAAAATAATATAGAGGACCAAGTTCTTTCATTGCAAACTCCTAGATAAGATGGCTAATAAACCCATGAAGCATGAAAGGGTTGGATCCTGTAATAATGATGTCATCGACATAAATAATAAAAACAAGGTACCTTGGCGACCATGATGAATGAATAAAGAGGTGTCAGCGGTGCTACAGTAGAAGTACAATCCCAAAACAATGGTTCTAAATCGATCAAACCATGCGGATGGAGCCTAACGCAACCCATATAGAGCACGCTCGAGTGAACATCAATGAGTTGGTTGTAGAGGATCTTTAAATCCTTGAGGCTGCTCCATAAATACAGGCTCAGTTAAATGCCCATGAAGAAAAGCATTTTTAACATCTAATTGTTGAATCTCCAATCATGAACTAAAACCACAGTGAGAATCAGTCGAATCGTAGCAAGCTTGACAACAGGAGAAAATGTTTTAGAGAAGTCAATGCCGGGAATCTGATTGAATCCCTTTTCAACAAAGCGAGCGTTTAATCGATCCAAAGAACCATCAAACTTGAGTTTTGTTTTGAATACCCACTTACAGCTGGGAACATTCATGGTGGACTGTCGGGGGACCAAATCCCAAGTATCATTGAGAGAAAGAGCCAACAGTTCGCCTTTCATAGTAGCAGTCCAGCCAGGGTGTTTGAGAGCGGAGATAATAGACTTTGGTTCTGATGGAATTGATTGAGCCAACAAACAATAATCAGAATTAAAGTACTTAGGATTAGGCTTAATAATACCATGGCTGCAACGAGTTGCTCTAGGAGAATGTTAGCCCGCACTAGAGGAGATGCTAGTAGGAGACGACGCAAAACTCGTAGTGGAGGGAAAAATATCATCAGCAGCAAGTGGCACTGGAGAGTGGTCTGACTGTGGAGGTTGATCATCACATGTAGGTTGATTTGTCGCGCAACTAGACACTGTAGGGGGTTGGACAAAATCATCTGCATTAGAGAGACCACTATCTCAAGCTTCCGGATTGGTGTTGATAGGATCAGAAGGAGGTGGACTTCTTGTGTCATAAGTAGGAGAGGTGTGTGAGAGTCCCTTGCTGCCACTGGAGTATCTGTAAGCTAGTCAGAGAACTCAATTAGGTCAGTAGTAGTAAGTGAAGAAGTGTAAAGTGACCCTGGATTGTGGAATGGACAAATCGATTCATCAAACACCACATGCAGTGAGAGATAAACGTTATTTGTTGGCGGAGAGTAACACCGGTAGCCCTTGTAATGTTCACTGTAGCCCAAAAAGATGCATGGAAGAGACCGTGATTCAAACTTATTCTTAGTGTAGTCTCGAAGACAAGGAAAACACTTACTGCCAAAAGTTCTCAGAGAGTCGTAGTCTAGATGTTTAAAAAATAATGTCATATACAGACTTTTCCAATCCAAGACCCGAGATGGTTGTATGGTTGTATATTAATCAACCATGCAGCAATACTAAAGGCCTCTATCCAAAATCGCTGAAGGTCATGAGCGTGGAACATCATGGTAAGACCCAAGTCAGTGATATTGCGATGTTTGCATTCAACTAACCTATTTTGTTCAGGAGTATGTAGGCAAGACATTTGAATTTAATGCCTAGATCGGACAAAAAGGTTTTGAACTTGGAACCAGCAAATTCACCACCACCATCGGATTGAAAAATCCGAATTTTCTTGTCAAATTGAGTAGCAATGAGTTTCTGGAACATAATAAAGCACTGTAAAAAATCTGACTTGTGCTTGAGAGGATAGATTCATGTGTACCGAGTGCATTCATCCACAAATATCACATAATAGCGGAATCTATGAAAAGAGGTTACTGGAGAGGGTCCCCACAAATCACTATGAATTACACCAAATGGTTCATTGCAAACATCATGAGATTGAATAAAATGAAGACGACAGGCCTTAGCCATCTAACAACTATTACATATAGTGTCAACCTTATTTTTACTAATGCTTAAAATGAGCTTATTTTTCTTCAAAATTCTACTAGTGTGACTGAGGGTGGCCAAGTCGTTTATGCCAAACATCATTAGTTGCAGAGCGAAATCTGGTAGAAAACATAGCTGCCTCTTCCTTGGGCTGAAGAGCATACAATCCTCCAGTCCTACTTCCTGAAGCAATCACGACTCCTGTTTTTCTGTCCTTGATCACAAATCCATGAGAATCAAACTCAACTATATAAGGATAATCAAAAGTAAGTTGACTGACAGATAACAAGTTCTTTTTTATTTCAGGGACCACCAGAACATATCTAGTTGTAGATTAGAATCTCCCATTTCAATATTTATGGATTCAATATGAGAGATATCAAACAAATTTCTATTACCAATAAAAACCCTATCAGTGCCATGATACGGAACAAGAGAGGTGAGCTTACCAGGATCTGATGTCATATGAGATGTTGGACTGGTGTCAGGAAACCAAATCTTGTCTAGGTTATCATTGAGAGAAGTGGTTGAAAGAGCCTGAGTCACATCATTTGGTTGATAGACTTGATTAAACCGATGCCAGCACTCAAGAGTCGTGTGTCGTGGTTTGTCAAGTATTTGGCATCAGACTTCTTCTCTGTCTCTAGGTGATTTGTCATGAGCGGGCTCTTGTGAGGGTCGATGAGAGCTACCACGGTTATACGGAGTTGATTGATAGCCCCGTTGAATGTAGCCATCAGATTGAGATCGTCCTTGATTAAATCCTCGTCCTCATGAACTACCAGTTCCTTTTCCTCTCCTGTTGGTCCCACAGTTGAAATTGGAGCTGCCAGATCGCTCTCCAACAAACGCCATATTATGATTAGGAAGATAGGAGTTACTTGGACAATGAAGAGTTTTCATAGTTCATGATTTTTTAATAGAGGAATGAGGTCCCGATAAAATGGAATGGGTGGTTTGAGCATGGTAGTAACAAAGGACTCATAGCCTCTGCCAAGTCCTTTTAGAAGACCAAAGACCTTATTGGGATCATCCACAGGTTTGCCAATGGCAGCCAAATCATCAAAGTAGTTTTTGAAAAGTCGAAGGTACTCAGTCATAGAGTGATTATCCTTGGAGTGTAACTACAAGCGTTGGAGAAGGTAGAATTCTCTCTCTTGCGCAAACGAGTCTCGCAAAGCACGCCAGACATCGGTTGATGTGTCAAGTCCGACCACCAGTAACGCCCCGCCCTTTTTCATTCGCCACAAATCAGAGTATATATATATATATTTCTTAAATGAGTAAGAGAGGACGGGACGCGACGACGTGAGTTAAGTTTGAGTTTCCAAAACCCGACTCTTAACTGTCCACCTTTACGTGTGCGTAGACTAAGTCAACTTAAACATTATATATATATATATATATATATATGGATGAGATGTTATCCATAATCATGTCATCATTAAGTAGGGAAAAACAAATCACCATCCAATTCCAATTAAAACTTAAAGATAATCAAACCATAGCAAATAGTTTCTAAGTTATTACAATCCAAACTATCAGTCCTCCCAATACATCATAAACATCAAAACCAAATAAATTAAACTTCATTCATTCCAAGTTCCTACGCTTGGCTCCCTTCATGTCTCATGCCTGTTTCCTTATCATTCCCTATTCCATCATCTATAGGGTAGAAGTAGGGCATCAGTCAACATGCCTAGTAGGTATTCCAAGTAGGGTTATGGTACACATAGGAGTAATATAAATCAAAATAGATACATCATATAATATTTGTAAAACATCTCATAAGTAGTAAAAACAATGCATGATGTCCATATCATAATCATGCTTACTTATGTGTCATGTCATAGGTGTCAATGCCAAATGATCACTCACCCAATTTCCATATCCAATCACATCATATATAAATAGTTTCCTTGATAAATTGCCATATCAACGTGTTCCCTTGGCCAATTACGTCAGCAGTGTTTTGTGACGGTACCACCAGATCACTGTATACCTCCCCACATATTATTAACCGGAATTACCAATGGAGTGTGGACTCCTCCCTCTGAGCAAGGTTTCGGGACTGTCTACCCAGGAGCTCTTTGGCCCAAATTACACCGTACGCATTTCTAGCAATCCCGGACAATGCCAAAATCTCAACAGTTCACATAGCTTCACACAAGCTAGTCTCAAGCCCAAATCATATCCGGACCGCTCATAACTTGGCTTGCTGGTCACATGTATTCCCTCCCATGCCATGCATGAGGTAATGAATGTAAGAATGCCATTTCATATCAAATTACATAATATCATTGAAAATCAGTTCATAAACATATACCATTTGTTTAACCAAAGTAAACATTATATTTGGAATAAAAACCAGTGTCATATATAATCAATAGTGTCTCAATAAGGTAGGAATCCTACCAATGTCCGATATACTATCATTTTCTTGTTTTGCAAGAACAACGCTAACGATCGCTTGAAAACGAATCAAAGTCCTCATGCGAACCTCTTTACCATATCAAATTCAATCATATATATATATATATATATATATATATATATATATATATATATATATATTAATTTTTTTTCCATTTTAATTCATCACCCCTTCCATCCAACAAAAGGTTCTGGAAACTAATGTAAAAACATGACTTTTCAATTCAGTCAACTGAATCTGGAATTCAGTCGATTGAATCACGGCCAGATACCATCTATGCTTTACCCGCAAACTTTCAGTCAACTGAGTAACAATATTCAGTCGGCTAAAACACAAATAGGTACTGTATAAACTGGACCCGTAACCTTTCAATCGACTGAATCATAGATTTAGTGGGCTGACTTTGGGTCAAATCCTCTGTGTTCTCTGTCAGCACACTTTTAGTCGACCGAATCATAGATTCAGTCTGCTGACTTTGGATCAGATCATTTGTGTGTTCGGCCAATATACATTCAGTCGGCTGAATTATCAACAAACCGTTTACGTGTTTGGTAAGCATGCCTTCAGTCGACTGAATCATATGATTCAGTCATCTGAAACACACCAGATCACTTACTTATTTGGTACGTATACGTTCAGTCGGCTGAAATACCAATAGACCCCATCTGTGCTTAGCCAGTGTACTTTCAGTCGACTGAATTATATGATTCAGTCAGCTGAAACACCTAGATATCCCTTATGTGCTCGGCCAGCCCACTTTCAATCGACTGAATCATTAGATTCAGTCGACTGAAAATCTCAGATTACCCTTATTTGCTTGGCCAGCACCAGTTCAGTCGATTGAATCCTGAGATTCAGTCGACTAACTTTTTGTCAATTCTCTCTATTTGCATATCTTTTACAGTCCTTCTTCATAAAAATTCATTCTTTATCATATCTAAACATGGATTTCATCTTTCATACTTTAATTAGTAAATTCACTCTACCCACTAGCCAAGGTTTGGGTTCCTCATGATCCATTCAATCATTGTACCAATATAGTATGGTTTTTTATTTAGTCCTATGGTTGTTTTGTTTTCAACTCGTAACCATCCCTTGAATGGATTTTCAATTCCATGGCCTTATAACAGATTGGCCATCCATTCCAACCAATTATGGAACCCATGGGTTTGGCCACCCCATGGCCAAACCTATGGTTTCTTTAGACTTATTCCCATATTGTTAAATCTTAAAACATACCTTCTTTTCCGTATCTTTCTTTTCTTTTTGATCTGTATTTCCTTCCTTAATCCTTCTTTCCCTTTCTTTGTTCTTCAACAATTCTCCAAGTATAGAGGTGTAGGAGAGAGAGAGAGGAGAGGCAAATCCTTTGATCAAGGTGTGGAGGAGTCGGCCAAGGGGTGTGGAGTGCCCCTTGGTTGGTGTCTTTTATGTAATAGTCCCATCTCTTCATTTCCTCTCTTAATGATTTGTCTTAACTAATGTGTCGCTTGGTTTAACCAAGGAGACCCTTGGCTTAAACCAAGAAACCTCTTTGCCTTCCAATGAGTCCCCTTGAGATGAAAACTCTTCATCTCCCTAACTCAACACACCTTGACTCAATTTAACTCACTAGTGGTTGACCACGTCAACCATGACATGGCCGCCATGCGACATGGCCGCCATGCAACATGGCATTCGGTCCCACTTTTGCCATGTCACTCGATGATGTGGCTCCTTGTCTACTAGGCTTCCATGTGATGACATGCATGCCACATGGCAATGCCACATCATTCACATGCCACCTCACTTGATGAGGTGGATTTTAATGTATTAAATACATTACTTATTCAATTCAAATAGTTTAATTAAACTTGCCCAATTACTTTAAAATTAAGCTCACCTATGAGCCATTGGGTCTTAATTGGATAATTGACCCATTTACTTCAAACTTATCCAATTACTTTAAAATCCAGCTCACCCATGATTCATTGGGTCTTAATTGGATTATTGACCAATTTCTTGCCCAATCTAATGTCAATTTCCACTTTTTAAATCTCAAATTCCATTAATTCGCAATTCAAATGGACTTTTCCAATATATTCATAAGTAAGGAAAATCCAGGGTGTTACACCACCAGCCCAAGAACTTCTTCTGACAGGTTGTCGGTAATCCAACCACGGAGTAGCCTATATGACCGTCTCCATGCAATATAATTAGGATTAGGTTTGGTAGTGATCTCATGACCATCTGCAATTGGGGGGTTTTTAAGAAACTAGCTCTGTCATTGAAAGTTCTCCATCGAGAAAGCCAAGCATGTCTTGACTTTCTATGAGGCCCATGATTTGGGTTTTCCATAGGAGAAAATTAGTTTGGGTGAGTTTAATGGCAACAAAATTTCCAACATTGAGGGATGATGGGTAAGGATAAACTGCTGTGGGGGAAGAGGCCATTGTTAAAAAAAAAGATATTTTGGCTTTTGAGAATACAACCGACAAAAGATATGCGGCAAGGACAGATCTCGATTGAGACTTGAGAGAGTGATGCACTGGCTGTCAAGAGGTAGACAAATGTATGCAACACACGGATGGACTGTTCGTAAATGAGACTGGTTGAAGCCCAATAAGTTGCTCAGGAATAGATGACTCGCGGTCCAAGATACCCGCTCTGAGTTCTTGCAGAGAACAGCAAAGAGTGCATTCCTAGCAGTGGAGAGAGAAGAAGGACGACTGGAAGTTAGAAAGGTAGTGTGCGACCATAGGAGCCGATTGCAGAACAGATCTAAGTGAGAGGTTTGGATTCCGGGCAGAAGCAGATCTGAAAACAACAGCACAAACTAGGTCTGCAACCGAGACGACAGAGGGGAAGGCTTGATGCCGCAGTCGTTGCTGCGCAAGCCGAGCGCAATCCGAGATGCAAGTCGAGGATGCAGGTCAAGCATGCAGATCTGAATCTAGATCGGGCTAATGCGACCACAAGCCTCGTGAATGTCAGATCTGAAAAAGGGGGCAGCAAGTCTTGTTTTGATGCTCCCAATCAGCGAGCAGATCAGGCACGGAACTTTCACTGGCGATTCACACAAAGGCGGGTGGCTCTGATGAACATATAGAAACAACAGAGATCGATAAAATGGTGAGTTCTCTTCTCACTTTATCATGAGAGAGCTTCTTCTATTAATATAGTTGTACAGACATTACAAAGATGGAAATTATTCCAAAAATATACATTGGCAATCACAATGGAGAAATCACTAGAGAAATCTTTTGCCGTGTGATCTGTGTGAGCTGATTTGCCGTGTGCTAGACTGTGATGTTGTGTGCAAGGTTGTCTTCTTTTCCTTTTCTGGTTCCTGTTTTGTAGATGGTTCAATAGATATATCCTAAAAGGGTTGAAGATTTGGTGTTCATACATACAAATCTTCATCTTTTGTCAAGAAAGAATGATGACTATATAAAAGGACCAAATAGGACGTGGGATATTGGGGGAAACCAGTGGGATCCATTTGACGGAGCTGGAGTTCTAGAGGTTGCAAGTTTGTATCTTGATGAACCAAATATGGAGGCTGTTCTTTTTAATGATGTCGGTAAAGAAAATGAAGAGATTGAAACCTTTCATGTTTAGTTATGTCAGATTTTGTAATGACATGTATTTTGTGGGTGACAATTATACTTCTTAAGTGACTTTTGTTTTTTTGAAGTGGTGTTTTCTTATCATGTACTTAGTATTTGTTGACTGTTTTTATCCTAGGGTTTCAAAATTTTCCGTATTCCCGTATCGAATACATATCGTATGCAATATGCACACCCGTATCAGTGCTTCTTAGATAGAATGTCTAGTCTGCAACGGGTGATGTTTTAGAGTTTTTGGAACTAGCATATTTATATTGAATCAAAAGAATATACTAATATAAATTGTTCGTTTTCATTTAAAATCCACAGATATCAACACAAGCATCTCAAGTGGAAAATACATTTGGTAGAAAATGAAGAAATCAAACGATAAATCCGATACGAACGTGAGTGAAATGCACAATCTCTACATTAACATGGGAACAACCCTAGAGTAAACTACGATTAAAGCTTGCATTCGGGTGGGACACCCTGAGGGAAACGGTTCCAATCGGTACAGTAGTTGTAGATCATGTAATTCTTCTGCACCCATCTCAGCTTCCTCTGATCTGTGGTGTCTAGCTCTTGAGTAAACCAGGCATTGTTTGCCTTGCAAGAAGATGTGCCGGAAGACCACACACAGGCATCGGCATTGAAGTTTCTATAGAAGGCAGTGAAGGGCGCCTTGCTCCAATCCGTCTTAACGAGACCACCTCTCGTCGCCCAGTCATCTGCATTCCAAAGGCTGGAGTAGACCCTCATGGGCTGTTTGTTTGGAAAGGGTACGCCAATGGACTCGGCATTCTTGAATACTCTAATAGGAAAACCATCCACAGAGAAGCTGAAAGTAGGAAAGCAGAGAATTCGTAAGAACAAAGAACATCCAATTAAGAAAGTTGCATCATCTATAGAATAGTACTGGAATAATCCATTTTCAAAATTACCCAGTAGTAATTTCTGGATTTTATGCAGAGATGAGAATTCGGCCCATTTGGGCTGGGTCAGAATATGGAAGGGCTTGCCAAAAGTTAGACATTTGTTGTCCAAATTCTCTCGTTCCAACTATATTGTGAGAATTCGGCCCACTTGACCAAATTAACAAAAGCAAAAACCACAAAGGGTTGCTTTGGCACACTACGGCCCAGGACCAGGCCCAGGCCCAACTCATTCCTAAAAATTCAGTGTCATTTGCAGTATGGAGTAGTGGGTTTTCAACGTTGGATGAGTATTGGAAATATGAGGGCTTACATGATGCGCTGTGGATTCCAGAGGACGGAATATGTGTGGAAGTTTCTTGTTGGGTCAAACCATAGACGGAACTGTTGCTCCCTGTTACCCTTTCCTTGTGTGTATATATTTGTGTGCATGGTGTACGGATCACCACTAAGGTTACCAAGGAATTCAAAGTCGATCTCATCCCATGACGCACCTTGAGATTTTAGCTGCAATACAAGTTGATATTAGAGTCAAGAATTTCAATAGTACATATGAATCAAATGGAATGGAACAGAGTAAATGAAATTGAACTTGGTCCTAACCAAAACTGGCCATGTTCTAGTAGCAGGTGGGCCGAAGAAACTTACATAATAGGTAGTAACTGTGCCTGCGGAGTTGCCGGGGACGAGCTTCAGCTGAACGTCGATCTTACCAAATAGATACTCTCTCTTGGACTGGAAGCCTGAACCAGACGCCTTGTCCAGAGACAAGGAGAGCAGTCCTCCATTTCCCAATATCTTAGCGCGACCACCGCCCCCCCATGTAATATCACATTCGTCATAGAAATTCCCGGCATAAGCAGCCATTAGAGAGGTAGCTAATAGCAAGAGAGGCAACATTCTCAAAGCCGAAAAGGAACGTAAAGAAGGTAACAGAGACATTAATCTCAAGCTAGAGAGTTTAATAAAGAAAATGAGTAGTGAATGAATGTTTTGAAAAAGATTAAAGATAGTTTGAAAATATGATGGTGAGGAATGTTGGTTTGAGGAGTATGGTTTGGACTTTGGAAGATTAGAGACGGTGGTAAGGAAATAGGCAGGAAAGATGAATGAAAGCTATGTTTTCCTCTAAGATTAAGTTGTTGGGGGAAAAGTTAGCGATGGTAGCTTCTACTCTTGGCTGGGGATTGTTAATATGTGCTAGCTGGAACTCATTTTCGTGTGGGGCTGCCACTGCCATAAAACAGGCATCAACTCGGACTCTTTGGCAGGCAGGGTGCCACCAATGCCATTTTGGTGGGCCGCCCTTACACGGTTTAAGATTTTAACAAGTTTCTGGCACTTGCATTTAACAAAACAGTAGGACCCTAAGAAAAATAATAATTCATTAAACATTATGACCGCTTTGACGAGAGCATGAGTTATTATCTTTTGTCTCTAGAAATCGACTCAGTGCCGCCACGTCAATAGGGATGATAGTTGGGTCCAGAAATCTGAAAGTTAAATAAGTCCTGCAATGCTCAAGCCAAAAAAATCAATATTTGGTCTAAATATTATATATATTTTTATATATATTTTTTTAAATTTACATATGGAAAACTATGGGATAACCAACGTAAAATCTCCACAGGTGAGTCCACTACTCCAAGAGCAGACCAAAGTTAGACTATAAGGGCTAAAAATCCACAATCTCCCACTTCCTAAGGTAAGATGAAACCAATTAAGCCACACCTATGTAAATATTTTTTTATTTACAATACATACAATAAAATCAACTACATATATTAAAAAAACTGATGAGATACAAATATTCCAAACTTTATTTGAAAAATTAATCTATAATCACCTAATCTTCATAGTCAAATTCACCTGTCGTCATTTCTTTGAATTTTTTAGAATATCAGGTGATTTTCACTATTTTGATTAAGTGGTTATAAATTAAATTTTAATTTAAACTTTGTATACTTGTGTCTCATTAAACTTTTTCTCAATTTGTATTGCTGAACTTTTCGTATAGTAACAAAAATTAGAAAAATTAGAGAAATGAATTAGATATTGTGGATGTAGACAGCCCTGATGCTTAATCCAATTCGGGCTTCAGAGGGTTTTACCATTGGGCTTATATTCGGGCTCAGGGTTTCACTGTCAAATTTGTGCTCGAGCTGAGTGCAGTGAAGGCTAATCCAAACTGGGTCCTCTGCAAGCGCTGCCTGTGTTCATGAACCAGTTGTAATGACCGTACGGTCGCAACCAATCATATCAAGATTCAATCATTTCTGTTTAATCATGACCTATACTGTAATATCATTACTGAACCTATCCACTAAAAAACAATCGAGTCTTTCCGCAGTATTAGCATGCATTCTTTTTAAATTAACGTACAACCCAAAATAATTTAAGGGCTAGAATAGGTTCTCTTTTAAGTTTAATGAATTTAATAGACTCCATGCTCAAGTGTGCGGTGTTCTATGTGTCATGGATATGAATATTTTAGGTCAAATCGGGGTGAAAAAAACTCACATGAAATTCAGATTGGATTGATTGATAAATTTAAAATTAAATCGAATACACCTAATGTAAATTGACTCAACCCAAATGCACCAATTTATAAAACAGTAACAATCATGGTTAAAACTTGAGTAAAATTGGATCGATTCAACACTCAAGTTGAGTTGGGTCTATTGAGTAATTTGGATGAACAATTGAATTGAGTTGGGCTCAATAAGTTCTGACATGAATTGTTTATTAAAATATGATCTGACTTATAGAGTTTCAGCCCTATCTATATATCTAATTATCTAGCCAGTCACATGGGTTGAACTGTGATGTAATTTAACCCAATTCAAGGTTTTTCAGCCTAAATTAGAAATATGTTGGGATTTTAACAACGAGCCGAATTAAAAATGGAATAGAAAAGAGTTAAAATGTCGATTGAAAAAAATGTATTAACTTATACTTAATACGAGTAAACTATGATTGGACTCTCAATCTGAGCCACTGATCCATATTGCACCTAGAAATCTTATTCCCTTATTTCCTTTGTAGGGTTCAATTTTATGGGAATGGTTGGAATTCTACAGTTTCGTCCGTAGAAAATCCAGTTTCAATTTTTATCGGACAAAATGACTTAAAGTTTAAATAATGTTCTTAGAGTTTATAGAAATGTTGGTGGATAAAAGGCCAACAAGCGACAAGGATGGAGAAAGAAATGTGAAATGAAAACTCCAACATCATTACAATGGATGGCTTTGAATCTTTGACAGCTAATGCTTTGATAATTTCTCTCTAATTCAGTCATCTCATTGCATTGTTCTAAATAGGATATGGAGTTTGGCCCTTGTTTAATTCCAAAACAATCACATCAAAACTTAACAATTATTAGTTTAGAGAAAGCGGACGAAAGAAAAGTGATCGTGACTTGATAATTATCTCCACGAGTTTCCAATCCATCGTACCAAATGATGAGGAACTATGAATCCACCACCAAACTCACCCAAATAAATTATCAAATAATTATTTATATTTTATGACTAATATCATTTTATCTACCAATAACACTAAGAATCTGAAAGTAAAAAATTTGAAAGGGGTAGGAGTGATGGTCAAGAATCTGCATTAAAAATGAAGCGGTAGTTCTACGTTTGATTTCTAATCTATCATAAAGGACTATTCACTGTAGAGTTATCTCGTATGTGTGGTTAGGAAGACTTTCACATGTTTTAATAATTAGTTAGGTGCTCTATGACTCTCAACACTAAAAAAAAAGGAATCTAAAAGCAAAAGAAACACACTGCCATTCTAATCATGAGAAGAATGCAAATACCTATAATTTCATTATATTTTATTAAAATGCAGGATGATCTTTGCTCAATGATTTCTAATTAGGACTGAAACCTGAGTGGGTTGGACTTAGATTTTAATAAATATAATTTGACTTATATAAAAAATTATTGAATCCAATCTGAATTGCTGGCTTGACAGTCCAACCCATTTTTAATCCAAATTTAGGGCAAGAAAAAAAAAATAGTAGTAGCATGTTTTTATTCCCTGAAACTTGGGTGGGATTAGGCCAATTTGGGTTGAATCGAATTGGTTTTAAATTTCTGAGTCCAATTCAATGTGAATTGCATACCGGTTTTTTCCCAAATTCAACTAGATCCTAAATTTACAAACAAATAAAATAAGCGCTAATTTCAAGTTTCACCCCTATGTCCAATTCTCAAATTAGGGTTGCATAAGTCACCTATTTTGCATATAACAGATTGTACTAGATACGTAGATGTATGATGCGTCTTATTTGAAATATTCTAAAATAAAAAGGTAAACTATATTATTAAGTACATTTAAGATATTGACTTTTGTAAAACATTTTAAAATGAAAAGAATTGTGACCACCTCATAAAATTAATACTATTGTAGCCAATAGTTTCAAAACAAAACTAAATTTTAACAACTTTTCTTATAAAACGAATATTTTATTTATAGTATACTTTAGTTAAAAGGAAAAAAAAGACATAATAAGATATTTATGAATTTTTCATCCCTTCATTTTTACATATATTCAATGTTTAGAACGGTATCAATTTCTTTAAGAAGAAAAATTAAAATGTTTAATCATATATTAAATAATACAAAAAATAATTGGTAAGATTTAAAATAATTAAGTAGTCGTGTTTATATAATATAAATATAATGCATGTATAATAGAATATTATTAAAAAAGTACATGAATACAATATTTTAAAAATGCTTTTGGAATAAACATGATGTATGTACTAAAGACAAATAGGTAACTATTGGGAGAAATGCTTGAGTACACATAGAAACAAAGTCGGGAAACAACCATCTCACCTAGCCAGCTCTAGTCCTTTTCAGGTTTGGCCTGGCTTTTGTGTATCTTAAACTAAACCATTTTGAATGGGCAGCCATCCTTATATAGGCATTTTGTTTAATGAGATATGGATTTTAGAGTATTGTCCATTTACTCTTTCACTGTCAGTGAGTCGGTCAGTGATCCAATTTGTTGTTTTGTATTAAAAAACAGGTTCACATAGATAAATTTTAACAATTCTATTTCAGTGATCCAGTGAGCCCATCAGTGAGCTGATTTATACTGCAGATAGGGCTGCAACTCGGGTCGGGCAGGCCGGGTTTTAATAAACCCAACCCTAACCCGAATCACTCGACCCGACCCGACCCGAAAAAAAAAACCCGAGATAGTGAACCCAACCCGACCCGAGATTGTAATACCCTTAACCCAACCCGACCCGACCCTTAACCAGAGAAACCCGACCCGAGTTACAGCCCTAGTACTGTGTTGTGATTCTTGGGTGGCTTTCATACACAGTCTCTGAATAAGTCTTGCAGAAACCCACGAAGAATCTTAGATACGCAAGTTTGAACTGTTGATTCACCTTATCAGAATACATATCAGTATTTGAAATATTATTCGAGTTAAATTGATCGAATTTTAAAGTGTTTTTATTTGTGTATTAATATTTTTTTAAAAAGTTATTAAATGCTTTCAAATGATATAAAAATACAACATTTTTTGTTCTACTTTTAATTTTATTTTCAAAATATTAAAAAATAAAAACACAAAATAAAAGGCTTTTATTTTTAAATCCTTTCTTTTAGAAGAAAGGAACAGTGCAGGAATCTATTCATGAACCAGAAATAGGAGAGGGTTACCACAGTTCAGCTCTGAAGGAAGGGACTCCATGCACCATGCGCTCATGAACCTCTCTCAAACTTTGAGTTCCTATTGCAAGCGATTCCAAGAGATCAGAAATTACCGGCAGCCATGGCGGTACCGACGCCGAGACCCGTTAAGAAGAGAATGGAATTCCACCTACCCGTTAAGTAGCTCTGCCAAACTTTCCTCTCTCCCCTTTCTTTTCATCTTTCTCAGTGCCGTTTTACCCTTTTCCTTGAACTCACCATTTTTTTCCCTTTCTTTTCCTCTCTCTCCCGTTCTGCTGCTAGGGTTTGGGACTAAGGCAGCTTTTATATTAAGTTATGGCGGGTCGGGTCGGGTCGGGTCTTCTCGGGTTGGGTTTTCTCGGGTCGGGTCAGGTCGAGTTGAAATTTAAAAGGCTCAACCCAACCCGACCCGAATTTCGGTCGGGTTTTTCTTTTCTCAACCCGACCCGACCCTACAGCCCGACCATTGTAACCCGACCCGCATGATTTCTCGGGTCGGGTCATGCAGGTCGGGCCAAAACCCGACCCGAGTTGCAGCCCTAACTGCATAGAAGGGTCAATGATCCGGTGAGCCGATCAGTGAGCTGATTTATACCGCAGTCTAAGGGTCAGTGTTCAGCAAGCCCATTTATACCGCAGTGGAAAGGTAAAATGGGCAATACCCTAAATCTTGTGTTTGGTTACACAAATCACCCGTGGGAGGATCGTTACCCTTTTGAATATCTAAAAATCCAACTCATATGTGGTTTATTAGACTTTTAAAATCCATTCATTTAGATTGAAAGTAAACATAATGAGTTATAGGTAGGCAAAATTTAACTCAAAACTCAATTTATAAGCACTTAATTTTAGTAGTTAAAAACCCAATGTTGGGTAGCTCAATTGATCACTTTTCGCCTCAGGAAGCAGGTCACTAATTCAAGTCCCAGCGGCGTTAACTGGAGGCGTGTGTAGGTGTTGGGCGTCTCCTCTAAGGATTTTACGAGAGCTATGCGTAATCACACCCTGCCAATTCGTCAACAGATCCGACTAAAAATAGAATTGCAAACTAAAGTATCAGAAACTTTTAGCTTAAAATGGACGTACTTTCAATATGAATGTTTGTTTTTCTAATAAATTTCAAAATAAATTGAAAAAGAGAAGAAAATTAATTAGATGTACACGTAGACACATGTATAGGACTAAATCACATAAATACCATAAATATTATATCTGTCACAATAAGGAATTCATTTAATTAGAATTCATTTAATTATATAAACATTTCGATAATATTTCTTTAATTTTTTTCACAAGAAACCTCAAAATGAGAATTATCTTAGAAAATCAAAATTTCATAAAAGAAAAACTATAAAAATAGACAGGAAATATGAATGAAAGCTATATTTTCCAATAAGATTAACTTGTTGGGGGAAAAGATAGAGATAAGAGATGGCAGCTTGCACTCTTGGCTGGGGGTTGTTACTATGTGATAGTTGGAACTCATTTTGGTGTGGGGCTGCCACTGCCATAAAACAGGCATCAACTGGGACTCTTTGGCAGGCAGGGTGCCGCCAATGCCCGTCTAGTGGGCCGCCAATACACTGTTTTAGATTTTAAAACAGTAGGACCCTATGAAAAATAATAATTAACATTATAAAATTTGAATATTTGACCATTTGGACCAGAGCAGAGGAGTTAGTATCTTTTCTGGTGGAAGAAAAATAGATTTTGAGCATTTCGTTTGCCGTTCTAATGCTTTTCCGATCCACGAATTGGTGATATCGATGCTCTATCCAAAAAGACCAATACCTGGTCTAAATATTTTATATATACAACACATATAATAAAATCAATTATATAAATTAAAAAAACTTAATGAGACACAATTATACTAAACTTCATCTCAAAAATCAATTTATAGTCATTTGATCTTAATACTCAAATTCATCTGTCTTCATTTATCTAAATTTTTTTAAAATATATGGTGATTTTGACCTATAAATTAAACTTTATGTTGAAGCTTTGTATACTCATATCTCATTAACTTTTTCTCAATTTGTATAGTTGAGCATTTCATAAAATAATAAAAAGTAGGGCTTAAACTCCGTCGAGTCAGGCCGGTTTTAATGAACCAAAAAGAACCCATGTCACAAATTATTGAAGCCGACTTGATTTGACTCGAATTGTTGATCCGAATTGTCCAACCCAATCCGACTCGAATTATTGACGTGACTCAACACGATCTGAATTATTGACGTGACTCAACCTGACTCAAATTATTGACCTGATTTAACCTGATTACTGAATGAAAAAGTAGAACCCTATGAAAAAAAAAATATTAACATTATAAAATTTTGAATAATTGTCCATTTGCACTAAAGCATGAGTTGTTATCTTTTGTCCCTAGACATTGACCAGAGCACTTCGATCCAAAAATCTGAAGTTGAATATGTCGGTGGGAAAAAAATAGATTTTGAACCTACTGCTTTTTTAGACCAGGAATCGGAGATATCAATGTTCAATCCGAAAGACTATATATATATATATATATATTATTAAAATCAATCATATAAATTAATAAATCCTTGATGAAATATAATTATAGCAAGCTTTACCTCTTTAATAATTTACTTTGATAACCTTTAAAATTGAACTCTTTAAAATTTTAAAGTGATTATATTTTAGTGACAAAAACTTGTTTTATAGATTCCTATTATTTAGAACAATTAATGCAATATCTATATATCAACTGTGATGCAATTTAACCCAATTCAAGTTAATTAACTTAAATTAAAAATAAGTTGAAATTTTAACAATGAGCTGAATTATAAACAGAATAGAAGGGAGTTAAAATATCGATTGAACAAAAGAGTATCAACGTATATTTAATACAAGTAGACTAAAATTGGACTCTCAATCTAACCCATTGACCCTCTTTGTTCCCTTATTTCCTTCGAAGGGTTCAATTTTGTGGAAATGGCTCCTTAGAAAATCCAGTTTCTATTTTTATGGTACCAATGATCCAAAGTGGTACAAAGCGACTTTAAGTTTAAATAATGTTCTTAAAGTTTATAGAAATGTTGGTGGATAAAAGGTCATGAAGCGACGAAGTTGGAGAAAGAATCGTGACATGAAAACTCCAACATCATTAAAATGGATGGCTTCGATCCTTTGACAGCCAATGCTTTCATAATGTTTCTCTAATTCAGTCATCTCATTATATTGTCTTACCTTCTTTAATTCCAAAACAATCACATCAAAACTAAACAATTATTAGTTTGGAGAAAGAGGACAAAAGAAAAGAGATGTTACTTGATTATTATCTCCACCAGTTTCCAACCCATAATACCAATAATAAGGAACTAAGAATCCCCGACCAAACTCACCAAAATAAATTATAAAGTAATTATTTAATATTATGGCTAATACCATTTTATCTACCAATAACACTTAGAATCTGAAAGCAAAGGCAGCATCCTGCCATTCTGATCACGAGAATAATGCATTGAATACCTATGATTTCTTATATTTCTTTACAATGCAGCATGTGTAACATCAAGTCTAGTTATGGGCACATTATCTTCGAAATATCTCAAAATATCATGAAAGATGAATATCGGGTATAATAATTTTATTTTTGAAACATGGTAACTGCCTCCTGCTCAACACATCGTGAGTCAAAAACTAGGAAACATAATGAACCACAAGTGTAAACTAATCAAAAGTGGTTATACAGTCATCCAACAAACATGTAATAATGAGTCCATACAACTAAGCTTTCTCAATTTAAAACATAGCATGAACATAAACTTCTATTCACTACTACTTCTTTCTAGGTATTTTCTCAAGGGGCCTACCTGGCTCTCTCGCGACCGGGGTACCTGAAAGGTAAGGGGTGAGCAAACCAACCTAATGAAGAGATAACATATACCACATATTAGCAACATAGTTATATATCACATATCTAAAGGGGCAGTGAACATCATAAGTGAATAAATATCCATATCTACAGTACTCAACTACTCTATTAACCGATAGTTCTACTAACCAATCCAAGATATCATCTCCATAACTCTCAATGGCCCTCCAACAACTCCGGGCCCCCTACCGATACAATCGGGATACCATACAATATACAATTGCCTCAACCGCTGGAATGCAACGGGGATACCCGCATCTCTTATTGGGGTCTCGACCGCAGAAACAAAACGGGGAAGCCAATCTCAAGGGTGGGCACCTCGACCACCGGAACGCAACAGGGAGACCCGCATCCCCTATGGGGGTCTCGACCGCCGGAGTGTAACGGGGAAGTCCTCCCCGTAACCAACTTATCACATCATCATAAACATGTATACATAAGAATAGTCTCTCCAATGCATGCACACTATGTCACAAACATGTATAACAACAAGGATACATTCTTATACAACCAACTCAAAATCAACAACATAGTTCATCATGCGAGTCAAGAGTATACACTGAGTTACTTAATCATGTATATCTACACTCAACACGGTTTCATTAATATTTAGCGAATAGACACTCCAAGTATCATCAACAGTTTTCAAGTAACATACTCAATTATCTGATTGTCTAATTAAAAATTTTCACGATGCATATAGGTAACAGAAGTACACCTGGACGGACCCCCTGCCACATATTTATTTCAACAACTTTCCCTTACCGAGTGGCTAAATAAATAGAGGGTTACACTTGGGTAACTTCATGTAAAAAAATAACGGTTTGAATATGTGCAAGTGCATGCTAATAGTCCTAAGTCCCCTCACCGTATATGTGGAGTTGAAAGTCCAAAGTGAGTAATCGACTTGAAGGGTCGAAGGGAGCTTAATCTGTTGAAACAAAGAGGAACGAATGAGTAATTAAGACTAAACAGGTTAAAAAGAGATCGAAGAGAAAACAGGCCTAAAACTGGGTCGGGCCCAAAATGGGCCGGACTGGACTAGGCTTGAAAACGAGCCAGAGAAATGGGCCGGTCTGAAGGGACAGGCCTGCCAGAATCGAGTTGGGCCAGATCGAGCTGGGTCGAACCTGAACCAGTCCACTGGGCTAGGGTTGGGTGGGATCAAGTTTGAGCCTAGCTGGGCCAGACTGGGCTTGGGTCGGGTTAACTTAGGGCCCTGAGTTGAGTCCACTTGGAGACTCGGCTGAGCCAACTCATTTGCCCAACTGAGTTGGAAAAATGAGAATTCAGGGAAAACCCGAGAAAATTGAGGAAAACTGCAAAAATCAAAGAAAATCGGAGAAAACTGAGGAAAACGGCAAAAATCTGCGAAAACCAGTTGAAAAATCAAGGGAGAATGTGGAAAAGAAGAGGGAAAAACGATAGAGAAAGAGAGGGGAAAGAGAGAAGAAGAAGGTACGAGCAGGAAAAAGAGGGATGGAAAATATCCGGCGAAAATCCAAAATCCTGGATGGTGACAGTGTTGGGGAAAAATACGGTGGGAGGCGATGGTCGGGTGAAGGAACAGAGAGGGAAGAAGAGGAAGAAGAACAATGAGAGAAGGAAAAGAAGATGCAGAGAGAGAGAAATACCTGAAAATGGGGAAAGAGGGAGGGATTGTGCGAGAAGAGGGATGCGGGAGGGTTGCGGCAGCTGCTGCCTCTTAGGGTTTGGAAGAGAAGATGAGAGGACGAGAAGGGGTGAACGGCTGCATTGTAGGTTAAATGCTCCAGTACGGCGGAAATTTAAGGGTGGTGTGTTAGGGTTTTTTTTTTCAAAATCTCTTTTCAAAAGAGTAGAAAAAGAGGGTTGAAAATTCGAAAGATCTCGAGTGCTGAACGTCGAGCGAGAAAATGTGTGACTTTTGAACAAATTTTCATGACATATACGCAATATTATAAAATTACCAAAATGCCCTTCGAGTTCTTGAACTCGAAAACAGGGAAATTGGGTCCACATCATCTAACTATCAAATTACATTGTCCAAATAAAAAGTCCATAAATCAATCCATAAATTAAAGTCCATTCAAAAGCCCAAGCTCCTATGCTTGGTTTCCTTCACGATCCTCGTTCTTCCCCTTTCCTGCGTCATCCACTAAGGATAGAGATAGGGCGTTAGATCAACGCGCCCAGTAGGTGTTTCCGATTAGGGCTACCACAAAGTTAGTATAAAATATGCAAATATCATAATAGTACATGATCATCAAAACCTTATAAAAACAATGCCATGTATGTTATGCACATGTAATGAGTCCCACCCATCACAAATATACATAGCCTCCTCTTGACGGGATTCTCATCGTCAAGGTACCCCACAGTGGTCTTTCGGACGCCCCGATGGAGTGTGGCCTCCGGTTTCCTCTTGATGGGATTCTCATCATCAAGGTACCCCATAGTGGTCTTTCGGACACCCCGACGGAGTGTGGCCTCCGGTTTTCCATAATGGTCACCCCATGCCATGCATGAGATGTCCATGAGTTCATCCCATTTGTAAATTCATCTTAACATACAAAACCACTTTGAAACATAATAACTTAGCACATATGTCATCAAAATTAAGATAAAACATCAAATATAAGTGTGGTTATAAAAAGGTAGGAAACCTACACAATGTTCACTTAGATTGACCGCTCTTTTAAACCGTCACCCGTTCACGACTTGTACACCGTTTAAGAAGTCCCGTTACCTTGTTTATATAACAGCAAGTCAAATATATGTCCATTTAATTTCCAACTAAGTCTAAGTCCCAAAAACCACTTTGTGGGGTTCGGCCATACTACATGGCCGAACCTCACCCACTTAAATTTTGATCTCCTTTTTTATTTAATCCAAAACCGTCCAAATAACTTAATCTTCCAAATGTACATTGGTAGGGTTCGGCCATACAACATGGCCGAACCTTATCACTTTGGTTTTGGCCCATCTTTCAAATCTTTTGGTCATTTCATTCATATTTACAATCTTGCCACTTGCATAACCCTTGTTTAATTTTGCTTAATAACTAATGTCCATAACAAACCCACCTTAGTGGGGTTCGGCCATACAACATCGCCGAACCTTACCATCTTAATTTGGTCCTTTAATTCCTTCATACATCCATCTCCAATTACATTATAAGTTGACCACTAAATCCACCAAATGATCATTAGTGGGGTTCGGCCATACTACATGGCCGAACCTTACCAAACTGATTTTTGTCCCTTTTTCCATCATCTTTGATGGTTGATTATTTACTTATACTAAGTCCATAGATAAACATATGTGATTCTTAAATCAAAACATATAATCATCCATAATTTCCAACCATGTTCTTACTCCAATTAACCCATAAAAACAGTCCATGGGGTTCGGCCATACACATGGCCGAACCCTATGGTTCTCTTGACTCAATCATTCCATCATTTATCCATGGTTTATGATCAGCAACTTAGCAATAATAACAACATGGTTCAACCATGCAATAGCCGATCCAAAACAGTAACCTTATCTCCATTTAAAAATCCTTAAAACCTTCAAAACATGGTATGGTTTTTATCTCTCAAAAACGATAAAAATTACCAAATCTTTTCATGGGGTTCGGCCATCCCAAATGGCCGAACCCTATGATTCATGTTTTACCCTTTTTAAACAGCATAATCCATGATCTAAACCCTTGATAGATTCGGCCATACAATGGCCGGATCATATTCCCTTAACCAATTTATTTAACAAGGGTTTATAGTGCACTTACCAATACCGCGACTCCTCCGGTTCTTTCACTCCTTCTTGACCTTCTCCTTCCTTAGTCCTTCCTTCCTCCCTTTCTTCTTGATCTTTAGCTGATCCAAACCTTGCTGGAAACCCCTTGAAATGGTTCAGCCAAATTATTTATTTGAGAGAGAGAGAGATAGAAATTTGGCTTTGGATGAGAGTGATAAAACCTTGGTGCAAAAATCCTTTGCTCTATGTGTACTTTGTCTTGGTAAAATGATCGGCCAAGGACTGAATTGTGTGAGAGACAACCAGCCAATGATCTTTGTCTTGAGAGGTGAAAAATGTCCAAGGGAGAGAGAGGGAGAGAGTGAAAATGAAACTCCTTTGGCTAATGAAATTCAGCCTAAGGTTGGCACCACATGTAACTCCCATTTGCATTAATCTCCTTTACTTATTCTATTTGGAGGTTTCATCTTTGAGATCGAACTCCTAAGGCACCAACGGTTTTTGGCTCTTGGCTGCGCTAGATGCAACCTACCTCATCACTTCTCCATGTGGGGGTTTCATCTTTGAGATGAAACTCCCAAGGCATCCAACATGTAGCCTAATAATATCCTTCCCCCATGTGTGAAACCTTTTTGTAACTCCCATTTACTTAATGCCTCCCTTGGGGTTTCATCCTTGAGATGAAACTCCCAAGGTACCCAACGGCTAACTTTTGGTTGACCTTGTGTAACTCCATAAGCCTACTCATCTTCCATCTTGGGGGTTTCATCCTTGAGATGAAACTCCCATGGTAACCAACGGTCATGTTTGAAATTAAAATAAACTTGTCACCTAAGTAACTCCCATAACCGCCACCTCCATTTACTTGACCATATGGGGGTTTCATGCATGGGGAAAACTTCCCATGCAACCAACGTGTGGTGCACTTGAAATCTTGGTGTAACCTCCCCTTTTATCCTCATGCATTGCATAAAACCTCCATGCAATTCCAACGTGTAAAAAGGGTTTGAATTTGAAACACAAACACTCACCATTTATAACTCCATAAAACCGCCACCCCATTCATTACATATCTAGGGGTTTCATGCATGAGATGACCTCTCCATGCATCCAACGTGTGGAGTGGTTTTAATTTAAAACTACAAACCTGCTCCCTCACATTTACATTAATTCAACTCAATCATTTAATTTAACTCCATCTAAACTCAATCATTTAATCAACTTTCCAAACTCAATCATTTATTCCAACTCAATCCAAACTCAAACATTTAATTCATTTCAATCCAAACTCAATCATTTAATTATCTCAATCCAAACTCAATTAAGCTTGAGCTCACCCAATGGTTAATCATGTCCACAATGACCCATTGGGTCCTTTGACCCATTTAACCACTTTGACCCAAATAATTGTACATTACCCATTTAACTTAGTTTGAACCTTATACCAAGTACATTTGTTCTTACTTGAACAATGGGTCCGACCATTTTCTCATCTACGATCATAACCCTTTAATTCATAATTCCAATGGCATTTTCGTAAATATTGATATATTGAAAAATCTAGGGTATTACAATACAATCCTCTTTTTAAAATTTTTGTCTCGAAAATAGAACGAAGTAGGATTCCAAAATAAATTACATGAATAATTCAGGGTGAGCTGTTCTCATCTCCGATTTGAGTTCCCAAGTGGCTTCCTCTATACCATGTCGATCCAATACCACGTTGACGAACTGAATCGCTCTGTTCCGTAACACCCTTTGCTCAGCCTCAATTATTCTGACAGGCTTCTCGATGTAAGTGGCATCGCTTTGTACATCTATATCTTGCACATTCAAAACATGAGACGGATCGGGATTGTACTTCCTCAGCATCGACACATGAAACACATCGTGTAGAGATGCCAATTGTGAAGGAAGTGCTAACTGATAAGCTACATCCCCCATCCTTCTTATAATTGAAAATGGTCCCACATATCTTGGTGACAGTTTTCATTTCTTCCCAAATCTCATGTGCCCCTTTCGTGGCGAGACCTTCAAGAATACCATGTCCCCCACTTCAAATTCGAGAAACCTCCTCCTTTTGTCAGCATAGCTCTTTTGCCGACTCTGTGCAGTCAATAAGTCCTGACGTATCAACTGAATTTGTGCTGTAGTCTGTGCGACTAGCTCGGGTCTAATCAGCGCAGGCTCGCCGGTCTCGGTCCAGTACACTGGTGACCTGCATGGCCTACCATATAAAGCCTCGAATGGGGCCATCTGAAGGCTTGCTTGGTAACTGTTATTATATGAGAACTCTACCAGTGGCAAGTGATCCTTCCATCCACCCTTGAAGTCTAGCATGCACGCTCTCAACATATCTTCCAATGTTTGTATAGTCCTTTCTGACTGTCCATCAGTCTGTGGATGGAATGCTGTACTAGTCAGTAGATCGGTCCCCATGGTCGACTGCATGCTCTACCACACCCTACCGGTGAATCGGCCATCTCTATCAGATACGATTGTCCGAGGAATACCATGTAGTCTAATGATGTCCTTTATATACCGCTGACCCAATGTCTCAGATGAATCCGACATCTTGATAGGAATAAAGTGCGCAGACTTGGTCAGTCGGTCTACCACGACCCATATAGCATCATTGCCTTCGAGAACCTCGGCAATCCCGTCACAAAATCCATGGAAATGTGCTCCCATTTCCATTCTGGCATTGATAAGGGTTTGAGTAACCCTGGTGGCTTCTGATGTTCCGTCTTAACTTGCTGACAAGTTAAGCAATGAGCCACAAACTCTGCAACATCCCTTTTGAGTCCATGCCACCAATAATGTCTCTTTAGGTCGTGATACATTTTGGTGCTACCCGGATGAATAGAGAGCTTGGTCTGATGTGCCTCTATCAGCAATTCTTTTCTGCAACTTTTTGGCACATAAATTCTACCCCGGAATACAAGATCCTGTACTGATCTTAATTCCCAATCCGGTATAACCACGCAAGTAGACATCTTGGCCCATCTTTCTTCCATTTCCAGATCTGCTCGCTGCTCCTATTCAATCTTTGTAACCATGTTGGATCGCATGATCAAATTGTACATACTCCCATGGTTTGTGATGCATAGATTGAACTCTCGAATGGTGTTCAACATCTCCCATTCTGTTCTGATCAGACATGCTACTGATGCATGTGATATGCGGCTGAGAGCATCCGCCACCTTGTTTGCCTTGCTCGGATGATATCGGAGCGCGAATTCATAATTTGCCAAGTATTCCATCCATCTACGCTGCCTCAGGTTGAGCTCTTTTTGATCGAATAAATACTTCAAGCTTTTATGATCAGAAAATACTTCAAACTTCTCACCATATAGATAGTGTCTCCAGCTTTTAATAGCAAAGACCACTGCAGCTAATTCCAAATCATGTGTGGGATAAAGACGTTCATGCACCTTCAACTGTCTTGAACCATATGCCACCACACGATGACGTTGCATGAGTGAACACCCCAGTCCCTCTCCTGAAGCATTGCATTGTACTTCATGACCTTTGCCTCTTTCCGACAAAATTAAAATAGGAGCAGTTGTAAGTCTATCTTTCAGCTCCTCAAACCTCCGGTTGCATAGATCTGTCCACTCATATTTGACTCCTTTCTGAGTGAGTTGAGTCAATGGAGATGCAATTTTGGAGAAATCCATGATAAACTTCCGATAATATCTAGCCAAACCCAGGAAGCTATGGATTTCAGTGACATTCTTTGGTGCTTTCCACTCGCTCACTACCGCTACCTTAGCCGGATCAACGGCTATATCGTCTGCTGTTATAACATGCCCCAAGAATTTGACTTCAAATAGCCAAAATTCACATTTGCTTGCTTTGGTATACAGCTAGTTCTGTCTCAAAGTGTTCAAGACTATCCGTAGGTGCTCAGCATGGTCTTCCTTACTTTTGGAAAAGATCAGGATATCATCAATAAACACAATCACGAACTGGTCTAGGTATGGACGGAAGATCCTGTTCATTAAATCCATGAACGCAGCTGGTGCATTGGTGAGTCCAAAGGGCATGACTACAAACTCATATAGTCCATGCCGCGGCCTGAAGGTTGTCTTCTCTATATCTTTCTCCTTAACTTGGATTTGATGATAACCGGACATCAGATCAATCTTCGAAACATGACTAGAACCCTTCAGTTGATCGAATAAATCATCGATCCTGGGTAAAGGGTACTTGTTCCGGACAGTTAGCTGATTTAGCTTCCGGTAATCCACACACATTCTAAGTGAACCGTCCTTCTTCTTCACAAACAACACTGGAGCTCCCCAAGACGATGTGCTGTTCCGGATGCAACCCAGTCTGAGAAGTTCATCAATCTGCTTCTTTACCTCAGACGTCTCTGTTGGTGCCATCCGATAATGTGGTAAAGACACTAGTGAAATGCCAGGGTACAACTTGATTTCAAAATTGAGCTCCCTCATGGGTGGTAATCCAGGGAGTTCTTTTGGAAAAACATCTGCAAATTCTTTCACAATTGCCGGAAGTTCAGTGACTCGTGCCTTGTTTATGACGATATTGTTCAATACCAAATGGTGCAACCCTTCCTGCAGTCTGCTTTGCTTGTCTGCACGAACCACATTGTTTTCCCTCGGGTGACCAAAATGTCACTCTGCGGCGATAACAATCAATGTTGGCCTGAAAGGTAGCTAACCAGTCCATGCTGAAGATAATATCGTACTCAGTCATATCGAGTACCAGATAATTGAACCCAAATCTGAGTCTAGCTAATTCGGTAGTCACAGCCGTGCATATGAGTCCCAATAACGTGTCTCCGACAGGGGATACAATTGTGAGTGATGTGGATAGTTTTTGAACTAGAGTACCGGTAGCAGTTATAAATGATGCAGATATAAAGGAGTGTGAAGCTCCAGAATCAAACAGTACACAAGCATAAGAACTACTGACAACTGCCATACCTTGAATCACTGAATGATCCACATCTGCTGGAGGTGCTAAAGTAAACAATCGTCCAGATCCAATAGGGTTAGGCGCCCGTCCCGCCTGATTATATGTCCTACCTCGTCTGGAGTTAGCTGGCCTAGCTCGTGGACGGAATGATCCTCTGGAATATGAGAGCTTGTTGTGCATTGGGCAATCTCTCTTTAAGTGACCCAGCTGATCACAGTGGAAGCAGTTGTTCACCCCTCTGAATGACTGAGTGACTGATGCAGATGGGGAGGGCTGGTTGGGATGAAAGCCCCCTGTGGACCCAGTAGATGGTGAGGGTCTACTGAAGTTCGTCGGAACGTCTTGTTGGGCTGATAGGTGCCCCTCCCACTCTGAGTTCGGCGGTTGTCAAGGCGCGCGAGCTCAGCCATTTCCTGCTCAACTATGGTGGCTCTGCTGACCACATCAGCCAGTGTGGTTGCCTTGAATATGGTCACTTTGGCCCTGATGTTTGGCCGTAGACCCCTCTCAAACTTCCGTGCCCTGCGATGCTCTGTATCCACCATATAAAATGCATAGCAGGATAGATTGAGGAATTCCCGGTGATACTCTGCCATCGTCATAGAGCCCTGTACCAAGGAGAGAAAGGCTTGAGTCTGACGCTCTTTCTCTTCCTCCGGAAAGTAGTGTTCCAAAAAGGTCGCTGAAAACTCTTCCCAGGTCAGGGCCGTCCTCTCCCTTACTGGTACTAGTGCCCGTTGTTTCTCCATTACCTCCCACCATTTGCCGGCATCTTCAATTAGTTGTGATGTAGCCAGTAGAATCCTGTCAGCATGACTCGAGATCTTGAGTAGAGTTAAGATCTGAGTGATCTTCTTCAGCCAATGCTCAGCTCCGACAGCCCCTTCCTTCCCTTTGAAGTAGGGAGCGCGCTGTTGCTGGAATTCTCGGACCATACTCCAGTCATTGATGTCCTTAGAACTTTCACTTCCATTCATATGTTGTTGGAGTACAAAAGTCACCACCGCTTGAACTAAGCTCTGTAGTTTAGGCTGCACATGTGGTATATGTACGCCGTTGTTTCCCTCTTCCTCCTTCCGAGATGAGTGTTCACGCTCCTCATCTTCTCGCCGAGAGTGATGTGACTCTTCCTCATAGTGTGATTTTTCATGTAGAGATTGCTCCTTCTCAGGTTGAGATACCTCCTTTTGAGTGATTGGTAACACTTTTTCCTTCCCTTTTTGGTTCTGAGGGATCCTTTTCTTTGGAGCTATTTTTTCCTAAGTCAAGAAAACATCATTGACTTAGTTTCCTCGTACAGTTTGTATTTTCACAAGTTTGGGGAATTTTCAAAATAAGCACTCTTGGTTTTGTTTTTGGGGGAAATTTCTAAATACCTATTGTTTGTCTTTCAATTTGGGGATATCGGGGAAGTGTATCGTATTTTGCTATTTTTGACAGATCCAATTATGATGACTGTACTTACTTTGCTATCTTTCATTGTTGTTCTCAGATTGAATGTTCAGTCTGAGTCTAACGAAATAAATTAATCCGGCCCCCAGTCAGCGGACTCCGAAGAGTCTGTCAGTTGGGATTCTTATCTGTCAGTGAGACATGAAACCGCCTTAATCTTACTTTGAAGATTCAACTTCCCGTTTTGCTTTGATACCAAATGTGACACCCCGCCCTTTTCACTCTAATAATCAGAGTTTATTTTTTCTTTAAAATAACAATAAACAAGTGATCGGGGCGGGACGTTACGATGCGAGTTAAGTTCGGACTTCTAAAGTCCGACCCTTAACTGGCCAAGCCCATGTGCGTATGAACTAAGTCCATAAGAACCGATCCACACATGGTACAAGTAAGACTTGCGGAATAAACTTAATCTTAATCTAACTGCGGGTTATAATATATCCTAAGACTACTCCATTTTATATTTTTAGATAGCAAAATACAGAATCATATTCTCCAAAATTACTAAAATAACCCTAGACTAAACATTCATTCCAAACCATCCAAAACATACCAAACCATAGCTAGTTAACTAAATTATTACATGCCAACATCATCTAACTATCAAATTACATTGTCCAAATAAAAAGTCCATAAATCAATCCATAAATTAAAGTCCATTCAAAAGCCCAAGCTCCTATGCTTGGTTTCCTTCACGATCCTCGTTTTTCCCCTTTCATGCGTCATCCACTAAGGATAGAGATAGGGCGTTAGATCAACACGCCCAGTAGGTGTTTTCGATTAGGTCTACTACAAAGTTAGTATAAAGCATGCAAATATCATAATAGTACATGATCATCAAAACCTTATAAAAACGATGCCATGTATGTTATGCACATGTAATGAGTCCCACCCATCACAAATATACATAGCCTCCTCTTGACGGGATTCTCATCGTCAAGGTAACCCACAGTGGTCTTTCGGATGCCCCGACGGAGTGTGGCCTCCGGTTTTCTCTTGATGGGATTCTCATCATCAAGGTACCCCACAGTGGTCTTTCGGACGCCCCGAAGGAGTGTGGCCTCCGGTTTCCATAATCATCATCCCATGCCATGCATGAGATGTCCATGAGTTCATGCCATTTGTAAATTCATCTTAACATACAAAACCACTTTGAAACATAATAACTTAGCACATATGTTATCAAAATTAAGATAAAACATCAAATATAAGTGTGGTTACAAAAAGGTAGGAAACCTACACAATGTTCACTTAGATTGACCGCTCTTTCAAACCGTCACCCGTTCACGACTTGTACACCATTTAAGAAGTCCCGTTACCTTGTTTATATAATAGCAAGTCAAATATATGTCCATTTAATTTCCAACTAAGTCTAAGTCCCAAAAACCACTTTGTGGGGTTCGGCCATACTGCATGGCCGAACCTCACCCACTTAAATTTTGATCTCCTTTTTTATTTAATCCAAAACCATCCAAATAACTTAATCTTCCAAATGTACATTGGTAGGGTTCGGCCATACAACATGGCCGAACCTTACCACTTTGGTTTTGGCCCATCTTTCAAATCCTTTGGTCATTTCATTCATATTTACAATCTTGCCACTTGCATAACCCTTGTTTAATTTTGCTTAATAACTAATGTCCATAACAAACCCATCTTAGTGGGGTTCGGCCATACAACATGGCCGAACCTCACCATCTTAATTTGGTCCTTCAATTCCTTCATACATCCATCTCCAATTACATTATAAGTTGACCACTAAATCCACCAAATGATCATTAGTGGGGTTCGGCCATACTACATGGCCGAACCTTACCAAACTGATTTTTGTCCCTTTTTCCATCATCATTGATGATTGATTATTTACTTATACTAAGTCCATAGATAAACATATGTGAATCTTAAATCAAAACATATAATCTTCCATAATTTCCAACCATGTTCTTACTCCAATTAACCCATAAAAACAGTCAATGGGGTTCGGCCATACACATGGCCAAACCCTATGGTTCTCTTGACTCAATCATTCCATCATTTATCCATGATTTATGATCAGCAACTTAGCCATAACAACAACATGGTTCAACCATGCAATAGCCGATCCAAAACAGTAATCTTATCTCCATTTAAAAACCCTTAAAACCTTCAAAACATGGTATGGGTTTTATCTCTCAAAAACCATAAAAATTACCAAGTCTTTTTATGGGGTTCGGCCATCCCAAGTGGCCGAAACCTATCATCCATGTTTTACCCTTTTTAAACAGCATAATCCATGATCTAAACCCTTGATAGATTCGGCCATACAATGGCCGGATCATATTCCCTTAACCAATTTATTTAACAAGGGTTTATAGTGCACTTACCAATACCGCGACTCCTCCGGGTCTTTCACTCCTTCTTGACCTTCTCCTTCCTTAGTCCTTCCTTCCTCCCTTTCTTCTTGAACTTTAGTTGATCCAAATCTTGCTGGAAACCCCTTGAAATGGTTCAGCCAAATTATTGATTTGAGAGAGAGAGAGATAGAAATTTGGCTTTGGATGAGAGTGATAAAACCTTGGTGCAAAACTCCTTTGCTCTATGTGTACTTTGTCTTGGTAAAATGATCGGCCAAGGACTGAATTGTGTGAGAGACAACCAGCCAATGATCTTTGTCTTGAGAGGTGAAAAACGTCCAGAGGAGAGAGAGGGAGAGAGTGAAAATGAAACTCCTTTGGCTAATGAAATTCAGCCTAAGGTTGGCACCACATGTAACTCCCATTTGCATTAATCTCCTTTACTTATTCTATTTGGGGGTTTCATCTTTGAGATGGAACTCCTAAGGCACCAACGGTTTTTGGCTCTTGGCTGCGCTAGATGCAACTTACCTCATCACTTCTCCATGTGGGGGTTTCATCTTTGAGATGAAACTCCCAAGGCATCCAACGTGTAGCCTAATAATATCCTTCCCCCATGTGTGAAACCATTTTGTAACTCCCATTTACTTAATGCCTCCCTTGGGGTTTCATCGTTGAGATGAAACTCCCATGTACCCAATGGCTAGCTTTTGGTTGACCTTGTGTAACTCCATAAGCCTACTCATCTTCCATCTTGGAGGTTTCATCCTTGAGATGAAACTCCTCCCATGGTAACCAACGGTCATGTTTGAAATTAAAATAAACTTGTCACCTAAGTAACTCCCATAACCGCCACCTCCATTTACTTGACCATGTGGGGGTTTCATGCATGGGGAAAACTTCCCATGCAACCAACGTGTGGTGCACTTGAAATCTTGGTGTAACCTCCCCTTTTATCCTCATGCATTGCATAAAACCTCCACGCAATTCCAACGTGTAAAAAGGGTTTGAATTTGAAACACAAAAACTCACCATTTGTAACTCCATAAAACCGCCACCCCATTCATTACATATCTAGGGGTTTCATGCATGAGATGACCTCTCCATGCATCCAACGTGTTGAGTGGTTTTAATTTAAAACTACAAACCTTTTCCCTCACATTTACATTAACTCAACTCAATCATTTAATTTAAGTCCATCTAAACTCAATCATTTAATCAACTTTCAAAACTCAATCATTTATTCCAACTCAATCCAAACTCAAACATTTAATTCATCTCAATCCAAACTCAGTCATTTAATTATCTCAATCCAAACTCAATTAAACTTGAGCTCACCCAATCGTTAATCATGTCTACAACGACCCATTGGGTCCCAATTGGGTCCTTTGACCCATTTAACCATTTTGACCCAAATAATTGTACATTACCCATTTAACTTAATTTGAGCCTTATACCAAGTACATTGGTTCTTACTTGAACAATAGGTCCCACCATTTTCTCATCTACGATCATAACCCTTTAATTCATAATTCCAATGGCATTTTCGTAAATATTGATATATTGAAACTTCTGGGTGTGACCCATGTTGAAACTTCTGAATCATAACGTGATTCAGATGATGAGACTCAATGGAAGGTTGCTGTCTCAAAAGGTCTCATAGCCTCGATCATTGATGATCACGAGAATCTCACAATTGAAACAGAGGATGAGAGTGAAGATGATGAGAATCTTCAAGCTTCCTACAGTGCCCTGTTCCTTGAGAGTGAGAGGCCAACTAAGAACTCAACATGGTTAAAAATGAAAACCTTAAGCTCTCCAATCAAGTGCAAGAGTTGAAAGATGAAAAATATCGTCTAGTCTCTAAGCTTAATATCTCAGATGCTGAAAACACTAAGTTCAAAGAAGATGTTAAAAGACTATCTTTGGAAGTAAAAGATTTAAAACTTCATGAGGAAAAGTTCCAAGATAAGTTTACCCAAGGAGATGAAAGGCTTAAAAAACTCCTTTGTGCAGGAAGACAGTATGGTGTTAGGTCTGGTCTTGGTGCCTCATTCACCAAAGAACCTATACATTATAAGGTGTCTAGTAAAACAAGTATCTCTCGTTCTTCAACGAGTAAGGGGAATTTCTGTCACAAGGATGGGCATTTTAAAAGAAATTGCCATCATCTGAAGAGATAATTGGAAAGGAAAGCACAAAGGCACAATCAAATAAAGCCTATTCTTAAAAGACATCCATTACGAACTAACCTTAAAAGAAACCTAAGGAAGGTGAATACAAGGCAAGACTCTTTGTTAAGATAGATGAATCATGTCTTGCAAGAATTGATGGATCCCAAGGTTAGTCATCAAAGGTATGATCGTAGAGGTGTGTATGCAACACCAAATGCCACAATCTTCGTACCTAGGAGATAGACAACTACAACTCTAGAGTGTACTCTTCCTGGCTATAGTACATATTCTACTTGAAGAGCCATACATTCCATTCAAAGTATTTCGAAAAGTATACATTTTTGAATGAGAATTGTTTGTGTGCATGATTTGATTAAACTCGACATATCTGTGCATTAAAACGAATTTATGTATGCTGTGCTTAAAAAGGATCTCCATCAAGTTGCACATATCATAGATAATTTCTTTGCTATCTGTACCTCTCGATGATTGTCGACATGTCGATGAATGGACTGTCGGTGTGACAGACATGTCGTTATTGTGCTAAATCAAGCACTGTTGAAAAAGGGAAAAATGTCGAAAAAGTCGACCTGTCGGTGGAACCAACATATCGGTGAAACAAAAAGTTCAAAATAAAAAGGGGTCACTTTCTGCAAAATAGACAACACTTTCAAATTCATTGTCTCCCCTCCCGCGGAGGTCTGTGGTCCCTCTTCTCCTCTCGTGCCCTAGACCAGTCGATTGGACCTATTGGGGTGATTTCCTTTCGAAAAACCATGGGGATTTAGTTTCTCAAGTCTCTAGAAGATTGAAACTCACCATTTTTGTGATTTTCGTAGATCTGGTAAGGGTCAGTCCCCATCCCATCCTTTTTCGAACCAGTACTTGAGAATCTCCTCCAAGAAAAACCACGCCTATGAAGAGGACAACTATGACGCGTCTTAAGCACTATATCGAACAAGGAGAATCCAGTCGTGCCAGTCAATGGGCCGAAAGGACCAAAAGATCAGTCTCTCATTTCTGCCCTGGGTCGAGCTCTGAAAATCCCACTTATGTTCGAAAATAACAAGAGACCCAAACAGAGGTGGAAGAAGAGCCATTGCTGACAAATGTATCATCTTTGTCGAAAATCGACGAGAAAGAGAGGAAACAGAAGAGGGTAATGGTCCTCGAACTGGTCATGAAGACCATGTTAACATTCCTGACGACACCAATGAGGAGGATAACTGTCGGTCTGAAGACCTTTGGGGGGATTCTGATGAAGAAATAGAATATGAATACCCTCATCAAATGAATGACAGTCTGAACAACAAGGTCTTCAGACTGGAAAGAAGGATTGACTGCCTTGAGAGATCCCTAGACAAGTTGAGGATGACAGTCCATGATCTTGTTGCTGCCACCTCTTTCTCTGACTGAGTTCCAGATACTCCATCTTTTCCTCCTTTTGCACCCTGTCAAGATGGCTCTGCTTAGGATAATTCTTCTTCGTTTAGAAAAACTATAGCTCTGGTATTTTGATTAAGCATCCATAATGTCTCCCTAACAAACACCATATGTACTCAATGCACACATTTTGTTATCAATTCAATAATATGGTTTGATTTAATGTGATGTGTGTATTGTTGTGTATAAATGCCATATATTTCTTCTGTATGATGGATTAACATGCAGGTTTGAATGAGTTGGTTTTGTATTGACATGTTAAGGGAGATAAGAGATTGGGCAGTGATGCTACACACAACCTTGGGGTATGGGGAAGCACAAAATATGTGCTAATTAGCTGATGTCACTAATTATGACAGCTTGTGGAGAAAGGAGAATGCAAGCTCAAAGACAAATCAATTTAGGGGTAGTTAAGTTTGTGGGGGAGCAGAGAAGAAAAAGCTAAGAAAAATAGCTTAGAGAATGGGGGAGAAAACTCGAAAAAGCTAGGGACATTAGCTTAACCCTTGAAGCAATATGCTGGAAATCAGCTCGTGCAAAGGCATACAAACATTGTAGCATGAAAGGTGTGCACTAATCCATGGAGTGAACCATGTGTGAGATTCGACCTCAATTAAAGTACCAATGCAAAAAGCATGGGGGAGTGCTTAATTTTGATGCTTGCCTATTAACCCTTTGTCAATTAAATGACAAATGGGGGACAAAATAGTAGAAGCTAGGAAGCACATAAAAACTAATTAGGAGAATAATTGGTGGAAGGAGATTAGGGGAGTCTAGCTTGCAATTCATTGGTGTATGGGGGAGAAAATCTTATTTAGTCCATGGATGTTTATGGTTTGGACCAACCCATCTAATTATTGTTTAGTATTGCTTGTTTTTTGCGCTTAAACATGAAAATGAAAATGAAGCAAGCTGAGCAAGAATATGAAGATCATAGTCTTGTTAATCCATTTGAATATACATGTAATTGATGTAATATTTTGCATTCAAATGTGTTGTAATAAAGGGTGGGCATGTAATTGGGTTAGCTTCTAGGTTTTGTCATGTAATTGGCAAAGAGGGAAGATTGTTAATGCCCCGGCTTGATCACGTCCCTGTTTGTCAATTACATGACTCGGGTAGAGTCACTTGTCATGAAGCTTGAAGACTAAAGATGATCGAGGAAGAAGATCATGCTCCACCAAGCTCAGAGCTCATCATCAAGGCAATCACAAGAACAGGTATATGGCCATAGATGACCCTAGGCGGAACCCACACTTGAGAGAGGACTATCCGGCTTAGTTGCATATGTTGGTTATAAACATAAAATGCCTAGAGAGGAAGCTGAACCGCGAATTGGAAGTGAACTTGGAAACATGAATTATGTTCACTGTCAGAACGACAAATCTATCTCACCGACCCCTCGGTGTGGTCAAGATCGACCCATCGTGGTCAAGAACTGGTCGGCCAGATTGACATTGGTTCTGGAACTTCGAACTATCATTCTGGATATACCTCTGACCGAGAGTTTCGTATGCATCAACCCCTCGTTGATGAACTTGAATGACCTCTCGTGGTCAACGACTCATCGGTATAAAACTTATAAGTTCTGGACTGTGAACTTACAAGGGCTCTCGATAAAACAAACATCCCGGAATATCACGACTGATCGAGAGTAACAGGACCGACCCCTTGGCAAAGGCGACAGGTTATTTTGGGTAACAGGTTTCCTAAGTGGAAACTACTGTCAAGCATGTTTTGTACAAGAACGAGCCTCTCATATGGACCGACCCATCGGTACCATGAATGTCGACCTATCGGCAACACCAACATGTGGACCGGGAAGTAATTATGCCGTTGGGGTGCATTTAATGAGCAACGGTCGGGTGGTTGAATAGTAATAAATATGAGCACCGACTAATCGGTGCCACCGACCTAACGATCCTGGACAGTCAATATGACCGTTAAAACTCCTCTATAAATATGACTGTTGGGTGATCGTTTTACTATTTTCCTTGAGCTTAAAAGAGTAAAACACTCTAAGGAATGATCAACTCTCTTGAGAGAAAGATCATAAACAACCAATCTTTGGATTGTGTTCGTAAGTGAGAAAGAAAGGAGGAGAGAAAGATCATAAACAACCAATCTTCAGATTGAGTTTGCAAGTGACAGAGTTATAAACTAGGAAAGCTTTGGTTAAGGCAAGTTCCTTTGTCGTCCACAAGATTGTGATTGCTACGCGAAGACTGCAAGAAGGAACGTCGGCACAACTTGGGTGGGATCTTCAAGAAACACACATCATTGAGAAAGAGCTTTAAGGCAAGTGCTTCTTGGTTTTTAATTTTCTTTTTTAAAAACTTGTAACCCGAAAGTGGATTAAGGAGAGGCACAGAGGTGGGTGGACTTCCCGGTCAATTGAGTGAGGTGAAATTTGTAACGCCCCGCCTTTTTCACTCGCCGAAAATCAGAATCTATTTTTTTTTTTGAATAAAAGAGTGAGAGAGAGCGCGAACGTCACGACGCGAGCTAAGTCCGAGCTTCCAACGCCCGACCCTTAACTGGCCAACCATACGTGTGCATGGACCAAGTCCACTAAAACGGTTCACACGTACTACAACTTACGGAATACTCATTGTGGAAATAACATCGGATTACAACATTTACTTAGCAAGGAAGGCAATCAATATAAATTAACTTAATCCAGATTAATCATCGATCGATCCATAGCAAATAGGCTAAGTTATTACATTCCCAAATATTAGCTACTCAAATTACATTTCCATAAATAAAACTTAAATAATCAATCTAGCTCCTCCAAGCTCCTAAGCTTGGCTCCGATCACGTCCTTCGCTTTGTCCATTTCCTGTGTCACCATCTAAGGTAGAAGTGGGGCGTTAGACAATGCGCCCAGTAGGTACTCCAAGTAGGGTCAACACATGGATTAGTTTAAAAATCCAGATATAATACATCATACCGTACTTGTAAAAATCGTATCCAAAACAGTGTATGATAATAGAGATCCAATCATACAGATAAAAATCAGAAACAATGCATGATAATAGAGATCATAATCATGCTGATTCAATGCCATGCCATGGGTGTCATATGCCATGAGTCCCACCCATCACCCATATCACAAACACATAATATCCTCTTGATGGAAACTCCTCATCAAGGTATCCCCCACGAATGCCTTACGGACGCCCCGACGGAGCGTGGATATCCGGTTACCTCTTGATGGATAATGCACATCAAGGTACCCTCACGAATGCCTTACGGACGCCCCGACGGAGCGTGGTCTCCGGTTACATTTCATCCTTCCCATGCCATGCATGAGATGCACATGCCAACATACCATGCAATAATACAAATCATAGCATTAAAATCCCATCATTGAAACATATTATTTGATACTAAAATAACTTATCAAACATGAATCAAAATCATCATATGTATATACATATCCATGGTTTTCAATGAGGTAGGAATCCTACCAATGACCAACTAATGTGTCCTTGCGTTTTCGTCGGAAAATCGCTCACTGATCGTACACCGTTTGTGAGGTCCCGTTACCTTATTACATATCAATAAGTCAAACCAACGTTCCATTTAATTTCCAACCATACTTAAGTCCATAAACATGCCTTAGTGGGGTTCGGCCATACAACATGGCCGAACCTCACTCACTTGGTTTTGGTCCCTCTTTTGATTTAACCAATCGCACATAAGTTAATCATTTAGTATTAATAAGCCCTAAGTCCACAAAAAACATTCTCCATGGGGTTTGGCCATACACCATGGCGAACCCATGGTCCATCATTTTAATCAAATTTCCATCTTAGCCATCATTCTATCCATAGCTAATTACTTAGCTTATTCACATATGACTTAAGTCCCAAAAATGATCCATACATGATTCCTTAATCCAAAAACATGATCCATGGGGTTCGGCCATATACCATGGCCGAACCCATAGTCCTTTAATTTTACCATTTGGCCATTATTTCCTTCCATAGGTAATCACCTAACTTACCTACCCATACTTAAGTCCATAACATGGATCCATGATTAAACATTTCATTCATTTAAACATGCCCAGATCCATAAATAACCCATTAAAATGGTTCATGGGGTTCGGCCATGGTGTATGGCCGAACCCATGATGTCTCATTTCCATCTTCTCCTTTAAATCATTCACAATCTTAGGTCCATAAACAAGTCCCTCCATGGGGGCGGGTTTAATCATACAATTAGGTTCATCATTTAAAACCCAAAGATCCATAATAATTAATTAATATTTCTCTGTGGGGTTCGACCATACAACATGGCTGAACCCATGGTCCTTGTTTCTTCCTTATTTCCTCATTTTAAATCATGCTTTGCAACATTTAAGACCTACTTAGAATCACCAATAATCTCCCATCATTATCATCCTTTAAAACCTTTTAAAATCACTAACATACATCTATGATTTTTGTAACGCCCCGGATTTTCAAGTTATAAATATTTACGGAAATTACCCATTTAATTTGTGAAATTTTAGATATGGAACTTATATGGGTAATGTATTGGGTTATTGGCCCAATTAGGACTCAACGGTTTTGGAAAAGGGTTCCAATAAAATTTAAATGGGTTGAATTAAAAGAGTATGCTTTATGTCTAAATTAAATAAATGATTGTGCATGGCCGAATTATTGGATTTGAATATCCAAGGAGATGTTTAAAAATCAAATGAATGATTACATTGGCCGTGTATAGGGATTGCATATCTAGGTGATGCGCATCGATCATTTAAAAAGGGTAAAACATGGCATTAGGCATTGGCTAAGCTAAAGGGTCTTGGTACCTTCTAAGTTGGGATTAATTGGAGTTTTAAAAGAAAGGCAACACAAGGAAAGAGTGCACATGACAATGGTGATTTTGGCAAGGGATTCACGGCATTAAGAATGGCTAAACTTAAGGGTCTTGCTATCTTAATAAGATAGGACTGATTAGAGGATTAATTAAGAGGCAACAAGGAAGGGGCGAACAAGGGGAATTATTTATCATGGCACCTTCTAAGATAGGATGCATGGTCGCATGAAGAGATATGAATATCTATGAGATATGCGCATGAGGTGTTGGAGTGATATTAGGAATTACTAAATGAATGGGACTTGGTACCTTCTAAATTGGGATCAATTAGAAGTTGATAAAAGGAGAGACACAAGGGCTCACGACATTCACACTCTAATATTGGATGGTGCCGTGTGGAGTTTTTATAAGACAAGGAGAGGCACACGGCTTTGATATTCAAAGGGAGGCAGCCACAAACAAAGGACTCAAGGTAATTAGATTTTAGTATTGGCTGATTGGAATTTTATTCAAAGGAAGAGAAGGGCAGCAAGGGCGCATAATACACATACAATCAAGAAGGTGTTCACGGCAAGATCAAGAAGAAGAGAAAGATTGGAAGAGCAAGATCAACCGGAGGAGTCGCGGAACCGGTAAGTGATTTTATGTTTTTGTTTAATGAAATAAGGAACCATAGGGTTCGGCCAAGGTGTATGGCCGAACCCCATGGAAGAAGAATGGAGATCATTTTGATAATTTTAATAGAAAAGAAGGGATGAGGTTCGGCCATGGTGTATGGCCGAACCCCACCAAGTATAGTTATGGATTTGGGGTTTCTTAGACATTGAATCATGTGGGCTGATTTATTAATTTTATTGGTTGGAAACGATGGAAGGAGTATCAATTCTTTTGAAGGGATTACATGGAAGAACTTTAATAAATTTTAATGGAAGGTTGTTGGTTATTTTTGAGGGATGAAAACCATTGAACATTACATATGTTTTAAATAAAGTTTAAATGGAAAGAAGGGCACAAAACAAAAGGGTGAGGTTCGGTCATGGTGTATGGCTGAACCCCACCAAGGAGTATACTTGGACTTAAGGTTAATGATTTAAAGGAATGTTTTTGATGGAGAACCAAGGACCTTAGGGTCCGGCCATGGTGTATGGCCGAACCCCATAAAGATGTATGGGATAATGTTAATGCAATTAGATCATGGAAATAATGGAAGGAAATTGTTGGTAATGATATATGGTTTTGAAAGGATCATGAACCATAGGGTTCGGCCTTCGGCCATACACCATGGCCGAACCCTATGGTTCACAAGCCTCCTTCTATTTTAATTAATTAACACACATTAAAAAAATATACCAAACCAACTCCATGGGGTTCGGCCATGGTGTATGGCCGAACCCCATGGAGTTGTTTGGTATGGTTAATGGAAGTTGGTTGCTAAATTTGGAAAGCTTTCAATTATGGAAGGATGGGTGCTAACTTGGAAACCTTCTAAATATAGAAGGTGGAAATAAACTTGGAAACGTTCTAAATATAGAAGGTGGAGATAAATTTGGAAAGCTTACAATTATGGAAGGATGGGTGCTAAATTGGACACCTTCTAAATATGGAAAGTGGAGTTTAATTTAGAAAGGATTTAAAAATAGAAAGAGGATATTGAATTTAGAAAGTTTCTAAGTATGGACTTGTTAATTATGGATTTGCTAAGTTGATGAAAATGGAAACATAGACATCATGGGTTCGGCCATGTGTATGGCCGAACCCCATGAACCAAATTTATGGGTCATGTATGGACTTAGTATTTTAAATGAATGGTGGACCAATTAGAGAATGCAAATAAATGATTTATGGATTATGTTATGGGATTAGGGTTTTATTTTATGAACCATGAATCAATGGTGGATTATGTTCTGGAATCTAAAGCTAAGGTGATGAAGGTAATGGCAAGTGTAATCAAAGGCCAAAGTGGAGAATCATGGGTTCGGCCATGGTGTATGGCCGAACCCCATGAGGTTCTTTATGGACTTAAGTGGTTAAGGAATTTTTATGGGTTTTGCTTAGGATGTTGGACCGAAGATTATGATCTTCTAAATGGAATTAAGATATCATAGGGTTCTGCCATGGTGTGTCGCTGAACCCCATGAATCATGTTAAATGGATTTTATGAATTTAATGTGATGATTGGATTAATGGAAAGACATGAACATGAGGTAATGACAATCTTGAAATTATGTGAAATATTGGACATAGGGTTCGGCCATGGAGTAAGGCCGAACCCCATGAACAATTGTATGGATTGGTTATGGAATTAACCTAATGATTGATTAAATATTAAATGAAAGATACAAATTTATGATTATCAATTATGATATGGGTTATGATAGCCTTGGATGGCATTATTGTAATTAAGTAAAGTAATGGACCATGGGTTCGGCCATGATGTGTGGCCAAACTCCATGGTAATTGTTTGGTGGACATAGGGACTATGTTTGGCATATTAAAATGAAATATTAAATAAAGATTAGACCAATGGCAATTTGGTAAAAAAGTATGAAGATGATAAACCATGAGAATTGTGTTTATGGATTTAAAATATTGAAAATCAAGTGGGAATTGGTTTTAATTGATTGTTATATTATAAAGTAACGGGACCTCACAAGGTGTGTAAGATCGTGAGCGGTTATCGAACAAAAGACGCAAGGACACGTTAGCGGTCTTTGGTAGGATTCCACCTCTTTGAAACCATGAGTTTATGTACATTGTCTTTATCTTATTTTTAATGAAATTATGTTGCAAAGGATATGTTTTCAAAGTATGATTTTAAATGCTATGTTTATATGATAAAATAGCATGTGTTGTTTATGTTTAAAAATGTGATTTTAAATGCTGTATTTTGTATTTCTATATAGCATGTTGGCATTTGCATCTCATGCATGGCATGGGAGGGATGATATGTAGCCGGGGACCCACACTCCGTCGGGGAGTCCGTAAAGCACTCGTGAGGGGATACCTTGATGAGGAGAATTCCATCAAGAGGATACTATGTAGCTGGAGATCCACCACTCCATCGGGGCGTCCGTAAAAGAATCGTGGGGGATACCTTGATGTGATTTCCATCAAGAAGATTCCGGAGATCCACCACTCCTTCGGGGCGTCGTAAAATAATCGTAGGGGATACCTTGATGAGGAGCTTTCCATCAAGAGGATGTTTTGTGATGGGTGGGACTCATTGCATATGATAGCATGGCATGGCATTGATTCGGCATGATTATGATCTTTATTATCATGCAAGGTTTCTGGTTTTTATCGGTATGATTGGATCTCTATTATCATACACTGTTTTGGATATGATGCTTTATAAGTATGGCATGATTTATTATAACTGGTTTTGATATATATTATATCTGGATTTTTGGTACTAACCCATGTGTTAACCCTAATTGGAATACCTACTGGGCGCGTTGTACTAACGCCCTACTTCTACCCTAGTTGATGATACAGGAAACGAAAGGAATGATGAACGTAAAACGGGTCAGGCATGGAAGCTTGGAGGAATATAGTTTATATTTGTTTTAGATACTCATGGGCTTGTATTTGAGTATCTAGAGTTTGGATGTAATAACTTACATAGATTTACTATGGTTGGATGTCTTATTGGATAATTACGTTATGATAATGATGATTAAAGACTTGACATACTTTGTTACCTGAATAGAATAGAACTGTGTTCTATTATGTTTCTGCATGTAATGATTTTTATTCCGCATGTTTATATTGCTATGTGTGAACCGTTTTCTTGGACTAAATCCATGCACACATAGGGTTGGTCAGTTAAAGGTCAGACTTTAGAAGTTCGGACTTAGCTCGCGTTGTGACGTCCCGTTCTCTATCACTCTTCATTTATATAAAAAAAAAAAAATAGACTCTGATTTACGGGAAGAAGCGAGTGAAAAAGGGCTGGGCATTACATTTTCATCCTTTAAAACCTATTAAGATCATTAACCAACTTCCATGGTTTTCATCCTTCAAAACCCATAACAATTACTAACATACTTCCACGGGGTTCGGCCATACAACATGGCCGAATCCTATGGTTCATCATCTTCTCTTAAAATTTATACATCCAAGATTTAATCCTTTGATGGGGTTCGGCCATACATCATGGATGAACCTCATCCAACCCTTCCTTTGTTCAATCCATCCCATTCCTTGGATGGATTTTGAATCCATGGCCCATAACATTTTTGGCCAACTTCCCATTCCAAAGTGAATTGTTCCTTTAATCTCTTTCAAATTAATAAAATCTCGTCAAGTACTTACCGATTTTCGCTACTCCTCCGGTTTCTTTCACTCCTTCTTGCCCCTCCAATCTTCTCCTTCCTTAGTCTCTTCTTCCTTCCTTCTTGATCTTCGGCCAAAGTGTGAGCTTGAGAGGGAGAGGGTCTAAGATGAACCCCCAAGGAGATGGTTCGGCCTTGGTGAATGTTTGAGAGAGGGAGAGGAGGAGAGAATGGAAACCCTAAATCTTTTCTTGTTCAATGAGAGTGGTCGGCCAAGGGAGAGCTTGAAAGAGGGAGAGAGAGATGAAATGAAGGAAAGAAATCTCTTGGTTGTAAAGAGATGGATCGGCCAAGGTGTGTGTCTCTTGAGTTATACCCTTTTGTAACAACCAAAACCCTCCAACTTCTTCATAATGATGGTGTCTTCCCAAGTGTCCCTTGGCTTGGCCAAGACACCACTTGAGATGGAACACCCCTCCATCTTCCAACGTGTGTACCCTTGGGTTCGGTCTTATGAGATGCAACTCTCCATCTTCCCACTCCACTCACTTAATGTAACGCCCCGCCCTTTTCCACTCGCTTTCTCTTCTGAAAATCAGAGTCTATTTTTTTTTTTTTTTATAAACGAAGAGTGATAGAGAGCGAGACATCACGACGCAAGCTAAGTCTGAACTTCTAAAGTCCGGCCCTTAACTGGCCAACCCTATGTGTGCATGGACTTAGTCCAAGAAAAACGGTTCACACATAGCAATATAAACATGCGGAATAATATTCATAATATGTGGAAATATAATAGAACACAGTTCTATTCTATTTAGATAGCAAAGTACGTCAAGTCCTTAATCATCATTATCATAACGCAATTATCCAACAAAACATCCAACCATAGCAAATTCATCTAAGTTATTACAATCCGAATTCTAGATACTCAAAATACAAGACCATGAGTATCTTAAACAAAATATAAACTATAATCCTCCAAGCTCCTATGCCTGGCCCATTTCGCGTTCATCGTTCCCCTCGTTTCCTGTATCATCCACTAGGGTAGAAGTAGGGCGTTAGTACAACGCGCCCAGTAGCTATTCCAATTAGGGTTAACACATGGGTTAGTACCAAAAATCCAGATATAATATATATCAAAACCAATTATAATAAATCATACCATACTTATAAAGCATCGTATCCAAAACAGTGTATGATAATAAAGATCCAATCATACAGATAAAAAACAAAAACCTTGCATGATAATAAAGATCATAATCATGCCGATTCAATGCCATGCCATGCTATCATATGCAATGAGTCTCACCCATCACAAAATATCCTCTTGATGGAAAGCTCCTCATCACAGTATCCTCCACGATTATTTTACGGACGCCCCGACAGAGTGGTGGATCTCCAGAATCTTCTTGATGGAAATCACATCAAGGTATCCCCCACGATTGCTTTACGGACGCCCCGATGGAGTGTGGGTCCCCGACTATATATCATCCCTCCCATGCCATGCATGAGATGCAAATGCCAATGAAAACACATGCTATTTTATCATATAAACATAGCATTAAAAATCACATTTTGAAACGTATTCAACACATGCTATTTTAATCATATAAACATAGCATTTAAAATTACCATTTGAAACATATCCTTTGCAATATAAATTCATCAAAATTAAGATAAAAAACATGTACATAAACCCATGGTTTCAAAGAGGTGGAATCCTACCAAAGACTGCTAACGTGTCCGTGCGTCTTTCGTCCGGTAACCACTCACGATCGTAAACACCTTGTGAAGTTCCGTTACCTTATAACATATTCATCAATCAAAACCAAGTCCCACTTGATTTACAATATTTTAAGTCCATAAACCAATCCCATGGGGTTCGGCCACACACCATGGCCAAACCCATGGTCCCTTATTTTTTACCATAATTACAACAATGCCATCCATGGCTAACATAACTCCTGACCTACCATTTTCACATTTATTTACCAAATTTCCATTGGTCTAACCTTTAGTTAATATTTCATTTTAATATGCCAAACATAGTCCCTATGTCCACCAAACAATTCCCATGGGGTTCGGCCACACACCATTGCTGAACCCATGTCCTTTATATCCCTTGAATTACCATAATTGCCATTCATGGCTAACCTTCCATTCTAGCAAGTATTTAGAACCTTGCCATTGGTCTAATTATTTCAAACCTTTCACTCATTAACACTTACACATAATAGATCCATAAATTGTTCCATAAAAAATCCATATGACCCATTAAATTGGTTCATGGGGTTCGGCCAAGCACCATGGCGAACCCTATGTCCATTAATTTCATTGCAATCATTATTAGAAAATCCATAAATCAAGGTTTCCAAATTTGTTATCCACCCTTCCATAACTAGAAGGTTTCCAACTTTATCATCCACTTTCCATAATTAGAAACCTTCCTATTTAATCTCCACCTTCCATAATTAAATTATAATTCAAGGTTCCTTCCATAATTAGATAGTTACTAAATTTAATAACCATCTTTCCATTCTAATCAATTAATCATACATCAAAACACCTAAACAACTCCATGGGGTTCGGCCATACACCATGGCCGAACCCTATGGTTCATAATCTTCTTTCTAATAAATATTCATCCAATGAAATTCCTTAATAAATTTAATCCATACCAAACCTCATTAATAATTCACCATGCTTAGATCCTTTCTAAATTAATATCCAACTTCCATATTTAGAAAGTCCTTAAATAGAAACTTTCTAAATTAAATATCCAACTCCATAATTAGAAAGTTTCCAAACCTAAGATCCAACCTTCCATTAAATCAGTTAAAATATAACAACCAAACTAAAACAACTCCATGGGGTTCGGCCATACACCATGGCCGAACCCTATGGTCCTTTAATTTCCTCTTGAACCATTTAACTACCACTTTAAATCCATACATTTAACCAATATTCTTACATGGGGTTCGGCTATGCATTGTGGTCGAACCCTATGGTTCATGCTTCCATTAATTTAATGATCCAATTGCATTAACATAATTCCATTTAAATCCTTTTGAAATCCATTAAACCCAAACAATGTCCTTCCATTAAAATTACCAAAACCCTTCCATGGGGTTCGGCCATGTTGGTTCAGCCCTTAAAATATAATCACCAAAAGCATCCATTTAAACCATACAAATTTATTAACCAACTCTCATGGTTTACCTCATTAAAAATCCATACATTAACCATAATCCTTCCCAATTTTCTTCCATTGGGGTTCGGCCATACACCATGGCCGAACCCTATGGTTCCTTATCTTTTAAACAAAAATCATAAAATCACTTAGCGGTTCCACGACTCCTTCGGTTTTCCGTCGCTCCGATTGGTTCTTGCTCTTCCAATTCTTTTCTTCCTTGGCCTTCTCTCCTCCGAGATTTTTCTCAAAACTGAGAACACCTTCTTGCCAACAGCTCCCAACGTCAAGACCTTGCTGGTTTTGAATGTGCTGTGCGCCCCTTGGTGCTTTTCTTTATAAAACCTTCCTTTTGATCACAACTTAGAAGGTGCTAAGATAAGAATTTCCCTTATGCCGTGTGCACTACCCTTTAAATTAGACATTGCTAATGACGTGTACACCTTGCTGCAATCCCCATTGCCGTGTGCACTACCCTTTAAATTAGCCATTGCCTTAGAGCCATTCTTAGTCCTAAATTTAGAATGTGCTATGCGCCCATTGTGTTTAACAATTGCCTTAGTGCTATGTGCCCCTTTTGTTTCCCAATTTGGGAGAGTCTTAATTAGAATATGCTAAGACCCTTTATTAGCCATTGCCATGTGCCCTTTTTAATTAAGGGAAGAATCCCTTTTTAGAGATATTCTTACACCTCATGCGCATATCTTATACATGTGCAATTCTTCTATACACGGCCAAGACAATATTCTTGGATATGCATATCTCTCATGAGACCTATGCAACTCCTACAATCTTTCATCAATCTCTTCCATTAAAAAATATATCCACATGGCCATAGTAATCTTTATTTTTTAATCCTCTCCATGCGCATGTCAATTTATCCAAATCCCTTATATGTATTGCATTACTAAATAAATTTAGCCCCATTTAATTCCATTGAAACCATTTACCAAATCCGTTGGGTTTTAATTGGGCAAAGACCCAACATTTTACCCATATAAGATCCATATCTTAAAATTTCACAAATTAAATGGTAATTTCTGTAAATATTTATAACTTGAAAATCCGAGGTGTTACACTTAAAATGAAAGTCCCATTAACTTCCCATTCAACTCATCTGTTTAACTCAACTCATATATTTAATTCAATTCATTTAACTCACTTAAAATCAACTCAATTACTTGATTCCATTTTGAACTCAATCCAATTTAATTTAGCCACACCTTAATTGAACTTGAACTCATTTAGTGGTCAACCAAGTCAACCATGACCCATTGGGTCCCAATTGGGCATTTGACCCAATTGACAACCTTGACCCAATTAAATAAATCTTACCCATTTATTTCAATTGAATCTTAACCACAATCCGTTGGGTTTTAATTGGGCAATTGACCCAACTCATTACCCATCTATTTCAATTGAACGTTATCCACAATCCGTTGGGCCTTAATTGGGCAACTGACCCAACTCTTTACCCATCTATTTCAATTGAACCTTATCCACAATCCGTTGGGTCTTAATTGGGCAATTGACCCAACTCTTTACCCATCTATTTCAATTGGACCTTATCCACAATCCGTTGGGTCTTAGTTGGGCAATTGACCCAACTCCTTACCCATCTAAGGTCCATCTCCATTAATTCACAAATTAAATGGACAATTTCCATATATATTCATGAATTGAAAATCCGAGATGTTACAGAATTCCTACTCTATTTGTGAGGGTATAAGTCCCCACATACTGAATTTGGGGATAACTCAAGGTTGAGTGAGTCCTAACAGTGGATGTAGGTTGGGGACTCAAACCACTAGAACCCTCAGTAAAGAGGACTTTCAAAATCTCTCAGGCATACACTTGGTGAATCATTCAAGAAATTCAATCTTCATATATTGAGATTGAGAGAGAGAGAGAGAGAGGTGAGGTATACACCCTAGGATAAATATTGGTTACCAAATTTCCTAGAGGCTTCCCAAGTTTTTGTGATTGCTCTAAACTCGCTGCATCTTCATCAACTTGCGAGATCACATTGGGAAGGAGATTTGAGAAACACATCTTCACATTTGAAAAGCTTGAAAAGCAAGTGCTTCTCATTGATTTTATTTTCATAAATCAAACTTGTGAAGTGGACTAAACAGGGTGTACTCTTGAACCACTATAAAAAATAGAGGGTTTACTCTAGGAATAAGATTTGGGTGAAATTCCCAATCATTTGAATAGGTGGAAATCCTATTCTATTAGTGTGGGTGTAAATCCTCACTTAGTTAATTTGGGATAACCCAAGGTTGGGTGACTACATCAGTGGATGTAGGAGGGTTTACTTTGAAACATTTTATATTGGTCTTGTGGTGTTAGTATTAATTGTTCGAATTCTTGTTTAATCACAATTATTAACACACACACACACACTTGTTTGACTTGTATCCTCTGCAAATTGGTTAATTAATCAAGAAATTTTTAAAGGACCAACAAGTGTGTAGATTGCCCTATTCACCCTCTCTAGGGTCAATCTTGTTCTAGCACATCGGGAACTTTCCAAGTCCAAGCCTGTGAGTGAAGCCCATGAACCACGTTCACATTTGAAGGCCAGATTAAAAGTTCAAGTCTAATTAAAATCCAGTGGATTTTGAACTTTACAATGGAGAATTATATTTGAATTCAAGTGGGGATTGTTGAAGTTGTGAATGCCATGTGTCCTATGCACAAAATATAGAGAGAATCCAATTCCGAAAATCGTGTGCACTCAATTGGAGTTGCAACATTTGTATGTGGCACAATAAATTTCGATTGGAATTGGATTTGGATTCTTAGAGATGAGATAATATTGGAGAAAAGAATTCCAAGAATGTGGACACATTGAAGGTTAAGTTCGAATGAGGTAAGAGAATGAGTTGGATTTGGATTCATGGAGAGGAGTGCCTTGTGGAGAAATTTTCTCTCTAATTCATATCTCAATATTTGTATGAGCCAAATTGATGAAGGTGAGTGTTGCATGATACAAAAAAAGGTTAAGGAATGAAAGTTCCCGGAGCTAAAACATGATTGACCCGAGAGAGGGGGGGGGGGGGGGGGGGGTTGAATAGGGCAATCTCCAAATTTAATGGTCTTTTAAATTTTCTCGATTAATCAACAATATATGTAGCGGAATTATAAGATTAATCAAGTGTGTGATTTAAGAGTGTACAAGATTAATAATCAATCACACATGCAAAGACCAATGCACTAGACATAAAGTGGTTCGGAGTGAATCCCTCTTACATCCACTGATGGACTCAACCAACCTTGGGCTATCCTAAATTCACTATGTGGAGAATTACAGCCTCACAAATAGAGAAGGAATTATACATTACTCAAATAGAGTGAGACTTTCACTCAACTCAAATCCTAATTTTGAAAGGTCCGATCAACCCCGGTCTAATCTTTATCCCTCTATTTTTTAGAATAGTTCAAGCACATGGTTTAATCTACTATACAAGATGATTTAGAATTTAAATCAAACAAGAGAAGCACTTGCCTTTGTAGCTTTCCAAATGTAGATGTGCTTCTGAAGAGTCTCTCCCAATGTGATCTCTCTTAATGACATCGATGTGCCGATGTATGAGCAATCATAAACCTTGGGAGTGGTTTTTAGGGTATGTGAAAGTTCCTTGGGAGCTAGAACAACAGAGTTGACCCAAGAGAGACCGGGTGGGGGGTGTTGTGAATAGGTCAATCTAAAATCATTGATCCTTTTTAAATTTACTTGGTTGATTAGTTTAAGTGCAACGGATACAACAATCAAGTATGTGTGTGGTTGATTAGTTTAAGTGCAACGGATACAACAATCAAGTATGTGTGTGTTAGCAAATGTGATTAAGCAATCAACATAAGAAAATAGCTCTAACACCACAAACAGAAGGACACAAGATATAAAGTGGTTCGGTTTGCCAACCTACATCCACTGTTAGGACTTGCTCAACCTTGAACTATCCCTAAATTCACTATGTGAGGACTTACACCCTCACAATTAGAGTAGGAATTCCACCTCACTCAATCAGTAGGGAATTCCACTCACCACTGTGCCAGAGACAACGTTCTAGAGTTTTTTATAGTGGTTCCGGAGCAAATCTCCCTTAATCCACTTTCGGGTAAAAGGTTTTAAAAACAAAATTAGAACCAAGAAACACTTGCCTTAAAGCTCTTTCTCACTGATGTGTGCTTCTTAAAGATCCCACACACTGAGTGCCGACGCTCCTCTTTGTAGCCGTCGTAAAGCAATCGCATTCTCAAGGTGACAAGGAAACTGGTTTCAGGTTTCCTAATTTATGTTTTTTTCACTTGCAAATTCAATCAGTAGATTGGTTGTTTATGATCTTTCTTTCCTCTCTTTTTCACTTTCAAACAAAATCAATAGATTGGTCATTTATGATTCTTCTCACAAGAGTGTTGATCGTTCCTTAGAGTAAATATCTCTTATCAGCTCAAGGAAGATGGTAAAACCATCACCCAACACTCATATTTATAGAGGAGTCTTAGCGGTCTTTTTGACTGTCTAGAACTGATAGGCTGGTGGCACTGATGGGTTGGTGTTCATATTTATTACGGTTCAACCACCCGACCGTTGCGCATTAAATGCACTCCCACAGTATAATTACTTCCCAATTGACAGGTCGGTGTCGCCGATGGGTCAACAATCATAGCACCTACAAGTCGGTCCTTACGAGTGGCTCAGTCTAGGGTAAAAACATGTTGACAGTAGTTTCTAGTCTAGAAACCTATTACTCAGATTGACCTGTCGCCGTTTACTGAGGGGTCAGTCCCGTTACTTCTGATCGGTCTTGAAATATCGAGATGTCTATTTTATTGAGAGCCCTCATGAGTTTATAGTCCAGAACTCACAAGTTTTATACCGATGAGTCATCGACCACGAGGGGTCGTTTAAGTTCATCACTGGAGGGTCGGTGCGTACTAGACTCTTGGTCATAGGCTTACCTAGAATGACAGTTCTTTGATCCAAAACCTCCGTTAATCTGGCCGACCAGTCCTTGACCAGGATCGGTCGATCCTGTCTCCACTGAGGGGTCTGTGAGAACGACTAGTCGAGCTGACAGTGAACATATTTCATATTTCCAAGTTCACTATCCAGCTTCCTCTATAGGCTTCTTTATGGTCTTACCTGTAACACCCTGGAATTTCAAAGTTATCAGTTTATATGAAAATATTCATATTTACGGAATTGCCATTGTGATAAAAATTGATTTGAATTTAAATGGGTCAATGGCTCAATGAAGACCCAAAGGATGATAGTTGGTTTACAAAACAAATAAATGGGTAAGATAAATTTAAACGGGTCAAGAATCGTATTTGGGTCAAATTTTGATAAATGGGTAAAATGGCTAGATGGGACCCAATGGGTCGTGTGAATGGCATGATTGAGTTCAAGCTTAGTTAATTTAAGTTTATTAATTTCTTGAGTTTGGTTTGAGTTGAAATGAATGATGGGTTTAGTTGAGTTGAATTTATTAGTTAAGTTAAATTAAATGAATGAGTTAGGTTGGGTGAGTTGAATAAATGAGTTGAATGAATGTGTATTTTTAAATGAGTAAGATGTAGAGATAGAAGGATTGTAGGCTGATTCAAATTCAAACACTAAAAACGTTGGCTGCATGGGAAACTTATATGCATGTAACTCCCACCCAAGTTAAGAATGGAAATGACGTTACATGGAGTTACATGGGTGAGAGTTGAGTTTTCAAATCATTGTGCACATTGAAGATGGTATAGGGTTTATGCCTTGCTTGGGTCTCCAAAAGACAGCCAATGCATGGATTAATGGTTCATGCATGTAACTCCAAGGTTGGAGAATAAAATGGGTAGTTTATTGGAGGAGTTACACACAATAGATTATGGCATTCTATGGCATTCCAAATTCAAATTAGATACTAAACCAATGGGGGTTACAAAGTGTGTTCACACTTGGAGGAGGGGAGTTTTATTCCCATGATAGAACTCCCACATGGGACGTTGATGAGGGCTGAATGGAGCTGCTGTTTGTGGAGTTACACATAGGAATGGTGGCTGTTACATAGGCCAAAACATAGAGGCAAACAATGGAGAATGGTGCAGCACATGGGAGTTACATTTCAATATGAAACTCCCATGTGAGAATCTAAGGAAAAGGGGGGTTACACTAGTCCAACCACAAGGGACGTTGGTTGCTTGGGGTGTTTCACTTCATAGATGAAACCCCCAAGTAACATAAAGAACCTTGATTGTAGAGAGGGAGTTACACAAGGATTAACCTTGGGCTGTTTTTGGTCAAGGAAAGGATTTTCATTTTTACTCTCTCTATCTCTCTATCCCTCTATCACTCATAGACGTCCTCTATCTTTCTAAACCAAGAGCAGCAGCTGGTTGTTTATTTTTCAATTAGTTTTGGGTAATCCTTTCATCTAGACAAAAATCAGCAAAAGGGTTTTGGCAACAAGGATAGCAATTTTATTCAAGACCAAAGTTCCCTTTCTCTCTCTCTCACTCTCTTAAGTCCTTGTCACCTGGCTGTATTATCTCGAGGAGCTTGCATCAAGATCAGTCTCAGCCCAAAGAACAGTAAGAGAGAAGGAGAGGTCAAGGAGATAAAGGGTCAAAGAAGGAGTCAAAAGAACCGAAGGAGACGCGGTATTAGTAAGTGCATCTTGAACCCTTGTTTGATAGATTGGTTAAGAAATTGAGATTTGGCCATTGTATGGCTAGATCCATCAATGGTTTAGACCTAGTATTATGATGTTTAAAATAATAAAATATGGACCATAGGGTTCGGCCCCATTGGATGGCCGAACCCCATGGAAAAACTTGGTGGATTCTATGGTATTTGAAAGTTAAAATCCATATTTTGGAGTGAGGATTTTAAAAGATTTTTATATGGAATTAAGCTTACTGTTTTGGAGTAGATATGACATGGCTGAACCATATTTATCTTATGTTAATTTGTTGATTAATTTCATAGATAAATATGGGTGGATTTCCATTAAGAGAACCATAGGGTTCGGCCATGTATATGGCCGAACCCCATGGACTGTTTTTAGATGATTTTAAGTGTGTATTTTAAAAAGGTTAAAACATAAATAAGGAAGTTATTTTGGATATAGATGAATGATTAAGAAACTCAAAACCAAAGGACATAGGGTTCGGCCACCATGGAGGGCCGAACCCCATGCAAATAATGATATGGTTGTGATGTATTTGAAACATATAAGCCATGAAGTATGTGGACTGTTTTGGGTTATTATTTAAGATTCAAATACATGCTTTGAAAAGGGTTAAAAGCATGGATCTGTATGACAAAGGACTGAAGTTAATATGGTTTAAAACAGTGGTCCAAAACTGATGAAATGGATCATTTGGATCGGCCATTTTGGATTGCCGAATTTCATGAAATAATATGGTCATTTGGGACAAGTAGATGAACTGATTTAGATGGTGTTTAAGAGGTATAATGGCAGCAATATTATATTGATATTGTATGTGTTAATAACATCAAAAACATGTTTTAGAAGAACAAAACATGGACATAGGGTTCGGCCACCTTGGATGGCAGAACCCCATGTAAGTATTTGGTTGTTTGGGTTGGCTTTCAAAAAGATGGGAATCACATCAATTATGGATTTAGTATTAAGGTGATGATGGAAAATAGGATTAGAATCTTTAGGGTGAGGCTCGGCCATGTTATGTGGCCGAACCCCACCAATTGTCATGTGATGGACTTTGTGGTCTAAGGAAAAATTAGGCAAAAGATAGTATAATGGCATTATGGTAAATAAGGATGAAAAGATGAAATGATCAAAAGAATGGACTTATGAGCCAAAACCTAAGGTGGTAAGATTCGGCCATGTAGTATGGCCGAACCCTACCAAGTGTCATTTGAAAAGTTTGGGATACTTAGATGGTATTAAGTAAATAAAAGATTTATCAAAGTTTAAATGGGTGAGGTTCGGCCATGGGGTATGGCCGAACCCCACAAAGTGGATTTTTGGGATTTAAATCAAATTATAATCATATGGTCAAATGATTAACTTGCTGCCATGTACATAGGGTATTCGGATTTCTAGAACGGTATACAAAGGCGTGATCGAAAGACGGTCCAAAGGAAGGGTCGAACAAAGTAAACTATTGTAGGTTTCCTACCTTGTTGTAACCACATAACTTATTTGCTGTTTTATGTTTATTGAATAAGTTATTTGAATCAAATGTTATATTTACAAATGGCATGTTTGTATAGACATCTCATGCATGGCATGGGATGATGGTGAAGTAACCGGAGGCCACACTCCGTCGGGGCGTCCGAAAGACCATTGTGGGGTACCCTGATGATGAGAATCCCATCAGGAGGAATCCGGAGGCCACACTCCGTCGGGGCGTCCGAAAGACCACTGTGGGTTACCTTGACGATGAAAATCCCGTCAAGTGATGGCTATGTTGAATGGTGATGGGTGGGACTCATTACATGTTCATTTCATACATAGCATATTTTTACAGAATTTTGTCACACATGTATAACTATTATCCTATTTGCATGTTTTTGACTAACCATGTGGTAGCCCTATTCGGAAACACTACTGGGCGCGTTGATCTAACGCCCTATCTATACCTTTAGTGGATGATGCAGGGAAAGGAAAGAACGTGGTTGGAGAAGAGGACCAAGTACGAAAACTTGGGCGATTCGAATGATTGCAATGGACTATGAATGGATATTTATGGACTTGTTAGTTGATTTATTTGGAACAATGTAATTTGTTAAATTAGATGTTGGCATGTAATAAGTAGTTAAGTAGATGCTATGGTTAGATTTATTTGAATGGTTTGGAATGAATAGTAGACTAAGGTTATATAATAATTTGGGAGAATAAATAAGGTACTTTGCTATCTAAAAATGGAAATTGGATTAATCATAGGTTCTATTATAACCTCAGTTAGATCTAGACTAAGTTAATTCCGCTAGATAAATATGTACCATGTGCGGATCAGTTTTATGGACTTAGTTCATACGCACATGGGCTTGGCCAGTTAAGGGTCGGATTTAGAGATCCGAACTTAACTCGCGTCGTGACATTCCGCCCCGATCACTTATTGATTATTATTATTTAAAAAAAAAAAAAATAAACTCTGAAAATTTTAGAGTGAAAAGGGCGGGGTGTTACATTTGGTATCAGAGCGAAACGGGAAGTTGAATCTTCCGAAGTAAGATTAAGACGGTTTCATGTCTCACTGACGGATAAGAATCCCAACTGACCGACTCTTCGGAGTCCGCTGACTGGGGGCCGGATTAATTTACTTCGTGGACTCAGACTGAACAAATCAATCTGAGAACAACAGTGAAAGATAGCAAAAGTACATTATTATAATTCATCTATCAAACGTAGCAAAATAGGATATACATTCCCCAATACTCCCCAAATGAGAAAAACAAGCATAGGAAATTTAGAGACTCTCCCCTCAAAAACAAATAGAAAAATCAAGTTTGCTTATTTGGAAATCTCCCCAAAATTGTGAAAAATACAAACTATATGAGGAAACTAAGTCAATAATGTTTTATGACTTAGGGAAATGGCTCCAAAGAAAAAGATCCCTCAGAATCAGAAAGGGAAGGAAAAGGTGTTGCAAATCACGCAACATGAGAAAGTGTTATCACAACAAGAAAAATCTGTGCATGAGAAGGAGCCAACTATACATGAGAAAGAGGTAACCCAACCTGATGAGGAGCGATCTGTTCATGAGAAGCCTCACAATGCGGAAGAATCACAGCACTCATGGAGGGAAGAAAAGGGGAGTGAGGAAGCATCACAGAAAGAGGGAGAAGGAAACAGTGGTGTACATATACCACATGTGCCGCCTGAGCTTCAGGGATTAGTCCAAGCAGTGGTAACCTCAGTACTCCAGCAACATATGAATGGGAGTGAAAGTTCCAGGGATGCCAGTGACCGGAGTATGGCACGAGAATTTCAACAACAGCGTCCTCCCTACTTCAAAGGGAAGGAAGGGGCTGTCGGACCCGAGCACTGGCTAAAGAAGATCACTCAGATCTTAAAATTACTTAAGATCTCGAGTCATGCTGACAGGATTTTACTGGCTACATCACAATTGATAGAAGATGCCGGTAAATGGTGGGAGGTGGTGGAGAAGCAGAGGGAACTCATACCAGCTAGGGAGAGGACGGCCATGACATGGAATGAGTTTTCAGCAACCTTTCTGGAACATTACTTTCCGGAGGAGGAGAAGGAGCGACAGACGGAACTTTTTCTGTCCTTGGTACAGGGCTCTATGACGGTGGCAGAGTATCACCGTGAATTTCTCAGTTTATCCATTTATGCATTCTATATGGTGGACACAGAACTTCACAAGGCAAGAAAGTTTGAGAGGGGTCTACGGCCAAACATCAGGGCCAAAGTGACCATATTTAAGTGTACCACATTGGCTGAGGTGGTCAGCAAGGCCACAATAGCAGAAAAGGAGTTGAATGCAATAGTACGGTTTGACAATCGTCGAGCTCCAAGTGGGAGGGGTGGGTTTCAGCCCAACAAGAGGTTCCGTCCGAACTTCAGTAGACCCTCACCATCTACTGGGTCCGCGGGGAGCTTTCGTCCCAACCAGCCCTCCCCATCTGCATCAGTCACCCAGTCATTCAAAGGGGTGAACAACTGTTTCCACTGTAATCAGCCAGGTCACTTCAAGAGAGACTGTCCAAAGCTCAATAGGCTCTCATATTCCAGAGGATCTTTCCGTCCACCAGCTAGGCCAGCTAACTCCCGAGGAGGCAGGACATATAATCAGGCGGGACGGGCGCCTACTCCTACCGGATCTGGACGACTATTTGCTCTGGAACCTCCTGAGGATGTGGATCATTCTGTGATTCAAGGTATGGCCGTTGTCAATAGTTCTTATGCTTATGCATTGTTTGATTTTGGAGCATCGCACTCTTTTATATCTGCATCCTTTATAACTGCTACTGGAACACTAGTACAAAAGCTGTCCACCACACTCACAGTAGTATCCCCTGTCGGAGACACGTCTTTGGGACTCATATGCACGGCCATAAATACAGAACTCGCTGGACTCAGATTTGAGTTCAATTATTTGGTACTCGACATGACTGAGTACGATATTATATTTGGCATGGACTGGTTGGCTAGTTATGAAGCCAATATTGATTGTTATCGCCGAAGAGTGACATTTTGGTCACCCGAGGGAAAGCAGTATATAGTTCGTGCCGACAAGCAAAGCAGATTGCAGGAAGGGTTGCATCATTTGGTGTTGAACAGTATTGTCATCAACAAAGCACCAGTCACTGAACTTCCAGCAATTGTGAAAGAATTTGTTGATGTCTTTCCAAAAGAACTTCCTGGTATACCGCCTATGAGGGAGCTCAATTTTGAGATCAAGCTATATCCTGGTACCTCACCAGTGTCTCTACCCCATTATCGAATGGCACCAGCAGAAATGTCCGAGTTGAAGAAGCAGCTTGATGAATTACTCAGACTGGGTTGCATTCGGAACAGCACATCGTCATGGGGAGCTCCAGTGTTGTTCGTGAAAAAGAAAGATGGTTCACTTAGAATGTGTGTGGATTACCGGAAGTTAAATCAGCTAACTGTCCGGAACAAGTATCCTCTACCCAGGATCGATGATTTATTCGATCAGTTGAGGGGATCCAGTCATTTTTCCAAGATTGATCTGATGTCCGGTTATCATCAAATCCGGGTCAAAGAGGAAGACATCGAGAAAACAGCTTTCAGAACACGGTATGGACTATTTGAATTTGTAGTCATGCCATTTGGGCTTACCAACGCACCGGCTGTGTTCATGGACTTAATGAACAGAATATTCCGTCCATATCTGGATCGGTTTGTTATAGTGTTCATTGACGATATCCTGATCTATTCCAAGAGTCAGGAGGATCATGCTGAGCATCTTCGAATAGTATTGAACACCTTGAGACAGAACCAGCTGTATGCCAAAGCAAGCAAATGCGAATTTTGGCTACCTGAGGTCAAATTCTTAGGGCATGTTATAACAGCAGATGGTATAGCCGTTGATCCGGCTAAGGTGGCAGCAGTAAGTGAGTGGAAAGCACCAAAGAATGTCACCGAAATCCGTAGTTTTCTGGGTTTGGCTGGATATTATAGGAAGTTTATCATGGATTTCTCCAAAATTGCATCCCCATTGACTCGACTCACGCAGAAAGGAGTCAAATATGAATGGTCAGAGCTGTGCAATCAGAGATTTGAGGAGCTGAAAGAGAGACTTACAACTGCTCCTATTCTAGTTTTGCCGGAAAGGGGCAAAGGTTATGAAGTACAATGTGATGCATCAGGAGAGGGACTGGGATGTTCACTCATGCAACGTAATCGGGTGGTGGCATATGGTTCAAGACAACTAAAGATACATGAACGCCTCTACCCCACACATGATCTGGAATTAGCTGCGGTGGTCTTCGCTCTCAAAAGCTGGAGACACTATCTATATGGGGAGAAGTTTGAAGTATTTTCAGATCACAAGAGCTTGAAGTATTTATTTGATCAGAAAGAGCTCAACCTGAGGCAGCGCAGATGGATGGAATATCTGGCGGACTATGAATTTGCACTCCGATATCATCCGGGAAAGGCCAACAAGGTGGCGGATGCTCTCAGCCGCATGTCTCATGCATCAGTGGCATGTTTGATCAGGACTGAATGGGAGATGTTGAATTCCATTCGTGAGTTTAATCTATACATCACAAACCATGGGAGTATGTACAATTTGATCATACGATCCAACATGGTTACAAAGATTGAACAGGAGCAACGAACAGATCCGGAAATGGCAGATACATGGGCCAAGATGTCTAATGGCGAGGTTGTACCGGATTGGGAATTACGACCAGGACAGGGTCTTATGTTCCGGGGTAGAATATATGTGCCAAGAAGCTGCAGAAAAGAATTATTGATAGAGGCACATCAGAGCAAGCTGTCCATTCATCCGGGTAGCACAAAAATGTATCATGACTTAAAAAGACATTATTGGTGGCATGGACTCAAGAAGGATGTTGCAGAGTTCGTGGCTCATTGTTTAACTTGCCAGCAGGTTAAGACAGAACATCAGAAGCCACCAGGGTTACTCAAACCCTTAGCAGTGCCGGAATGGAAATGGGAGCACATTTCCATGGACTTTGTGACGGGGTTGCCGAGGTCCTCGAAGGGCAATGACGCTATATGGGTTGTGGTAGACCGATTGACCAAGTCCGCGCATTTTATTCCTATCAAGATGACGGATTCATCAGAGACATTGGGTCGGAGATATATCAAAGACATCATTAGACTACATGGTATTCCACAGACTATAGTGTCTGATAGAGATGGCCGATTCACCGGCAGGGTATGGCAGAGCATGCAGTCGGCCATGGGAACCGATCTACTTATTAGCACAACATTCCATCCACAGACCGATGGACAATCGGAAAGAACAATACAAACGTTGGAGGACATGTTGAGGGCGTGCATGCTAGACTTCAAAGGTGGATGGGAGGATCATTTGCCATTGGTGGAATTTTCTTATAACAATAGTTACCAGGCAAGCCTCCAGATGGCACCATTCGAAGCTTTGTATGGTAGACCATGCAGGTCACCAGTGTGTTGGACCGAGGTCGGCGAATCTGCACTGATAGGACCTGAGTTGGTTGCAGAAACTACTGCACAGATCCAGTTGATACGTCAACATTTGTTGATCGCACAGAATCGGCAAAAGAGTTATGCGGATAAAAGGAGGAGGTTTCTCGAATTTGAAGTGGGAGACATGGTATTCTTGAAGGTCTCGCCACGAAAAGGGCACATGAGATTTGGGAAGAAAGGAAAATTGTCGCCAAGATATGTGGGACCTTTTTCAATTATCAGAAGGATGGGAGATGTAGCCTATCAGTTGGCACTTCCTTCGCAATTGGCGTCTCTACATGATGTGTTCCATGTGTCGATGCTGAGGAAGTACAACCCTGATCCGTCTCATGTTTTGGATGTGCAAGATATAGATGTGCAAAGCGATGTCACTTATGTCGAGAAGCCGGTCAGAATATTGGAGAGTGAGCAAAGGGTGTTGCGTAACCGAGCGATTCAGTTCGTCAAGGTGGTCTGGGATCGACATGGTGTTGAGGAAGCCACTTGGGAATTAGAATCGGAGATGAGAACATCTCACCCTGAATTGTTTGTATGATTTACTTTGAAATCCTACTTCGTTCGATTTTCGGGACGAAAATTATAAAAAGATTATTGTATTGTAACACCCTGGAATTTCAAAGTTATCAGTTTATATGAAAATATTCATATTTACGGAATTGCCATTGTGATAAAAATTGATTTGAATTTAAATGGGTCAATGGCTCAATGAAGACCCAAAGGATGATAGTTGGTTTACAAAACAAATAAATGGGTAAGATAAATTTAAACAGGTCAAGAATCGTATTTGGGTCAAATTTTGATAAATGGGTCAAAATGGCTAGATGGGACCCAATGGGTCGTGTGAATGGCATGATTGAGTTCAAGCTTAGTTAATTTAAGTTTATTAATTTCTTGAGTTTGGTTTGAGTTGAAATGAATGATGGGTTTAGTTGAGTTGAATTTATTAGTTAAGTTAAATTAAATGAATGAGTTAGGTTGGGTGAGTTGAATAAATGAGTTGAATGAATGTGTATTTTTAAATGAGTAAGATGTAGAGATAGAAGGATTGTAGGCTGATTCAAATTCAAACACTAAAAACGTTGGCTGCATGGGAAACTTATATGCATGTAACTCCCACCCAAGTTAAGAATGGAAATGACGTTACATGGAGTTACATGGGTGAGAGTTGAGTTTTCAAATCATTGTGCACATTGAAGATGGTATAGGGTTTATGCCTTGCTTGGGTCTCCAAAAGACAGCCAATGCATGGATTAATGGTTCATGCATGTAACTCCAAGGTTGGAGAATAAAATGGGTAGTTTATTGGAGGAGTTACACACAATAGATTATGGCATTCTATGGCATTCCAAATTCAAATTAGATACTAAACCAATGGGGGTTACAAAGTGTGTTCACACTTGGAGGAGGGGAGTTTTATTCCCATGATAGAACTCCCACATGGGACGTTGATGAGGGCTGAATGGAGCTGCTGTTTGTGGAGTTACACATAGGAATGGTGGCTGTTACATAGGCCAAAACATAGAGGCAAACAATGGAGAATGGTGCAGCACATGGGAGTTACATTTCAATATGAAACTCCCATGTGAGAATCTAAGGAAAAGGGGGGTTACACTAGTCCAACCACAAGGGACGTTGGTTGCTTGGGGTGTTTCATTTCATAGATGAAACCCCCAAGTAACATAAAGAACCTTGATTGTAGAGAGGGAGTTACACAAGGATTAACCTTGGGCTGTTTTTGGTCAAGGAAAGGATTTTCATTTTTACTCTCTCTATCTCTCTATCCCTCTATCACTCATAGACGTCCTCTATCTTTCTAAACCAAGAGCAGCAGCTGGTTGTTTATTTTTCAATTAGTTTTGGGTAATCCTTTCATCTAGACAAAAATCAGCAAAAGGGTTTTGGCAACAAGGATAGCAATTTTATTCAAGACCAAAGTTCCCTTTCTCTCTCTCTCACTCTCTTAAGTCCTTGTCACCTGGCTGTATTATCTCGAGGAGCTTGCATCAAGATCAGTCTCAGCCCAAAGAACAGTAAGAGAGAAGGAGAGGTCAAGGAGATAAAGGGTCAAAGAAGGAGTCAAAAGAACCGAAGGAGACGCGGTATTAGTAAGTGCATCTTGAACCCTTGTTTGATAGATTGGTTAAGAAATTGAGATTTGGCCATTGTATGGCTAGATCCATCAATGGTTTAGACCTAGTATTATGATGTTTAAAATAATAAAATATGGACCATAGGGTTCGGCCCCATTGGATGGCCGAACCCCATGGAAAAACTTGGTGGATTCTATGGTATTTGAAAGTTAAAATCCATATTTTGGAGTGAGGATTTTAAAAGATTTTTATATGGAATTAAGCTTACTGTTTTGGAGTAGATATGACATGGCTGAACCATATTTATCTTATGTTAATTTGTTGATTAATTTCATAGATAAATATGGGTGGATTTCCATTAAGAGAACCATAGGGTTCGGCCATGTATATGGCCGAACCCCATGGACTGTTTTTAGATGATTTTAAGTGTGTATTTTAAAAAGGTTAAAACATAAATAAGGAAGTTATTTTGGATATAGATGAATGATTAAGAAACTCAAAACCAAAGGACATAGGGTTCGGCCACCATGGAGGGCCGAACCCCATGCAAATAATGATATGGTTGTGATGTATTTGAAACATATAAGCCATGAAGTATGTGGACTGTTTTGGGTTATTATTTAAGATTCAAATACATGCTTTGAAAAGGGTTAAAAGCATGGATCTGTATGACAAAGGACTGAAGTTAATATGGTTTAAAACAGTGGTCCAAAACTGATGAAATGGATCATTTGGATCGGCCATTTTGGATTGCCGAATTTCATGAAATAATATGGTCATTTGGGACAAGTAGATGAACTGATTTAGATGGTGTTTAAGAGGTATAATGGCAGCAATATTATATTGATATTGTATGTGTTAATAACACCAAAAACATGTTTTAGAAGAACAAAACATGGACATAGGGTTCGGCCACCTTGGATGGCCGAACCCCATGTAAGTATTTGGTTGTTTGGGTTGGCTTTCAAAAAGATGGGAATCACATCAATTATGGATTTAGTATTAAGGTGATGATGGAAAATAGGATTAGAATCTTTAGGGTGAGGCTCGGCCATGTTATGTGGCCGAACCCCACCAATTGTCATGTGATGGACTTTGTGGTCTAAGGAAAAATTAGGCAAAAGATAGTATAATGGCATTATGGTAAATAAGGATGAAAAGATGAAATGATCAAAAGAATGGACTTATGAGCCAAAACCTAAGGTGGTAAGATTCGGCCATGTAGTATGGCCGAACCCTACCAAGTGTCATTTGAAAAGTTTGGGATACTTAGATGGTATTAAGTAAATAAAAGATTTATCAAAGTTTAAATGGGTGAGGTTCGGCCATGGGGTATGGCCGAACCCCACAAAGTGGATTTTTGGGATTTAAATCAAATTATAATCATATGGTCAAATGATTAACTTGCTGCCATGTACATAGGGTATTCGGATTTCTAGAACGGTATACAAAGGCGTGATCGAAAGACGGTCCAAAGGAAGGGTCGAACAAAGTAAACTATTGTAGGTTTCCTACCTTGTTGTAACCACATAACTTATTTGCTGTTTTATGTTTATTGAATAAGTTATTTGAATCAAATGTTATATTTACAAATGGCATGTTTGCATAGACATCTCATGCATGGCATGGGATGATGGTGAAGTAACCGGAGGCCACACTCCGTCGGGGCGTCCGAAAGACCATTGTGGGGTACCCTGATGATGAGAATCCCATCAGGAGGAATCCGGAGGCCACACTCCGTCGGGGCGTCCGAAAGACCACTGTGGGTTACCTTGACGATGAGAATCCCGTCAAGTGATGGCTATGTTGAATGGTGATGGGTGGGACTCATTACATGTTCATTTCATACATAGCATATTTTTACAGAATTTTGTCACACATGTATAACTATTATCCTATTTGCATGTTTTTGACTAACCATGTGGTAGCCCTATTCGGAAACACTACTGGGCGCGTTGATCTAACGCCCTATCTATACCTTTAGTGGATGATGCAGGGAAAGGAAAGAACGTGGTTGGAGAAGAGGACCAAGTACGAAAACTTGGGCGATTCGAATGATTGCAATGGACTATGAATGGATATTTATGGACTTGTTAGTTGATTTATTTGGAACAATGTAATTTGTTAAATTAGATGTTGGCATGTAATAAGTAGTTAAGTAGATGCTATGGTTGGATTTATTTGAATGGTTTGGAATGAATAGTAGACTAAGGTTATATAATAATTTGGGAGAATAAATAAGGTACTTTGCTATCTAAAAATGGAAATTGGATTAATCATAGGTTCTATTATAACCTCAGTTAGATCTAGACTAAGTTAATTCCGCTAGATAAATATGTACCATGTGCGGATCAGTTTTATGGACTTAGTTCATACGCACATGGGCTTGGCCAGTTAAGGGTCGGATTTAGAGATCCGAACTTAACTCGCGTCGTGACATTCCGCCCCGATCACTTATTGATTATTATTATTTAAAAAAAAAAAATAAACTCTGAAAATTTTAGAGTGAAAAGGGCGGGGTGTTACATTACCATTTGTTCAACTAAGCCTAGGAATGGTCCTCTCTAAGGTGTGGGTACCACCTAGAGTCATCAATGGCCAAGTACCTGTTTTTGTGATTGCCATTACGATGAGCTTTGGACATGGTGGAGCACGATCTTCATTCTTGATCATCTTAGGTCTTCAAGTTTTTTAGCAAGTGCTTCTTCCCGAGTCATGAAATTGAAAAACAGGGACTTGACAAGGCCGGGGCACTAACAATATGGATATACAAGTTCATCCAAGATTTGTTTGCCTTCCTCACTCTCAATCTCAACCAATGTATCATTGGATTCAAGAGATTCACCAAGTGAAGAACAAAATGAGATTTGATCCACTAATCTTAGCCTTTGGATTTCCCAATTAACTCTGGTAGATGAGGCTCACAAATGCTCTGGCTGGATCTTTAACTTCTCCAAACAGTGGAGTATTATAGAGAGGAAAACCAGATTTTGAATTTGTAAGTCCACGATAGATCACGACACCACCATGGATTGTGAGATTTTGAAAATGACTTCCCACCAACCAGACCGTCGCACATTCATGCACTCCAACAGTTCGAAAACGGTCACGTACGATTGATCGTGCTTCACGATGGATCGTGCTCTGACGATACAATCGTCCTGAGATCAGTTGCTTTTTACAAAGTTGTTTCAAACTAGAACTCTAGAAGTCCATGCCGATAGGTCGTCACACCACGATGGGTCGTGTCCTGTCTAGCGCGATCGATCGTGATTCCCACGATAGTATAGGCCTGAGGCTAAACTTGTTTAACAGTATCCTTCCAACCATAACCCTTGTGAATCCGAACTATAGATCGTTAGACCACAAAGGGTCTTCCCTGCCCAAGAGATAGATCGGCCTCACACATCATCAATTTTCCAAGTTAAGTCCACTTGGTTCTGTTGGATGTCAATGTTCACTTAGGCTTGATTAAATTATCCAGATGTGATATCGAAGCCTATGCAAGGCCATGCTAGAGGTGTGGGGTCCACCCTAGAGTCATCTATGATCAATTTACCTGAGTGATTGTCATACTCTGATGATGATGTTAAATCTTCATATGTTCCTCTAGTCTTTGACTTGATTCAACCTCCACTTGAGTCTTGATTCATGTCAATGTTTTTCCGAGGCAAGCCTTCTCACAAGTCACGGAATTGAAGTAACTTGGCAAGTTGGGGCACTAACATGGAAAAATCATGTAAGTGTTGAGTACTAAAAAAATGACATTTGTACCCTTCAATTTTGGATTAGTTAACTTTATGTTGTAAATAAAAGATGCATTTAAATATTCTCTAGTTTTGTAGATAAATTTTGGGAAATATAGGAAACAATCATAAATCAGTGGATAATTGCAAGTATTGAGCTTAATTTGGAAGATCTGAAATTTGATAATTAATTCACATCACTTTTAGGACTTTTAATGTAAATTGATTAATCTAGATCCAGTTATGAGAGTCTAGGTTAATTCAATATTTTAGATTTCAAGTGGTTGGTTAATTATTTAATTCTAAGATAAAAAATCTGCAATTCAAGGGCCAGAAGAGAACAAGAGTTTGAACTTCAAATCCATGGGCCAGAGATCTACTGCAATTGGGCCAAGTTAAGCTTTACAATCTAACATTGGGCCAGGCCACAAGCAGTCCATGCGCATTTCACACAATGTGCACTTCAAGTCCAACAAAGGCCCATGTCCTCAAGCTCAAGTCCAAGTTCCATTGGAGGCCCATGTGCTCATTTAGAAGCCCAATCTAATAACCCAATCCAAAGTCCATATTCGAAAATCCACTAAAACCCTAAGTCCATAACCCATTTACACGCCTAAGCCTTGTCCATTCAAAATTCATATCTACCATCCATTCTCTATCTTCAATCTCATCGCTTCATCCCATGCATCAATATTAGGTAAATCCTAGAGCCTCCATTCCATATCCATTTCATACATTCATCATATTAGATCTAGGCCATTCATCTCATCATCCATCTTGATCAACCTTTGAATCTTAAACCTCCATTAGGAAACTTACCATTTATATAATTTATTTTAACCAACTTACCTTAGAGCCATTAGATTTAAACCCAATTCAATCATATCCATTCATTAAAACCTAGATTTAGAACCCTTTCACACATTCACACGATTTTTACAACTAAAATCTCTCCATGCACTTGACCTAAAATCCATCCAGATTCATTCACAAATCTTTAAACACTTCATCATCCCACTCTTTCCAATGCCCACACGATTTTCTCAAATCCAAAACACCTCATGCGCATATCACATAGTCAACCCTCCACATCATCTTTTGTTCATCCAACCATTCATGCATTTTAACTTTTAATTTTCACCATACATTGCATTGTATTCATAAAACCCTAAACACACATGTAAAATTCGATCCTACCCTATTTTCTCTCCAAATCCCAATTGTCTCTCATTCCTTGCTTAGCTACCAAGCCACCCTCTCCTAAATTCGTGTATGCCTTGTAACTCTAGCCTTTTGCCTCTTAAAATCCCATCCATTCACCTTAAGTTAGATCCAATCTTAGCCCTCTATTCACCAACTACAACCAAGATTTAATCTCCACTCTCCATTCACTTTCAAGTCCTAAAAATACCCCATTAACCTGTCACCAAACTCAAATTTGACTTGGAGCTTGAAAGGACCAAAGGCTAGAGAAAAGACAAGAAGACAGGAGAACCATTAGAATTTCACAAGTGAGAGTTGTAAATTTTTATTTTTAATTTGTCTTTCTTGTATTTAATTTCCAATTTCCTGTATTTAATTCTTTCTTTAAATAAATACAAGATATTCCTTTAGAACCTAAAAGATTCAATTTTCAGATTTCATTGATGATTGTTTTGTTTTGATTTTAAGTTTATAATTTTTGTTTATTTAATTGGACATGAAATAGTTAGGACTTAGGTTGTAAGTATTGAATCTAAGTTACTAAGGTTCGATTTCTTAACTTAAAGTTTATAATTCTTGATTTTGATGAAAGAACTTCAATTAAGATTTGGATTTTTACGCGAATTTCAGATCTAGATTTTGTATTTGTTTACACATTTTGGGCGATGAGCGGTCTATTCCAACAACTACCCTTTACATTCCGCACCTTTAAATTTTGTCATTTACTTTACTTGCAATTTTATTTCCAATCTTTTATTATGTTAGTTCCTTTGTTTGTTTGTTGTATTTTAAATGTTCAATCTATTTTCATGTTTTTATTTCAAGTCCTGTATGTTCATATATTTTATTCTTTAATTCTTTGTATACAAAAATTCCCTCTCTCAAGATTCACCTAACTAAGGTTGGAGATATGATATTTTGATCTTAAAACATGTGATTTTTAATGAAGATGAGACTACATATCCATGTTTCACCATTTTAATAAAAAGAAGATGGATTTGTTTCTCAACTTGTTAAATTTACAAGTTAGATAATAATGGTGTTAACTTTGGTTTTCTAACATCTAAATTAAAATTGTCATTCCATGTATTAGATTTCTTAAGATTACATATTTTAAAAGGTACCAATTTAATTTTAAACATATATTTTGTGGATTTCCTTTGAGTTCGACCTTTTACTCATACTGCTATACTATACATGGTTTGTGCACTTGCGAGTTTTATAAATGTAAAATTTGAACATCAACATAAGGCTTTATGGAAGCAAGAAAGAGAAAAAAAATGGGTTGGATTAGCAAGGCTGAGTTATTAGCCAAATCTTTTGGATTCCAATCCCATAGTCATTCCTACTCCATGCACATGCAATAGATTTTTCCTCTCCACATACGATTGCATAGAAAAAACCTCTCCTAAATTTGTGTGAAGCAAAAGTTCTACATTCGTTTCTCAAACTTATTTCTCCTCCTCTTGAAGCTATAAATAAAGGTTCCAGGCTACAGTAAAATTCAATCAGTGCAAGGGCTGAAATTGTGCATTGAAATAGGAGAGGGGAAAATCAAGAAGGAGCATTGAAGTGTTCGAATTTTACAAGGACTTTTTGGGTTGGTAATTTTGATTTCTGCATTTAATTTCTTGAATTTTCAATTCACATCCTTGTATTGTAGTTCTTAATTTTTTCCCATCAATAAATTCAAGGCATATATATTTACATTTATGAAAAATCCAATTTTCAATTTTATTATGATGGTTTGATTCTTTTTAGTCCTTGAATCCTCCCTTGGTAATTAATTTGGACAATAACATTTTAGATCTTTGATTAACATCACTATTCTAGGTCTAAGGTTCTTTTTTGAATTGCTACATTTTAGATCCGAGAATAGCATGACTAATTTAAGATCTAAGTTTCAATTAATTAGGGGACTAGATATGATGAAAGACTTGAATAAAGTTGGATTTTTACGTGAATTCCATAGTCTAGGTCGTGAATTTATTTTGCTTAGAATATGGGATATGATGCCAGCTTGAATACTTATCTCTATCCAACTGTAAATATGTACATAGTTAGATAGATATTTATTATTTTGTTTAAAATTTCAATATTTTTATGAAAGATGAAACTAGGTTGGAATTGGATGTGTGTATTTTAATTTTGTTCACTTTAATTTAAAATAAGGTTGTTATGAATTTTCTAGATTTATTCCACCATAAATTTTATGAATCATGAATTTAGTATTTTAATTACTTAATTTCATATTTTAGATAGAGCTTCTATTTTTAGATTTCATTTCTATGTTTAGACTAATTCTAAATTCATTATCTATTTCTAAGATTAGAGAATTATTAGATTTAATTCCAAGGATTTATAATTTCACCGGCATATGTTTTGTACATATTTTGGATATATTTTCCATAATTCCGTTAGGTTCGATCTCGCACTTATACTCTATATTATAAGTGGTTCATGCGCTTGCGAATATAAATTTAAGACACAACAAGTTTTTGGCGCCGTTACTGGGGAATTAGAAAATATTACAAAATATATGCTATAAAAATATGTGATTTTATAAGTTGTGTATTTTGGAAATTTTTAATCTAGGAAGCTGTCTAAAATTGGAAAAATTATGTGTTTGGAAATTTCTAATTTTAAATGGATTCCTAATGTTAGAAGTTTTTAAAATACTAGAATTTTTGAATTTAATCTAATTTTGGAAAGTTTGCAAAATTAAGAAACTAGTTTTTTTTTTGTTAGAAATTGCTAATGTTAGAAATTTTCTAATTTTAGCTAGTTACCTAATTTAGAAAAAAAATTCTAATCTTAGAAATATGCCTAATTTAGAAAATTATAATTTTAGAAATACTATTTTTAGAAATTAATCTAATTTTTGAAAGTTACTAACTAAGTTATTTAAGTTAACTAATTTTTATTTTATTTTGGTGGAAATTAATTCTAGAATATTTTTATAGCCCTAGTTTAACCTAGAATTCGTAATTAAGGTTCACATATTTTATTTTCTCCACTAGTTATAATTTTAGGAAACCGCATTTAGATTAAAATTCATACTTATTTTTTTATGAGATTTAGATTTTTCACCTAGGTTCTGGGTGTTTAATTTTTCTGGGATTTTGAAGTGCGCACTAAAAATTTCTGGTAGAATGCACCACTGGCCAAGGTAAGTTTCTACACTCATTTTCTTAAATTTTTAATTTTTCATGCCTTCACATGGATTTATTTAGGTTGTTTGCATTTATATTTGTATAAAAAAACAAAAATTTGCATATTTAAATTTGTTCATGCATGTTAAGTTGTTAGCCCATGCAATAGATTAAATTGTTTGCTTATTGTTTGTATATTTACTTTGAATTTTGCATTCTTTGATTTAGGAATTGCATTTAAAAAAATAAATAATAAATAAAATGGTTCATGCATTGCAAATTAAATCAATCTAGAACGATTATTTAAGGTTTCTCATGCTCATTGGGACCATCTCCAATTTAGTGTATTTTTAGTTCATTGGTGAAGAGTTGCTACATTCATAGTGTCTAAGGCTAGTTCTATCTAAGGATAATTGGGTCTTAAGCGAGACCATTGTGACTCCTCCAGTTACCTGGGAACTTACATGGTTGTGTTTATGGTCGACTTCAATCGGTGGCTAAGAGGTTTTTGGAAAGGGGATTAGGAGCAGTCTAGAATCTAGGTTCCATGTGTGTCAATTTTTTTTTTTTTTGAATTTTACTATGATTTTTGAATTTTAGTCTAGGTTTAGGACATATTTGTGTGGTCTTGGTTTGCCCTTGCGTGATAATGAGTGTTTGGAGGCGCGATTCGACCAACTGGTTGGTCAGAATAGAGCCTTCAGTTATTGAAACAAGCGTCAGTCATCGATTCCATAGGGTCAACAGAAGGGTCAATGAAGTAATTGAGACTTCAGTTCATGAACCTTCATTGAATTATGAAAATTCCCTGAGTGCTTAGAACTTGATTAACCCGAGAGAGAGAAAGAGAGAGAGAGAGAGAGAGGGAGGGGGGGGGGTGAATAGGGTAATCGCGTATTGTGAGTCCTTTTTAAATATTCTTGATTAATAGATTACATAATTAAAAAAAATTAGTCAAGTATGTGATTTCAAAGTGTGCAAGGTAAGCAATCATACACACAAGAGACAATGCACACAATTTATAGTGGTTCGGTTAAACAACCTACATCCAATGTTGAGACTCACCCAACCTTGGGCTATCTCCAAATTCACTAAGCGTTGGAATTACACCCACACAATAGAATAGGACATCACCTATCCAATTGATTAGGACTTTCACCCAATTCCTATCCCACTATTTTTTATAGTGGTTCAAGAGAAACTCAGTGTCTTTAATCCACTTCACAATGATATAGATTTTAAAGTAAAATCTAAACTAAGAAGCACTTGCCTTTGAAGCCTTTGCAAATGATGATGTGCTTCATGTATCACTCCCAATCTGAAGCGTGAACAATCCCGACGATCCATTGTGTAAAGCAACCACAATCCTTGGGAGGGCCTTCTAGAAAATTGGGTTCCAATTTCTATCCTTGAAGCTTTGTCTTATTCCTTCTCTGTTAATCCCAATCTTTACCGATTGGATACTTGAATGATTTTCAATTGTTTAATCCAAGAGAGAATAAGCCTAGGAGTTTGCCTTTGATGGGTGAGGATTAACTTGGGTAGATGGCTCTTTGAATGCTCATAAATTTGACCAACCTCACCTCCAAACAATGAACATATTTATAGGGAAACAAAAAAAAAAATTCGTAACACAGACCAACACAATTGATCGTATACAGGCGATCAATCGTCTGTGTCTAAATTCCTTTCCACCAACCCGACCGTTGAGCATTTAATACACAATAACGACTCTAAAATGATAACCTCACAATGGATCGTGCCACATGACTGATCGTCCGTGTTTCCTACGACTGATCGCGAGGTGGCAAATGTATCGGCTTGAGACTGACTGTATTTTCCAGTGCCAATGTAACACCTCGGATTTTCAATTTATTATTTTGTATAAAAATTATCCATTTAATTGGTGAATATGAGATATGGATCTTATATGGATAAAGAGTTGGGTCATGGCCCAATTAGGACCCAACGGTCTTGGAATTGGTCTCAATATAAATTAAGTGGGTTGAATTAATTAGTAATGCATTATGTTCAAAATTAAATAAAAGATTATGCATGGCCGTGTCTGGGATAAGATTGGCCGAATGTGAGATTTACTAACTTATGTGATGTGCATAAGAGCAATTCTAAAAAGGAGTTCTTTCTTGGATTGGAATAATAGTAGGGTAATTTCTAAATTAAAATCGGAGCATGAACTCTCCAAAGAGAGAAATACACGGGGCGCACGGCATAGGGGTTTGTTTAGCTATAGCACATTCCAAATATGGGAAGGTCGGCCATTCCAATTTAGATACAAGGAAGGGGCGCACGGTCTAAGGGGGGGAGTAGCTATCTTAAGCACTTCCTAAATATGGACCAAGGAAAGATTATAAAAGGAGAGAAGGACCAGGGGCGCATGGTTTACACACCATAGCCGAATTTTATTTCTCCCTTTCTCTCTTAATCTCTCACTCACGGCAAGAACAAGAGGAAGAAAAGGCAGCAATAAGAAGGTGATCACGGTTCGAGAAAGATCAAGAAGAAGAAGAAAAAGGCTAAGGAAAGAAGAAAGATTGGAAGAGTAAGAACCGGTTAGTATCTTATTTGATAAATATGTTTTGAAATAAAGAACCATGGCCGAACCCCATAGAAGAAGATTGGGTGATGTTTTGATGATTTTAATGGAAATAAAGAATCATAGGGTTCGGCCATAGTGCATGGCCTAACCCCATGGAAAGATTTGATTTATTTTATTGGGTTATTAAGAATGAAAACCATGGAGATTGTTAAATAAGTATTTGGTGTTAATGATATGTGATTTTGAGGGGATTAAATGGAAGATCCATGACTGTTAATTTTAAAGAGAGGATCTTGAACCATAGGGTTCGGCCATGGTGTATGGCTGAACCCCATGGAGTTGTGTAGGTATTATTGATGAATTTTAATGAACTAAATTAATGGTCAAGATCATGAACCACAGGCTTCGGCCATGGTGTATGGCCGAATTCCATGGGGTTGTTTTGGAATGGAAGATGGATTTTTGGTTGCTAAATTTGGAAAGCATCCAATTATGGAAAGATGGTTTCTAATTTTGGAAACTATCTAATAATGGAAAGGTGGAGATTATCTTGGAAACATTCTATTTATGGAAGGAGGTTGCTAAAATTAGAAGCTACCTAAATATGGACCTTACATTAAAATGGAAGGTGGAGTTTAATTATGGAAACCTTCCAATTATGGAAAGGTGGAGTTTATTTATGGAAACCTTCTAATAATAGAAGGTGGAGTCTAATTATGGAAACCTTCCAATTATGGAAAGGTGGAGATTATTTATGGAAACTTAGGCATCATGTGTTCGGCCATGTGTATGGCCGAACCCCTTGAATCAAATTTATGGTTTATGTTTAATGAGTTATGATTTTTAATGTTTGCAAGGATCGGATTATTGGTTATGTAAGCCATGGATGGCAAAGTTGTAATTACAGCCAAAGTGGAGGATCATGGGTTCGGCCATGGTGTATGGCCGAACCCCATGAGGTTTATTTTATGGACATAATTGGTTAATGAATTAATACATGGTCTAATTATGATAGATTTAAATGAATGAGGGAATCAATGGCAATCTTGTAAATATATGGAAATATTGGACATAGGGTTCGGCCATGAATTATTTATGGGACTATGTGTTTGGATTAAAAGAAATATGTATGGATTATTTGGAACCTAAGCAAGGAAAAAGGACTATGGTTATGAACAATGGCATAATTGTAATTAACTAAAGATTAGACTATGGGTTCGGCCATGGTGTATGGCCGAACCCCATGGGGATTGGTTTATGGACTTAAAAGTTGTAAATCACGTGCGACTTGGTTTTGATTGGTTATTATATTATAAGGAAACGGGATCTCGCAAGCGGTGCGCGATCGGTGATCGATTCTTGGACGGAAGCCCAAGGACTCGTGAACGGTCTTTGGTAGGATTCCACCTCTTTGAAACCATGGTTTATGTACTTTGTGTTTATCTTATTTTTGATGAATTTATGTTTCAGAGGACATGCTTTATATTGAATTTTAAATGCTATATCTATATGAGGAAAGAGCATGTGTTTTAAATATGAATTTAAATGCTATGTTTATTTGTATAAATAGCATGTGTTGAATATGTTTCAAAGGTGACTTTAAATGCTATGTTTATGTTATAAAGTAGCATATATTTCATTGGCATCTCATGCATGGCATGGGGTGGAGGATTTGTAACCGGAGGGGTCACACTCCGTCGGGGCGTCGTAAAAACCTATATGCGGTACCTTGATGTGATTTTCCATCAGGAAGAATCAGGAGGGTCCACACTCCGCCGGGGCGTCCGGAAGACCTATGTGGTGGGTACTTTATGTACATGTGATGGGTGGGACTCATTGCATGGCATGGTTTTACATGGTTTTATATATTATGTTATAATATATGTTTTGTACTAACCATGTGTTAGCCATAACTGGATTGCCTACTGGGCGCGTTGTTCTAACGCCCTACTTCTACCCTAGTTGATGATACAGGAAATCAGGGAAGCGATGAACATAAAACAGGCCAGTCATAAGAGCTTGGATGATTTATTCTATATGTTTGAATAAACGTCACTCATGAACTTGTATTTGAGTATCTAGATTTCAGGATGTAATAACTTAGATGGTCGGATGTTTATTTTGATAATTATGGTATTTGAATGATAATTAAGGACTTGACGTACTTTGCTATCTGAATGGAATAGAACTTGGTTCTATTATGTTTCCGCAATTTTGATGTTATGATTCTGAATGTTATGATTTTATTCCGTATGTTGATATTGCTATGTGTGAACCATTTTCGTGGACTTGGTCCATGCACACATAGGGTTGGACAGTTAAGAGTCAGACTTTGGATGTTCAGACTTAGCTCATGTCGTGACGTCCCGCGCTCTATCACTCTACTATGTTATAAAAAAAAATAAAAAATAGACACTGAATTTACTGGAAAAAGTGAGTGAAAAAGGGCAGGGCATTACAGTTGGTATCAGAGCAAACCCGAAACATTGAATCTCTCGGAGTAAATTAATCCGGTCTCGTGCATTAATTTACTTCGTTAGACTCAGAAGGATGATAGCAAAGGAAGTAACGTCAAAATAATCGAATTATCAAACGTAGCAATATAGGATGTATTTCCCCCGAAAACAAAGCAAAAATCAAGAGTGCTTATTTGGAAATTTTCCCCAAAGGTAGAAAATACAAATTTTATTATGGAAACTATGTCTTGATATTTTTCAAAGGCTTAGGGAAAAATGGCTCCAAGGGGAAGGCCAAGGAGAAATACCAGACAAAACCCAAATGGAGGTGATGAGGAGGAACGACAATCTCATCATGAGGAAGAACGACAATCTCATCATGAGGAGGAACAACAATCTCATCAGGAAGAGGAACAATAACAATCCCACCAAGAAGAAGAGCAACAAAGCAGTGTGAACAGACCAGTAGTACCTCCTAAATTGCAGAATCTGGTTCAAGTGGTGGTTACTTCAGTGCTCCAACAACACTTGAATGAGAATGGAACCACCAACGGAAACAATGATAGGAGAATGGTCAGGGACTTCCAGCAACAACGCCCTCTTTACTTCAAAGGGAGAGAAAGGGCTGTCGGAGAGGAAAAGTGGCTGAAAAAGATTTCACAGATTCTGACTCTATTGAATATCATGAGTCATGCTCACAAGATTTTACTGGCCACATCACAGCTGATTGATGATGTTGGTAAATGGTGGGAGGTGATAGAGAAGCAGCGAGCACTTATTCCGAAAGGGGAGAGGATTGTCATGACTTGGGAGCAGTTCTCAGCTACCTTCCTGGAACATTATTTTCCTGAGGAGGAGAAGGAGCGCCAGACACATGCTTTTCTATCTTTGGTACAGGGTACCATGACGGTGGCAGAGTACCACCAGGAGTTTCTCAGCCTATCTGTATATGCATTCTATATGGTGGATATAGAGTACCAGAGGGCACGCAAGTTTGAGCAGGGCCTTCGGCCAAGCATAAAAGCCAATGTAACTATATTCAAGGCAGCCACATTGGCAGAAGTGGTCAGCATGGCCACTATAGCAGAGCAGGAAATGGCTGAGTTGGCGCGTTTTGATAATCGCCAAGCTCAGAGTGGGAGGGTTACATTTCAGCCCAAAAAGAGGTTCCGACCGAACTCTAGCAGACCCTCACCATCTACTGGGTCAACAGGGGGCTTTCGACCCAATCATCCCTCCCCATCTGCATCAGTCACTCAGGCTCCCAGAGGTGGGAGCAACTGCTTTCATTGTGATCAACCTGGCCATTTTGAGAGGGAATGTCCACAACTCAACAAACCTCTAATACCAGGGGTTCATCTCGTCCACCAGTTAGGCCAGCTAATTCACGTGGAGGCAGGACATTTAATCAGGCGGGACGGCCACCTACAGGATCTAGACGGTATTCACTTTAGCACCTCCAGCAGCAAAGGATCAGTTAGTGATTCAAGGTATGGCAGTAGTCAGTATTCCTACGCCTTTGCATTATTTGATTCGGAGCATCTCACTCTTTCATATCTGCTGCATTTATAACTGCTACTGGTACATTGGTACAAAAACTGTCCACATCATTCACTATTGTATTCCCCGTCGGAGACACATCATTGGGACTTATATGCACAACAGTGAATACTGAACTTGCTGGACTCAGATTTGAGTTCAATTATTTGGTGCTTGATATGTCAGAATATGATATTATTTTCAGCATGGATTGATTGACTAGCTTTAAGGCCAACATTGATTGTTATCGTCGAAGGGTGCCATTTTCGTCGCCCGAGGGAAAACAACATGTGGTGCGTGCTGATAAACAAAGCAGACTGCATGAAGGGTTGAATCATCTGGTATTGAACATTATCAGAATCAACAAGGCACCGGTGGTTGAACTTCCGGAAATAGTAAGGGACCATGCGGACGTTTTTCCAAATGAACTCCCTGGTTTGCCTCCCATGAGGGAAATCAATTTTGAAATCATGTTGTATCCTGGCACTGCACCAGTGTCATTACCACATTACTGGATGGCACCAGCAGAGATGTCCGAGTTAAAGAAACAGATTGATGAACTGCTCAGATTGGGGTGCATTCGGAACAGTACATCGGCTTGGGGAGCTCCAGTTTTATTTGTGAAGAAGAAGGATGGTTCACTCCGTATGTGTGTGGATTATCGAAAATTGAACCAGCTGACGGTTAGAAACAAGTACCCTCTACCCAAGATCGATGATTTATTTGATCAACTTAAAGGTTCCAGTCATTTTTCTAAGATTGATTTGATGTCCGGATATCACCAAATCCGGGTTAGGGAGGAGGACATAGAGAAGACAGCCTTCAGAACGCGGTATGGGCTATATGAGTTTGTAGTCATGCCGTTTGGACTCACCAATGCACCGGCTGTGTTCATGGATCTTATGAACAAGATCTTTCGTCCCTACTTGGACCAATTTGTTATTGTATTTATTGATGATATTTTGATTTATTCCAAGACTCAGAAAGAACATGCTGAGCACCTGAAAATAGTTCTGGACACTTTGAGGAAGAACAAATTATATGCTAAAGCCAGTAAATGTGAATTTTGGCTATCTAAAGTCAACTTCTTGGGACATGTTATATCAGAAGAAGGTATAGCCGTGGACCCGGCTAAAATAGCGGCAGTAAGAGATTGGAAAGCGCCAAAGAATGTAACCGAGATCCGTAACTTTTTGGGATTGGCTGGTTATTACATGAAATTTATCATGGACTTCTCAAAAATTGCAGCTCCACTTACTCGACTCACTCAGAAAGGAGTCAAATATGAATGGTCAAAATTGTGCGACCAGAGATTTGAAGAGTTGAAGACTAGACTTACCACTGCTCCTATCTTAGTTTTGCCGGAAAGAGGCAAGTGTTATGAGGTACAATGCAATGCTTTAGGAGAGGGACTGGGTGTATACTCAGTCAAAGTAATCGTGTGGTGGCATACGGATCAAGACAGTCGAAAATACATGAATGTCTCTATCCTACGCACGATCTGAAACTAGTCGCAGTGATCTTCGCTCTCAAAAATTGGAGACATTATCTTTATGGCGAGAAATTTGAAGTGTTTTCAGATCATAAGAGCTTGAAGTACTTGTTTGATCAGAAAGAACTCAACTTAAGTCAGCGCAGATGGATGGAATATCTGGCGGATTATGAGTTCGCACTTCGTTATCACCCTGGCAAGGCGAACAAGGTGGCAGATGCCCTCAGCCGTTTATCACATGCATCATTGGCATGTTTGATCAAGACAGAATGGGAGATGCTGAATACCATTCGAGAGTTTAAACTTTACCTCAATAACCATGGGATTATTTACAATATGATCATACGGTCCAACATGGTTACTAAGATTGAACAGGAACAGCGGACAGCCCGGAAGTGGAGGAGATTTGGGCCAAGATGTCTACTAGTGAAGTCATACCGGAATGGGAGTTACAACCAGGACAGGGTCTTCTATTCCGAGGAAGGATTTATGTACCTAAAAGCTGCAGAAAAAGGTTATTGGTTGAGGCACATCAGACCAAACTCTCTATCCATCCGGGCAGCACCAAGATGTACCACGACCTAAAGAGACATTATTGGTGGCACGGACTCAAAAGAGATGTGGCAGAATTTGTAGCACATTGCTTAACGGGTCAGCAGGTTAAGACGGAACATCAGAAGCCATCAGGGTTACTCAAACCCTTACCGATGCCGGAATGGAAATGGGAGCACATTTCCATGGATTTTGTGACAGGGTTACCAAGGTCATCAAAGGGCAACGATGCGATATGGGTCTTGGTAGACCGACTGACTAAGTCAGCACATTTCATTCCCATTAAGATGACAGACTCATCTGAGACTTTGGGTCGGCGGTATATCAAGGATATCATCAGATTACATGGTATTCCTCGGACCATTGTGTCTGATAGAAATGGTCGATTCACAGGCAGAGCATGCAGGCAGCCATGGGAACAGATTTATTGACTAGTACAACATTCCATCCACAGACTGATGGACAGTCTGAGAGGACAATTCAGACATTGGAGGACATGCTGAGAGCATGTATGCTAGATTTCAAGGGTGGATGGGAGGATCACTTGCCGTTGGTAGAATTTTCATACAACAACAGTTACCAGGCAAGCCTTCAGATGGCACCATTTGAGGCATTATATGGTAGACCATGTAGGTCACCAGTGTGCTGGACAGAGGCTGGTGAGCCTGCACTAATTGGACCTGAGTTGGTAGCAGAGTTTACAGCGCAGATATAGTTGATACGGCAGCACTTATTGACTGCGTAAAGTCGTCAGAAGAGTTATGCTGACAAGAGAAGAAGGTTACTTGAATTTCAAGTGGGAGACATGGTGTTCTTGAAAGTTTCGCCACGGAAGGGACACATGAGATTTGGAAAGAAAGGGAAATTATCGCCAAGATATGTGGGACCGTTTTCAATCATAAGAAGGATGGGGGACGTGGCTTACCAATTGGTACTCCCATCACAGTTGGCATCTTTACACGATATGTTCCATATATCGATGTTGAGGAAGTACAATCCTGATCCTTCTCACATACTAAACGTACAAGACATAGAGGTCCAGAGCGATGTGACATACGTCGAGAAGCATGTCCGAGTGGTGGACACAGAACAAAGGGTGTTACGGAACCGAGCGATCCAGTTTGTCAAGGTGGTATCGGATCGATATGGCATTGAGGAAGCTACATGGGAAGTCGAGTCGAAAATGAGGAAAGCTCATCCTGAGCTATTTAGCTAAATGTCTGAAACCCTGCTTCACTCGATTTTCGGGATGAAAATTTTAAAAAGAGGGTTGTATTGTAATACCTCGGATTTTCAATTTATTATTTTGTATAAAAATTATCCATTTAATTGGTGAATATGAGATATGGATCTTATATGGATAAAGAGTTGGGTCATGGCCCAATTAGGACCCAAAGGTCTTGGAGTTGGTCTCAATATAAATTAAGTGGGTTGAATTAATTTAGTAATGCATTATGTTCAAAATTAAATAAAAAGATTGGCCGAATGTGAGATTTACTTACTTATGTGATGCGCATAAGAGCAATTCTAAAAAGGAGTTCTTTCTTGGATTGGAATAATAGTAGGGTAATTTCTAAATTAAAATCGGAGCATGAACTCTCCAAAGAGAGAAATACAAGGGGCGCACGGCATAGGGGTTTGTTTAGCTATAGCACATTCCAAATATGGGAAGGTCGGCCATTCCAATTTAGATACAAGGAAGGGGCGCACGGCCTAAGGGGGGGAGTAGCTATCTTAAGCACTTCCTAAATATGGACCAAGGAAAGATTATAAAAGGAGAGAAGGACTAGGGGCGCATGGTTTACACACCATAGCTGAATTTTATCTCTCCCTTTCTCTCTTAGTCTCTCACTCACGGCAAGAACAAGAGGAAGGAAAGGCAGCAACAAGAAGGTGATCACGGCTTGAGAAAGATCAAGAAGAAGAAGAAAGAGGCTAAGGAAAGAAGAAAGATTGGAAGAGCAAGAACCAGTTAGTATATTATTTGATAAATATGTTTTGAAATAAAGAACCATAGGGTTCGGCCATGGTGTGTGGCCAAACCCCATGGAAGAAGATTGGGTGATATTTTGATGATTTTAATGGAAATAAAGAATCATAGGGTTCGGCCATAGTGCATGGCCTAACCCCATGGAAAGATTTGATTTATTTTATTGGGTTATTAAGAATGAAAACCATGGAGATTGTTAAATAAGTATTTGGAGTTAATGATATGTGATTTTGAGGGGATTAAATGGAAGATTCATGATTGTTAATTTTAAAGAGAGGATCTTGAACCATAGGGTTCGGCCATGGTGTATGGCCGAACCCCATGGAGTTGTGTAGGTATTATTGATGAATTTTAATGAACTAAATTAATGGTCAAGATCATGAACCATAGGGTTCGGCCATGGTGTATGGCCGAACCCCATGGGGTTGTTTTGGAATGGAAGATGGATTTTTGGTTGCTAAATTTGGAAAGCATCCAATTATGGAAAGATGGTTTCTAATTTTGGAAACTGTCTAATAATGGAAAGGTGGAGATTATCTTGGAAACATTCTATTTATGGAAGGAGGTTGCTAAATTTAGAAGCTACCTAAATATAGACCTTACATTAAAATGGAAGGTGGAGTTTAATTATGGAAACCTTCCAATTATGGAAAGGTGGAGTTTATTTATGGAAACCTTCTAATAATGGAAGGTGGAGTTTAATTATGGAAATCTTCCAATTATGGAAAGGTGGAGATTATTTATGGAAACTTAGGCATCATGGGTTCGTCCATGTGTATGGCAGAACCCCATGAATCAAATTTATGGTTTATGTTTAATGACTTATGATTTTTAATGTTTGCAAGGATCAGATTATTGGTTATGTAAGCCATGGATGGCAAAGTTGTAATTACATGCCCAAGTGGAGGATCATGGGTTTGGCCATGGTGTATGGCCGAACCCCATGAGGTTTATTTTATGGACATGATTGGTTAATGAATTAATACATGGTCTAATTATGATTAGATTTAAATGAATGAGGGAATCAATGGCAATCTTGTAAATATATGGAAATATTGGACATAGGGTTCGGCCATGAATTATTTATGGGACTATGTGTTTGGATTAAAAGAAATATGTATGGATTATTTGGAACCTAAGCAAGGAAAAAGGACTATGGTTATGAACAATGGCATAATTGTAATTAACTAAAGATTAGACCATGGGTTCGGCCATGGTGTATGGCCGAACCCCATGGGGATTGGTTTATGGACTTAAAAGTTGTAAATCAAGTGCGACTTGGTTTTGATTGGTTATTATATTATAAGGAAACGGGATCTCGCAAACAGTACGCGATCGGTGATCGATTCTTGGACAGAAGCGCAAGGACTCGTGAACGGTCTTTGGTAGGATTCCACCTCTTTGAAACCATGGTTTATGTACTTTGTGTTTATCTTATTTTTGATGAATTTATGTTTCAGAGGATATGCTTAATATTGAATTTTAAATGCTATATCTATATGAAGAAAGATCATGTGTTTTAAATATGATTTTAAATGCTATGTTTATTTGTATAAATAGCATGTGTTGAATATGTTTCAAAGGTGACTTTAAATGCTATGTTTATGTTATAAAGTAGCATATATTTCATTGGCATCTCCTGCACGGCATGGGGTGGAGGATTTGTAATCGGAGGGGTCACACTCCGTCGGGGCGTCGTAAAAACCTATATGCGGTACCTTGATGTGATTTTCCATCAGGAAGAATCACGAGGGTCCACACTCAGCCGGGGCATCCGGAAGACCTATGTGGTGGGTACTTTATGTACATGTGATGGGTGGGACTCATTGCATGGCATGGTTTTACATGGTTTTATATATTATGTTATAATATATGTTTTGTACTAACCATGTGTTAGCCATAACTGGATTACCTACTGGGCACGTTGTTCTAACGCCCTACTTCTACCCTAGTTGATGATACAGGAAATCAGGGAAGCGATGAACATAAGACAGGCCAGTCATAAGAGCTTGGATGATTTATTCTATATGTTTGAATAAACGTCACTCATGAACTTGTATTTGAGTATCTAGATTTCAGGATGTAATAACTTAGATGGTCGGATGTTTATTTTGATAATTATGGTATTTGAATGATAGTTAAGGACTTGACGTACTTTGCTATCTGAATGGAATAGAACTTGGTTCTATTATGTTTCCGCAATTTTGATGTTATGATTCTGAATGTTATGATTTTATTCCGCATGTTGATATTGCTATGTGTGAACCATTTTCGTGGACTTGGTCCATGCACACATAGGGTTGGACAGTTAAGAGTCGGACTTTGGATGTTCGGACTTAGCTCATGTCGTGACGTCCTGCGCTCTATCACTCTACTATGTTATAAAAAAAAAAAAAGATAGACACTGAATTTACGGGAAAAAGTGAGTGAAAAAAGGCGGGGCGTTACAGCCAAGTCTCATCCAGGCCCAATGCGATTGATCTTGAAGCCGATCTGTTCTTGCCCTATACTCATGATCGATCGCTTGCCCGATTAATCGTGTGATCCCAAGATTTCCAGGCTTTATTTAAGTCTAGCCTATGTCCTGTCTCAGCAATACATCGCCCACACGATTGATTCGTCAAGGTTCCAGACGATCGATCGTGGGCTCCCGAACATATCGTCCTAAGACCACATGGGTTTGACACAGTTTTCTTCAACCAGAACCTCCAACTTTCCACAAGACATATCGCAAGACCACGATTGGCCGTGTGTTGTCTTTGGCGAATGACCGCCTGACAAGATGTGTCGCCCTGATAGTGAATTCATATTTCCAAGTTGGGTTCCAATTCATTGTCAAACACATGTTAGGCTTGATTAATTATCTAGATGTGATCTCTAAGGTTAGGCATGATCCTCCTAAAGTCTGGGTACCACCTAAGGTCATCTATGGTTAATTACCATATGTGATTGCCGTACACGTTGATCCATTAACTCTTCACACTTCAACCAACACTTGAGATCTTGAGTCTTGAGCTTCTCTCTTCAAGGCAATCATTCACCTAAGTCATGAATTTGACAAGCAGGTGACTCGACAAGTTGAGGCACTAACAAATTCCAATCGTTGTAACTCTATTGAGAAGAGTTTGACTTAAGGTGGCATGAACTCTAATGATGATAGTGGGAATAATGAGATAGACCCCTTCTGGGATTTCCCCCCATATGATATGAATAACATAATGGATTTTCCCCCAATGATGAGTATAGAATAGTGGGTTGCACATTGTCAACTTTCATCAATGTTCTTCATTACTACATCAATCCCATTAGTATAGCCACCAAAACCACCATCCGTTGATTAGGGCAAACCACTGTATAAGTTTGTATGTGTTGTATATATTTGTTTCTCGGTCTAGGTTAGCGACTTGAATATCCTTTCCTTTAATCAGACTAATATTGTGTATTAGCATAGTTAATCATACTTTATGAATGGTCAGATACCTAAATCAGCTAGTGGGCTACACAAAAAGTCCAAGTTTAACCCATTCCTAGCTTGTTAGCTTAGTGATCCAACTCGTTGAAGTTGGAGGGGCAAACCCTAGTTTATTTTTACATCATTTATTTAATTCAGAAATCATGCATAGTAACGTTAAAATTTCTCTCTACAACAGAAGCATTGATTTGAAATATTTGGATTTCCAAACTTACACACATGAAAGACCATGGAAAACTAAGTATTGTGAAAATTTTATTTCAGCCAAATAATTGCACAAATTACTAATTATTTAAGACCTTCAAAGTTTCACTTTACAAAATCATATTTTTGAAAGAGTTTGTGTTTGCTGAAGTGCAAATTTTACATTTATAATCTTGCAAGCGTACGAACCATTCAATAGTATATCATATGAGTGTGAGGTCGAACTCACAGAAAATCACAAAATATGTGTTATAAATTAAATTAGTACCTTTAAAATGATGTAATCTTGAGAAAAATGAATTAAATCTAGATTGGAAATAAAAAATATTTATTTGGAAAAATCAAGTAAACACCATCTTTTATTTAACTTGTGAATCTCATCAAGTTAGTCCATTTTATTTTTATATTGGTGAATCATGAATATGTAGTCTCATTTTTTAATTAAAATTGTAAAGTTCAAAATTAGAATAATATATTTACAATCCTAGTTAAAGAATCTTTTGGAGAGGGGTTGATTTGATACATGAATTAAAGAATAATGAATTAAACAAATTGTACAATGAATATTAAAATAAAAACTAAACAATTTGAATACATGAATTGCAAATCAATGAAGTACAGAATGAATAAACATACAACAAAAGGAACATTAAAAATAAATTAATTAACAAACAAACAAGATGAATGACATAACTAAATAAAGTAAATAACAGAACTAAATTGACAAGGAAAGTAAATGATAAAATAAAACAACACATAATTTAAAGGTGGTTATGGAATTTTTCTCTCATCGCCCAAAATGAATAAATAAATAAGAAACTTAGATCTAAAATTCAACGCATAGAATTCAGCAATCAATTTACACCATTTAATTAAAATTCATAAACTTATATTTAACTAAAGTTTGGATCTTAGATTCAGCATTCACAACCTAAGTCTTTAATTAAACAAAGAATGCAAATTTAAAATTAAAATAAAGCGTAAAAGATATCTTGAATAATCAGACTTTTTAGGGTTTTAAAATAAACATCTCTTATTTATTAAATGAAAGAATTCAAGTACAAGAGTTCGAATAGAATACATGGAAGACAATAAAATAAATTTGCAAAATAAATTTCTCACTTGCAACATTCGTGTATGCTCCTGTCTTCACTGTGTATTTCTAGCCTTAGGTCTTTTTGAGCTCTAGGTCAAATTCGAATTTTGGCTATCGGGTAATGGTGTATTTATAGGCTCTGGTTTGGAATGGACGGTTGGGATTTAATCTTGGTTTAAGTGATTAGTGAATGGCTTGGACTAGATCTCTTTGGAATTGGGTGGTTAGGATTTTAAGGTGCAAAAGGTTAGAGTTCAAACATGATGTACACGAATTTGGTGTGTGTAGGTGGCCTGGAGTGGAGTGCAAACGAAGATAAAGAAAAGATAGGATTGGTTTAAGGAAGGTGAATTTCGAATTTGGCTATGTACGATTAGGGTTTGTTTAAAGCAATGCAAAATGGATGGTTCAAATTAAGAGATGAGATGAATGAATAGATGGATGATAATGAGATGATGTGGAGGATTGACTAGGTGTGAAATTCGAATGGGGTGGATTTGGATTGAGAAAATCGTGTGTGACATGGAAGATTGGGGTGATGAGGTGTGTTGGGATCTTAAAAGTGTATCTAGATGGTTTTTTGTCTAAGTGCATGGAGAGGTTTTATATGCTAAAATCGTGGGGAATGTGTGTTGGATGGATAAGGTAGTGACAAGGCATGGGCAAATGGAGGCTAGCTTGAGCTCCAAGCTGTTCTAACTTAGGGTTTAGTGAATGGGTGGCTAAGATGATTGGGTTAAATCTAAAGGTTCCAGGGTTAATTGGCTAAAATACATTATATAAATGGTAAGGTATCTAATGGAGGGTTTGGATTCAAGGGTTAACCTAGATGGATGATGAAATGCATGGCTTAAATCTAACATGATGAATATATGCAATGCATAAGTATGGTGGCTCTAAGGTTTTTCCTAAGTTTATGAATGAAATGGATGATTGTGTTCCCAGTTGAGCCTTAATCAGCCTGTTAATTGTTTAGCCATGTCTACCATACCCAACTCCGATTATGGAGTCTGAACCTCATAGAAAATATTTGTGACCTATTCTAAAATACCAGAAAGGTTATAGATTACAGATATTGGGATGATACTCTAAAAAAAATGGCAGTGAAAAAAATATACAGGGAATAGAAAAAGATAGGGAACATCCTGACATCAAAAGAAGGATGTGAAAATAAAAAAAAGAAAAAAAGATGAATATTTTGTAAAGTGCTGAAAAGAAAAAAAATAAAGGAAGAAATATCCCGTCTTACATTTTGAAGACCTCTATCTGTTCAAAATATTTATTTTTAAAGTCTTTTACCCTTCTTTGATTTGACTCGATTCGAAGCCACGTTTCAAGTCCTATTGATCTTAAGTCGTAATATGGTATTTCATGTGGAGAATAATGGAAAAAAAATTGATAGTATATAACTCAACGTTCTCAGGAAAGTGGTGTCCATTCATGAGATCCAACAATTAATTTCTTTGATATGTGTTATATTTCTAATACATATGTGAGATACTTTGAATTTGAATACACAAAATTCGATCACATATACTTTTGAGAGAAAATAACCCAACCTCTGAGCGTTAGTATTTCTGAGAGATATCTAGTGAGGATTGAAGTCAAAGCGCATTTTCCGAAAGTTGGTTACGAAGTTTGTGTATATTTGGAAAAGAAAATTATTTTAATATTGGCTAAGTACACACTACACTCCGAATATAAGTCTTATAAAATAAATTTTGGAATCGTATAATCGTGTAATTGCCAAAAGAGAGCTTACAATGAAAATTTTAGAATTTCATAATTAATTCATGCTACTTTAGGGTTTTAAATGTAAATTGGATAATCTAGATCCATTACTGAGAGTCTAGGTTAATTCAATACTTAGATTAATGAGTGTTTTGATTAATTATTTAATTTTAAAATCAAGTTTGCAATCAAAGAGACCAAGAGTTGAAATCAAGATCCACGGGACAGATATCCACTGCAATTGGGCCAAGCTTTGCTCCAAAGGCCAGACACTAGGCTAGGCCAAGCACTCTATGCACATTTCTCAATGTGGGCCAGGCCAAAGTGAATTCAAGCTCAGCAAGCCCAAGACTCCTGTCTAAGAAGTCAAGTCTAATTCAAGATCCAATTCTCTAGGTCCAAATCCAAGTTCAGCACCCTAAGTCCAAATCCATTTTAGGTCCAAAACCCAGAAGTCCATGACCCATCCTACCCATTTAATCTTAGCCATCCAATTTCCAATTTCCCATCCACACCATCCATTAGCCCAATCAACCAATCCAAACCGTTCATTTCATTCGTCATATTCATCTCATGCATTTCATATCATCAAACCCTAGATCCACTTAGTCAATCCAACCCGTTCATGCATCATGTTTAGATCTAGGACGTCCAAACCATCCATCATATAAATAAACCTTAGGATTAGGATCATCCATTCATTACCTAACCATTTAACCATTGAGATTACCCGTCACCCATCATAGCTATTAGATCTAGGCCAATCAATCTTAGCCATTCATCCATAAAGCCTAATTTAATGCCCAAACCCTAGATTTTAGTTATCCATGCTCATAAGCCAATGCTTCACACGATTTTACAAGATTTAGAAAGCCTCCATGTGCATGACAATTCCTAGGATTCCTCTCCAAGCTTGCCACCTCACTTAGATCCTAACTTTTCTCCCAATCCAATCCAAAATAAGCCAAACTCGATTTTCTTTATCTCCTTCCTATCCCATTCGAATTCCATAGGTCAACCCTCCACCTCATCATTCATCCATTCATTCATCTATCCATTTAATCCGAGCCATCCATATCATTGCACAACCCAAAATCCTAAAACACAATGCCAAATATGAAAATCACAAGGCCATATCTAATCCCAATTTTCTCTATTTCCTTGCTTGCACTATACTCCAAGCCAGCCCATCACACCAAATTCGTGTAACCTTATAGAGAAGCCCTAGTTTTTCAGCTTTTAATCCAAGCCACCCAAATTAAGTTAGATTAAATCCCAACCTTTCATCCATCAACTCAAACCCATATTTAATCCTAAGCCATCCATCCAATCCCAAGTCCTATAAATAACCCAGTATCCCACATGTAAAACTCAAAATTGACTCTGCAGCCAAGAGAATCAAAGGATTGAGAGAAGACCAAGGAAGACTCAGAAATCCACAGTGCATTCGAATTTTGCAGTGAGTTTCTTATTGCAATTTTAATTTCATCTTTCTTGTATTCAATCAATCTTATATTTAATTTTTCCAATAAATAATCAAAGGACATCCATTTAGAATCTTGAAACGTCCAATTTCTAATTTCTTTTTATGATTTTTTTTTAGTTGATTTTCAGATTGTATGCTTTAATTATTTAATTGAACACGAAACAGTTAGGACTTAGGTTATAAATGTGAATGTAACGCCCCACCCTTTTTCACTCGCTTCTTCCTGTAAATTTAGAGTCTATTTTTTTTTATAACAAAGTAGATTGATAGAGCGTGGGACGTCACGACGCGAGCTAAGTCCGAACTTCCAAAGTCCGACCCTTAAGTGGCCAACCCTATGTGTGCATGGACTAAGTCCACGAAAATGGTTCACACATAGCAATATAAACATGCGGAATATTAACATCAAAATTGTGCAATCATAATAGAACCAAGTTCTATTTCATTCAGATAGCAAAGTACGTCAAGTCCTGAATCATCATTCAAATACCATAATTATCAAAATTAACATCCATCCATCTAAGTTATTACATTCCGAAATCTAGATACTCAAATACAAGTCCATGAGTAACTTTTATTAAAAATAATAAACTAAATCATCCAAGCTCCTATGCCTGGCCCATCTTGCGTTCATCGTTCCCCTGATTTCCTATATCATTAACTAGGGTAGAAGTAGGGCGTTAGAACAATGCGCCCAGTAGGTATTCCAGTTACGGCTAACACATGGTTAGTACAAAACATATATTATAACATAATATCCAAAACCATGTAAAACCATGCTATGCAATGATGACAAATGCAATGAGTCCCACCCATCACATGTACATAAAAGTACCCACCATATAGGTCTTTCGGATGCCCCAATGGAGTGTGGACCCTCCGGATTCTTCCTGATGGAAAAGCACATCAAGGTACCACACATAGGTTTTTCGGACGCCCCGATGGAGTGTGACCCCTCCGGTTATAAATCCTCCACCCTATGCCATGCATGAGATGCCAATGAAACACATGCTATTTTATAACATAAACATAGCATTTAAAATCATATTTAAAACATAATCAACACATATTATTTATACAATTAAACATAGCACTTGAAATTCAATATAAAGCATATCCTTTGAAACATAATCTCATCAAAAATAAGATAAACACAAAGTACATAAACCATGGTTTCAAAGAGGTGGAATCCTACCAAAGACCGTTACGCGTGTCCTTGCGTCTTTCGTCCGGTAACCACTCACTATCATAAACACCTTATGAGGTCTCGTTACCTTATAATATAAAATCAATCAAAACCAAGTCCCACTTGATTTTAAATATTTAAAGTCCATAACCAATCCCCATGGGGTTCGGCCATACACCATGGCCGAACCCATGGCTTACCATTTTCACACTTATTTACAAAAATGTCATCCATGGCTATCAATCCATAATCCCATCCTTTCAATCATTAAAAATTGTCTAAGTTCATGTTTGATCCACAAACCATCTCATGGGGTTCGGCCATACATCATGGCCGAACCCATGATCTTTCAATTTAGGCGATATTTTCAATTTTGCCACTAGCTTAGGTTTATGTCTCCCCATTAATCCAATCATCATATTAAATCCATACAAAAATTGCCATTATCTAATTATTTCCATCCTTCCATTCATTAACACATAAACCTAAACCCATATAATTAATTCATGGGGTTCGGCCAAGCACCATAGCCGAATCCTATGATGTCTAAGTTTCATTTTTCCATCATCTTTCATTATTAGCCAATCCATAATTGGATAGTTTCCAAATTAATCATCCACCCTTCCATAATTAGAAGGTTTCCATAAATAATCTCCACCTTCCATTATTAGAAGGTTTCCAAATTACTCTTCCACCCGTCCATAATTAGAACGTTTCCATGAATAATCTCCACCTTCCATTATTAGAAGGTTTTCCATAAATAATCTTCACCTTCCATTATTAGAAGGTTTCCATAAATAATCTCCACCTTCCATTATTAGAAGGTTTCCATAATTAGATAGCTTCTAACTTAATCACCTCCTCTATAAAATAAACCCTAGTGGGGTTCGGCCATGCACCATGGCTGAACCTCACTGATAGAAGTAATCCATACATTAATTTCTTTTTTAACATGGGGTTCAGCCATGCATTGTGGCCGAACCCTATGGTTCATGCTTCCATTTAATTCCTTTCCAAATTACATAACATTAACATCAAACTATTATTTAAAATTAACCAATCCAACTCCATGGGGTTCGGCCATACACAATGGCCGAACCCTATGGTTCTTTAATTTCTTTGGAAATCATACATTCCCATTCATCCATTAATTTGTCCTTCCATGGATCTAAAACTATCAACCATACATCCATTAATCAATCAATGTTTCCTCCATGGTTTTCAATATTAATAACCCAATAAAATAAACCATAAATTTCCATTAAAATCATAAAATCCATCCCCCAATCTTCTTCCATTTACAACAATATATAATCAAACTACTAACAGTTTACACGACTCCTTCTTGCTCTTCCAATCTTTCTCTTCCTTAAGCTCTTTCCATTTCTTCTTCTTGATCTTTCACAAAACCGAACTGATCTTGAAATTGAATGTATTGCCGTGAACTAGAGCTTGAGAGAAGGAGAGAGTTCAATAAAATTCGGCTATGAAGGATGTAAAACTGTGTGCCTTTGTCCTCCTCTCCTTTTATAATCTTCCCTTAGTCCCATATTTAGAAAGTGCTTAAGATAGTCAATCCCCTTTAGGGCCGTGCTCCCCTTGTCTTAATTTTAGTAATGCCGACCTCCCTTTTCTTATTTTAATACATCACCATCGGCCAATGCTAAGATGAGAATAGCAATGCCGTGAGCCCTTTTCCTTGTACCTCTTTTAGATGCTTTATGCGCCCAACATAGATATGGCAATTGCAGACCTTGGCTTCCCACTTTGGATAATCCTAAATAAAATATGCCATGCGCATAATCATAGATATGCAACCTAATAATCGGCCATGATCAATTATTTATTTAATTTTGCATTACTAATTAAATTCATCTCCATTTAATTTTTATTACAACCAATTCCAAAACCGTTGGGTCCTAATTGGGCCAATGACCCAACTCTTTACCCAATTTAAGAACCATCTTTAAAATTCACAAATTAAATGGATTATTTTCATACAAAATAATTAACTGAAAATCCGAGGTGTTACAGTTAAATCTAAGTTACTAAGGTTTGATTTTATAAATTAAAGTTTATGATTTTTAATACTGATGATAAACATGAACTAGATCTTAGATTTTAGGCGAATTTCAAATCTAGGTCATTTGTTTATTTAAATATCTTTGGTGATAAACGGTCTTTTCCAACCAACCAACCTTTACATTACTATATTTTTATTTCTGTCATTTACTTTTCTTGCCAATTTATTTTTCATGTTTATTTTATTTCACTTGAATGTGTATTTATTTCATGTATTTAAAACCTCCCTAACAATTTGATTAACTAGTTAAGTTTCATTTTAATTAGGCTTTGATTTTGTGAACTTGAATTAGTGTTGAGATTGTTTATAAACTCTTTATTAAAACATTATTTTAATCACTGTTAATCAATGCTCTAAAATTGTAGATCTATTTATTTGAATGAATATTTGATTAGTTTGGGAATATACTTTTAAGATTAAAATTGATTTCTATCCTAGATTTAATTTTGAATCATGGTTTTCTAAGAAACATAAAAATTGAAGCATGTGTATTTTGAATTTCATATTTTTTGAATGTTTCCTATGGGTTCGATCTCGCACTCAATCATTGTACTATAAATGGTTTGTGCACTTGCGAGATTTACAAATTTAAAATAACAACAATGGACTTAGGTGAAATTCGAATATGATCCATGGAGCTTTTGGACTTTGAATCTTCGACCTCAACTCATGGACTTAGTCTTAGGCCTACTTGACTTGACTTGAACTTTGCTTGAGAACTTGGACTTTTGAGTTGCACATTGGCCTGGCCCAATTGTGTGAAATGCACATGGATTGCCTATGGCTGGCCCAATACTGGCCTGTGAAGCTAAGCTTCGCCCAGTTGGAGTGGATCTTGGCCCATTTATCTTCAATTTCAAGCTTTAGCACTTGAATTGCATGATCTCTCCCAGTAAATAATTAACGTCACCACTTTAAAATCTTGAATATTGATTTAATATAGACTCTTATAGATGGATCTATACTAACCAATTTACATGGAAACTCTAAAAGTGTAGTGAAATTAATCATAAAAAATTCAGGTCTTCCCTTTTAAGCTCTAATATTGCAGTTATCCACTGAATTGAGATGATTTTCCAGAAATTTCCATTTTCTTTCTACAAAACTAGAAAATGACATTAAATACATGTGATATATATAAAATCAAGGCTAACTAGTCCAATAATCGGAGGCAAAAAATGCACTACTTTAGTGCTCAACAAATACTCCCAAACTCAGATTTTGCTAGTCCTCGAGCAAAACTTCCTAAAAAGACAAACAAAAACATACTAACCTAATATAATCCTAAACTACACCACTTTTGCTGGTACTCTCAATTGCATTTAGCGTATGCAACTAGCCTTTAAACCCCTATGTTTCCCCTAATGGACGAGTTATAGTCTCGTGAGGGGTTACAGTGATGATACCCGCAAACATCAACATATTTAACAAAAACACACAGACAAGGAGTCTAAACGTCATTCAACTCTAAAGTTCATTTTACAAGACTTATACCCGGAGTGTAGTGTGTTCTTAGCCAATATTAAGATAGACTTCTTTTTCCAAACAATCACTTGTTTTGTACCCACCATTGGAAAATGTGCTTCAACTGCAAACCTTACTAGATATGTCTCTCGGAAAATAAAATTAACACTCAGATGTTTGGTTTCATTTTCTCTCAAGATATATGTGAGTAGAGTTTATGTATTCAAGATCAAAGTATCTCACATATGTATTATCAAAGGCGACACATATCAAAAAAATTGAGTGTTCTCATGAATGGATTCCACTTTCTTGAGAACGTTAAGTCAAATACCATCATTTTCCTTCCTCTATTCTCCACATGAAACACCCTATGTTTGGCTTAAGATCAATAGGACTTCCTAATAGGACGAAACGTGGCTTGGGATCAAGTCAAATCAAAGAAGGATATAAGGCTCTAATAAATACTTTGAATAAAAAAATTAGAGGTCTTCAAGATGTTGAATGGGATATTTTTCCTCTATTTTTCTTTTCAGCACTTTTTTCAAAGTATTTCTTTTTCTTTATTTTTCTTTAATTTTTCACATTCTTCTTTGGTGTTTGGATGTTCCCATTTTCTTTTTTTCTTTTCTTTTAGTACTGTTTATTTTTCAAAGTACCATCCCAATTTTTCATCTCTAACCTTTTCTGAGTTATAGAATGGGTCACGGATATTTCAATTGGCTCATACTCTTGGACTGGAGTTGGGTATGGTAAACTTGGTTGATCAATAAATTAGGCTAATTTTTCAATAAGGCTCAAAATGAGAGCTATCAAGATAAAATGACCAAAGGTATGCTTGAAAGGCTCAAATGTTCCAAGAATGGTCTAAATCATATCCTAAGCTTCAACAGGTGGTTTCCTTGTTTCAAATAAATTCTGAAAAATTTCAAGTATACTAACTCAATAATATGACCAAAATGAAGAATAATGAGATCAACAACAACTTATTTGCTCTACCAAAGAAAATGGAATTGACTTATAACCCTTAGAAGAAAAGAATGGCTCTAAAGGTTACTGGGCTAAGTCTCCATTGGTATTCCTCTAGTGATTAACCGACTCGTGAATATTTTCTTTTTCAGATTAATCTTAATATGGTTGTGTACAATGGTTTCCAAGTATAATTCCTATAAAAAATCTTTCTGAAAAAGTAGGATATAAAGATCTCAATCTAAATATTAATGCTAAAAATGTGACTATTTTTACGTCAGATTGTCAAGACGCAGGGAATCTTTTTCAAACTAAAATTGGCAGTGTTTAAGTTCTAGAAGTCTCATTCCTCACATATTCTTCTCTAAAATGATTTTGCCTACTTTTGTCTAAGAAAGATTATGAGTCGTTAAACGTCAGATTGTCAAGACATTTGTAAGCGCTCAGTCGGAAATCAACAGTTCTCTGGAGTTCAAGGCGTCTCAGTTTTTCAGGACTTACTTTGCCCTTACATAGGTCCACATAGATCTGTCTATTTCCTATGAGTCTACTTACAGTTGTCTCACAGCAGACTCCATAATCTGATCTTATTCCATTACAATTCCAACGTCCACATTTGTGAAAGAAACCTAGCCTCTTAGCTTTCCTCTTTGCAGCTAGAATGCTTCGACCACATAGAGGTCTAGGTTTCTCCTCTAGGATTTCTAGCTTCCTCACCCCCATAGCTATGGAAATGATTTTCCTACACAAATCTGGGGGAACTTGTGTCATAGACAGACACATTGCAAAAACAAAAACTCGACCGTCTATGTGCATGACTTCTATCTAGTTCTTTAACGTCTGCTGGTCACAAAGACAAAGATGGATGACGGATGCTGAATTTTTTTTTTAAAAGGGATCTCAGTTCTTCGCTTACTCTCCCCTAAGATTTTTTATGAAAATGACATATGATGACCTTAGTACCCCCTAACTCGAATTGAACATTGTCCTCAATGTTCCCCAATCTACACTGGCCAGGTGTAAACTAAGAAATGATGAATGACTTACTCTTAGGCTAGACTAACTCAATGAAAAACTAAAGCTAGACTCTTATGACTCAAACTAACTTAGACATATACAAATTAGACAGATGGGTAAGTGGGTCTCGGTAAAGAAAGGTGAATGGATGGGGTAAATGGGTGGATATGGATGAGTGGGTAAATGGGTGGAATTTATGTAAATCAGTCTTGGTAGATTGGATCAATCAGCAAAACTTCCTCTTTTACTTCTGGATTGTGAAACTCTAGGAATGGTTTTAATTGATGACCATTAACTTTGAAAACATAACTATTCCTAGGATGTCTGATCTCAACGACTCCGTGTAGAAAAATGAAATGAACAATGTACGGACCAAACCATTTTGATTTCAATTTCCCAAGAAAAATATGCAAACGAGAGTTGCACAACAGGACCTTTTGACCAACAGTAAACACTATCCGGTGAATGTGTTTGTCATGAAAAAATTTCGTTCAGTCTTTGTACTTCCTGGCTATATCATAAGCTTCATTACGTACTTCTTCCAACTTAGTCAATTGAAGTCTTCTGAGTTGTCCAACCGAGTTTAGAGAAAAATTAAAACGCTTGATAGCCCAGTATGCTTTTTGTTCTATTTCGACTGGAAGATGACAAGCCTTTATATACACTAAAAGATAGGGTGACATTCCTATGGGTGTCTTGAACGCTGTTTGATAAGCCCACAGACCATCAGTGAGTTTGGAAGACCAATCCTTCCGAGATGGATTAACTGCCTTCTCAAGGATATGCTTGATTTCTCTATTTGATATTTCCACTTGTCCGCTTGTTTGTGGATGATAGGGTATAGCTACTTTGTGAATCACCCCATATGATTTCATCAATTTTTCGAACAGGCGATTACAAAAATTCTTACCACCATCATCGATAATAGTTCGTTGAACACCAAATCTAGAGAAGATGTTTTCTTTCAAGAAACGGGTGACAACCTTGTGATCATTGGTTTTGCATGCCACCGCTTCTACCCACTTTGGTACATAGTCAACACCTACGAGGATATATACATTGCAGAAAGAATTAGGGAAGGGTCCCATGAATTCAATGCCCCAAACATCAAAAAGTTCAACAGTTAAGATTGGGTTTAAATGCATCATATTTTGGCGGGATATACTTCCTAATTCTTGACATCTATCACATGAAATACAGAAGGTATGGGTATCGCAAAACATGGAAGACCAGTAAAATCCACACCGCAAGATTTTTGTAGTAGTCTTTTTAGCACTAAAGTAGCCTCCACATGCTTCGTCATGATAGAAACTTATGACATTTTATTGTTCCTCTTCAGGGAGAAAACGACGAATAATTTGGTCCCCACAATCCTTAAACAGATATGGATCGTCCCAGATAATTTTTTTGACTTGTGCCAGAAACTTAACTCTAACTTGTTTAGTCCAATGTAGAGGCATTTGACTTGTTAAAAGATAATTGACAATATCAGCATACCATGGTACTTGGGAGACTGACAAGTGTTGCTCATCAGAGAAGGACTCAATGATAGGACGGGTGTCATAAGTGAACTCAGTTACCAATCTAGACAAATGGTCTGCTACCACATTTTTGGAACATTTCTTATCCCAGATTTCAATGTCAAATTGTTTTAGCAAGAGTATCCATCGGATCAGGCGTGACTTAGCATCTTTCTTAGAAAGTAGATACTTAAGTGCAGCGTGATCTGAATAGACGATGACCTTTGAACCTACCAAGTAAGATTGAAATTTGTCTAGCGCAGATACAAAAGCTAATAACTCTTTTTTCGTAGTGGAATACTGAAGCTGAGCGTCATTCAACGTTTTGCTAGCGTAATAGATAACATGAGGTAATATGTTCATTCTTTGTCCTAACACAACTCCTATTGTATAGTCAGAGGCATCGTACATTTCAAATGGTACAGGCCAGTCAGGTGGCTGTATGATTGAAGCAGAAGTCAAAGCAGTTTTCAATTTTTTAAAGGCTATGACACCTTTTTCACCAAAATTGAAAATGGCATCCTTAGTCAGGAGTCTACAGAGAGGTCGCGATATGTCACTTAATCCTTTGATAAACCTTCTATAAAATCTGGCATGACCTACGAATGACCTAATCTCTTTAACAATTTGAGGTCTTGGCAAATTAGAGATTAGGTTAGCTTTGGCTTTATCTACTTCAATTCCTTTTTCTGAGATGATGTGCCCTAGTACTATGCCTGATTTTACCATGAAGTGACATTTTTCCCAATTAAGTACTAAGTTCTTTTCTTTGCACATGAGCAACACAAGAGTCAGATGATGCAGCCATTGGTCAAAAGTTGATCCAAAAACTGAGAAGTCATCCATGAAGACTTCCAGGAAACGTTCTACTATGTTAGAGAATATACTGATCATACACCGCTGAAAGGTGGCGGGTGCATTACACAATCCGAAAGGCATACGACGATAGGTGAGCGTACTGAATGGACATGTGAAGGTTGTTTTCTCCTGGTCCTCAAGAGCAACATAGATTTGGTTATAACCAGAATAACCATCAAGAAAACAATAGAATACATGACCGGCTAAACATTCAAGCATTTGATCGATGAATGGAAGAGAGAAGTGATCCTTTTGAGTGGCAGTGTTCAGTTTTCGGTAATCAATACAAACTCTCCAACCCGTTTGAACGCGTGTTGGAACTAACTCATTTTCCTCATTTTCGATTGCCGTGACACCGGACTTTTTCGAGACAACTTGGGTTGGACTTACCAATGCACTGTCAAAATTGGGTAAATGATATATGATTCTAGAAGTTTCAAAATTTCGGCTGTCACTACTTCCTACATCGTAGGATTTAAATATTTTTGTGGTTCTCTAGAAGTCTTGTAATTTTCTTCCAAGTGTATTTTGTACATGACCACAGAAGGGCTAATTCCTTTGAGATCGGAAATGGACCATCCTATAGCTTCACGATGATCTCTTAAAACAGCCAGGAGTCTCGACTCCTGCTCAGAAGTTAAGTCTGAAGCTATGATAATTGGCAATGTGTTTTAGGGTCCAATATATGAATATTTGAGAGTCTCAAGGAGTACTTTAAGCTCTAATTCTGGTGATTTCTCGATTGATGGGACTGAGACAAATTGATTAACAGAAAAAGGTTCAATTTTGGTGACAGCATTCGCTTCATTAAAATTGAAATTCTTGTCTAAAGTAAACAATGATTTTTCGAATTGATCATTGCAAATGGAGTGAAGGAAAAGCTCATCGATAGAACTTTGAATTAAGTTAACCTCGCATGGATCATCCGTGTAGAGAGGTTGTCGATATAGGCAAAAGACGTTGAGTTCAGTTGTCAAGTCTCCAAATGATAATCTAAGCATAACATTTTGGCAATTGATTATGGCTTTTGTAGTGGCAAAAAATGGTCGTCCATGAATGTCTGGGATATGCCCGTTGTCGTTCTGAGTGGGTTGTGTATCCAATACCACAAAATCTACAGGAAAGTAGAAATCGTCAACCTTAACTAGAACGTCTTCTATCACACCTCTTGGAATTTTCACAGAACGGTCAGCTAACTGTAGGGTGATAGAAGTGGGTTTCAATTCTCCCAAACCTAAGTGCTCATAAAGGGAGTATGGCAGTAGGGTAACACTAGCTCCAATATCTAATAAGGTCCTGTCAATTGTGTATGTACCAATGGCACAAGCAATAGTTGGACATCCAGGATCTTTATGCTTGATTGGAAATGGTTGTTGAAGGAGTGCACTCTCATTTTCTGCTAGAAAAACCTTTGTGGGAACATTAGTTCTCCGCTTTACTGTAGATAGGTCTTTGAGAAATTTGGCATACGAAGGTACCTGATTGATGGCATCCAATAGAGGGATAATGATACTGACATATTTGAACACCTCTAGTATGTAACCATAATGTATCTTTTGTTTTGCAGATTATTAGGGTATGGTGCCCTAGGTGAAAAAGTTTTCTTAGCAGAGAAATCCGGTGAATTTTGGACTGAGGATGAACTGAGTGAGTTATCCGGTTTCTTTGATTGATCATTGATTTGTTCTTCGGGTTTAGGCATTTCCATTTTATTGTCTACCTGTTTCCCTGACCTCAATGTAGTAATTGATTTAACATCGTCTGGTTTGGATGATGAAACCCCGTAACTATCCCTTAGTATTTGGAATAGGTTGACTGGGAAATTTGCATTTTTCTCGATCACCAATAGCAGTGGCTAATTGCCCAAGCTGTGTTTCAAGCTTTTGCATAGCTTGCTAAGTGTTTTGCATAAACTGTTGTAACGTATCTTCAATCGAAGATTTACGTTGTTGATTAGACTGATAAGACTGATTTGGTTAGCGTGGATGATACGGTTTATTTTGAGGTGAAGGGTGATATGATTGATTTGGATATGGTTGATTTGGAGATGTTTGAAATGGCTGATTCTGATATTTAGAAGGATTTTGATTCATTGGAGATTGATTCTGATGCCAAGAAAAATTGGGATGATTTCTCCAATTAGAATTGTATATGGCAGAAAACGGGGTTCCTTACTGTCTTCCAAAATTATTGAGTGCATTGGCCTGTTCGGTTGAACACTCAGCATTTGATCCTAAGGAATAACAATTTTGGGCAGAGTGTCCTGAACTAGAACACATGTCACAAAATTCAGCATTTGCTCCTGTTGATGGATTCATCGCCCGAGTCATCGCTAATGAGTCAACTTTTTTTGTTAGGTTTGTGATTGCTAACTTAACGTCAAAGTCACTACTAACTTCGTACAAACCCCCTTTCTTTGAAGTTTGTGACAAATTCTCCTTTTTGGAGAAATCCCATCGCTGAGAATTCTACGCCAATGTTTCTAGGAATGTCCATCCATTGTTCTGAGTTAGCTTCAAAAAGTCCCCATTTTTCATTGACTCGACCATTTGATGGGTTGGTGTGATTAAACCATCATAGAAAAATTGGCCAAGTTTCCACGTTTCAAAGCCATGGTGGGGGCATTTTGCTAATATATCTTTGCTTATTTCCCATGCTTCACAGAATTGTTCATCGTCCTTTTGATTAAAGTTTTTCATTTCTTTCTTGAGGGCGTTTGTTTTTTATACTGGGAAAAACTTGTCCAAAATTTATTAAGCAATTGATCCCAAGTGGTGATGGTATTCGCAGGTAAAGAATTTAACCATGATTTTGTTTTTTCTTTGACAAAGAAAGGAAATAATCGAAGTCGAATAGATGCATCAGTGATTCCTTGGACTTTAGTGGTGGTGCATGTAACGACCGGTCCCGCTACGGGCACGTTAAGACTGATACGGACTCCTAAGACCGTTCCAACACAATTTCGGGGACTTTTTTTTTAAAAAAAGAAGTACCACACCGGCAACCCGCACTAATCATAGCAATCCACCAATAAACCAAAAACCGTAAGCAGCAATTATAATTTCAAATGATAGCATCAACCCATTATTATATTCATCCAGCTCAGTGAAAAGTACATATATCTCAAATACATTAACAGGTCCTCAAGTACAAAATGAAACCAAGACAAGTACGAAGCTGCGACTCCATGCCCAATGATCGATTGAGGGTCCCGTTTGTCCTTCCTCTATGAAGTACCTGTGAGGCAAGGGGTGAGCTCTACATGCCCAGTGAGGGTAACACACGCACCATATGTCACCAAGCATACACGGCATATAATCACATGAACACAACAATGTCTAAGATGTCTACATGCATGACCATACAAACGTATGCCTACCCCTAGCACGGGGCCCACATCAGCCAGGTCTCTAGAACATCCTCTAACCAACGCAATGCAACTCCCTCATGTACCCAACCGCGACAGTCCACCCATCCACGGCTACGCAGACTGATCCTCAGTCGGATCGGGGTCTCTAGTCCTCAACTAGACCTATGACCCTCTCATGACAACCCGCAAGCGTACCACGACCAACCCAAGGGTCGGACTCACTAGAGTCCCCAAACTGATTGCCAAACGGGATTAACCACTACACCAGTCTTCAACGAACTGCCAACCGGACTCATCTATGGTTTCATCAACCAAGTACCAGAGTCTCGATAGCCAAACCTATAGTCTCGTACCCCATATGCTGGTCTCCGCACGATTGGTGTATCCACCTCTCACAGAATTCTATAGGTCTTCTACCGAGTGAGCCGGCTGAACTCACTCGTTAGGCGCTCGTAAATTCCTGGTGAGTCAACACACACAACACAAGTCTCAACAATGGACCCCAAAGTCAACTGCGGGTAAACACACTATCACACCCCACCACAGGCTGTCCCTACCATACAGGTGTCCTAGCCTGGAATATCTCTTCATATCATCCCTAGACCAATGAGCGGCCGAGCACCTCCTCAGCCTACTCTGTCATCTGGGGATCACAACGATACCAGCGGGAGCTGTCCCTCACCGCATCGTCCCTTGACCTAAGCTAGCACCTCCTCAGCCTACTCGGTCATCTAAGGACCACAAACAGAACCAACGGGAGTTGTCCCTCACCGCATCGTCCTTCGACCTAGGCGAGCACCTCCTTAGCCTACTCGGTCATCTAGGGACCACAAACTATACCAACGGGAGCTGTCCCTCACCGCATCGTCCCTCGACCTAGGCGAGCACCTCCTCAGCCTACTCGGTCATCTAGGGACCACAAACTGAACCAGCGGGAGTTGTCCCTCACCACATCGTCCCTCGACCTAGGCGAGCACCTCCTCAGCCTACTCGGTCATCTAGGGACCACAAACTATACCAGCGGGAGCTGTCCCTCACCGCATCGTCCCTCGACCTAGGCGAGCACCTCCTCAGCCTACTCGGTCATCTAGAGACCACAAACTATACCAGCGGGAACTGTCCCTCACCGCATCGTCCCTCGACCTAGGCGAGCACCTCCTCAGCCTACTCGGTCATCTAGGGACCACAAACTATACCAGCGGGAGCTGTCCCTCACCGCATCGTCCCTCAACCTAGGCGAGCACCTCCTCAGCCTACCCGGTCATCCGGGACCACAAGGCATACTGGCGGGAGTTGTCCCTCACCGCATCATCCCTCGACCAATGACCAGGCGAGCACCTCCTCAGCCTACTCGGTCATTCGAGGACCACAAGGCATACTGGCGGGAGTTGTCCCTCACCGCATCATCCCTCGACCAATGACCAGGCGAGCACCTCCTCAGCCTACTCAGTCATTCGAGGATCACAAGTCAGTATCCCACCCTCTGGTCTCCACGCGGGCGAATCACTCAACCCATTAGACCACTGGGGATGTCTCATCTGCCACGTACTCGAATAGCGTAACAACCAGGTCCTCCAAGTCTGCCTAGGGTCAACCAACACCCAACCCAATGGCTTCCCTGAAGATTCCATAACTGCCTCACCATTGGTCCCGACCGAGACTCCGGGGCACCTCATTCTCTAACCCAGACAACGTCTCACCCACAAGCGTGTCTGAAGACCACCAACGGTAGGCCTAACAGCTCAACCCCTACTTGGGGAAACACCTCTGTCATCAATTGATCCACAACCAAAGTACGTTTTCTACTGTGGTTTCTCATAACCTCCCAACCCTAACCACCCGTAAGCTAGGGGGAGTCTCTAAATCCTGATGTTGCCTGGTACACATGCCCCCACCGACATTTCATTTTACACTAGCTACATGAATACAAAATTATCTCTATGCATGCCATCAATATGACATATCGCAACATAATTAAGTAAATACATCATCATCTATCACATGCTACACATTAACATTCAGATATGGTATCAATCATGGCATGTTCCATACGAGCATAAAAAGTGGTATCATCTACTATCTACTGCACGCAATTCTAAAGCATGTTGATTAAACTATTAATCACATACATGGCGAGTTATCACACGTCAACCAATCATGTTATCATACCATCAACAAGTCATGACATTCGATAAACTATTCATAGGTGTTCCATGAGCAATGGGTACAAATACACCCGAATGAGACCCCGCCACATAACGATATCAACGGTTCCCTTGCCGAGTGGCTTATAATACCAGGGGGCCCCATTCGCTGCATTTTGTACTCACACATCTGATAGAGTAGTAATATGCATAGATGCATGCTAAAAGCGGTGGTAAGTTCCCTCACCGTGTGTGCGTTTTGAAATCAACTTCGAGAAACCGGGTCCATTAGGTTGAAGGGGGCTCGATCTGATAAAAGAAATGCAAAGATTAGCGAACGGGTTAAAACGGGCTAAAACGCGCTAAAACAAGTCTGGGCCACAAACGGGCCCCAAAATGAGCCGAACATGGCCCAAAACTGAAAACCAGATCCAAAACTAGGTCGGGTTCGGGATTGGCCCTAAAACTGAAAACTGGGTCCAAAATTGGACCAAGCTAGAAACTGAGCCCGAAACTGGAAACTGGGTTTGAAATCGGGTCGGGCCCGAAACTGGGCCGAAACAGGCCAGGCCTGAAAACGGGCCGGGCCGAACTGGGTCGGGCATGAAATCGGGTCGGGCCGAAGGCTGGGCCAAGAAAGGCCCGAAAGAGAGCCGAGCCGAGCCGGGCCTGGGTTACCAAAGCCTAGAAATGAACCCAGCCGAGTCAACTCGGTGACTCGACCGAGTTGGCTCAGTAACCCGCCGGAAACAGGGAAAAGAAGAGAAAGAGAAGAAAAAGAGGACACCGGAGAGATGGAAGGGAAAGCGAAGGGAAAAGGAAAAGGAAATGAGAGAAGCTCGAATGAGGGTTACCTGAGATCGGCCACGATTGAGGGATTCGACTTCGGACGGCGTCAAATCCGGCGACTGAAGGTGGAGGGAGGGTCGCCACAAACTGGAGTCGGCGGATCCTGGCTGAAATCGCGATCGGAGGAGGAATCTGAAAGGCGGACAGAGGAAGGGAAGGATGAGAGAAGAAGGAGCGGGGAGGGAAGGGGGTGGCGACGGCGGCGGCTGAAGAAAAGCTAGGGTTTGAAGAAAGGGGGGGAAAAAAGATGAGAAGAGAGGGTGGAGATGCTACTGCGGCGGCACTGTAGCTATGCGCTACAGTGCTGCCGAAAACGGGATTTTTAAGGGAGGGGTTAGGTTTAGGGTTTCCTTTCTTTTGTTTCTTTATATATATATATATATAAATCTTCAATTTCCAAAATATTTTAAAAAAACTCGAAGAAGTCAAATGAAAAACGTTGGGGGAAAAAACGTGTGATTTTCAAACTTTTAATTATGACAGAAAATTCAATAATTCAAAATTACCAAATTGCCCTCTGAGTCTCCAAACTCAAAATCGGGCAAACCAGGACCCACCACAGGGCCCACACTCACCCCTCTGCTACCAAGACCCTAAAACTCTGAAAAATCGGGTCGGGTCATTACAACACTACCCCCTTTAAGGAATTTCGTCCTCGAAATTCACCTAAGGCTCGAAATCCGCAAGAAAGAACCGAGATAAAACTTCTTCTGGATAGCTGAAACTTACTCTCACGTTGATCTTTCCACAACGAATTGATGCCACAACACCTAACCCAAGGAAACAACCTTACCATGAAGCACCACGAATGGTTGAACAACTTGGACAATGGTCTGCACCACCCTCAAAACCAACAACCTCCACCAGACCAATCGCATTTGCTCTGTAGCTCTTCTGCCCACACTGAGTCTCAAAAGAACTATGCCAAAGTTCCTATCCAAAACAAGGGAAAATTTGCCCTGACCAGCTGTTTGTCCACAAATAGCACGCTGAGCTAAAACACGATTGAGCATACAACTCTCTCTGTAATACTGTCTGATCTGATGTGTAGAACTTAAACTTCGATCTAACATTGTTGACTCGGCACCTCGCATAGACTAACTCTCTGCTCAACCCAAACCGGTCCAAAAAGCTCCAAGAAGTCGGGCATCCTTACTCCAAGGAGATAAGTGAGTTCTGCCAATCCATCCACTACCATCTGTACCACTAACCCATGATGAAGAAGGAGTTGAAGCATCTCCACCTGGCACCACTCAAGCTGATCTATTACCAACCTGCTTTGGAGAGTCAAGTCGCCATCAGGTCTCACAGCCCAGATGTCTGGTCCACCACCGTACATCACAAAACCCCCAAGTCTGACTGTCTCTGCACTTGAACGCTGATTCTCCGGGGTTCTGTCACCCAACACTGGCTGAACCATCTCGTTGTATTGACTGGCCACTATAGTCTCTGCACCTGATCAACGATCACTCTATCAACTTCATCCATCACGTCCGCTTCATGCTCAATTCTTCCTGAACAAACAAGTGTTCAAAACCACAATGATGGGGATACTCAGAATCTCTCTCAACAATGGATATCTCCAACCCGAGCACAACACCATCAACATCTATCCCGAGCTATTAGTGGAAAGTTATACTCATCAATATCAAGTCGTATTGAATCAGAAGCAACCAATTAACCATTTTGTATTAGCACATAACCATTATCATCCCTGGAAACATCACAATAAGCTGCACGCCCACAACTTTTTCTCTATCTCTAGTGCTATCATCACTATAATGGTCGTCTGCCTCCACTCAAGAAAAACTGTCTCACTGATATTGTACCAAGAGTTAACCGTTCTCTCTGACCAATCTAATGTAAGCACGGTCACCTGGAGTAATCTGAATAAACTGCCAGACACAACCTCAGCCCCATCCCGACAAACCTGTCGCACTACCTGTCGAAACCACATTGCCAGATAGCTACGTCTATGGGGTCAAGACTCGCACCCGATAAGATCTCGAATGAAAACACATCTTCAAGTAGCAACATGGGTCCTTCTAGCTGTCTCAACTAGTCGTCAATTCCTAGGAGGAAAAACCTCCCTCCATTATGTAACTCTGCTCAATCGTCGACCATTAGCACAAAATCTCAACAAGTCACCGTTCTTCTTGGCCAACAAAGTCGGTGCATCCCAGAGGATATACATGGACGAAAGGGTCCCACTGACTCTGGCCCACAAATCAAGCCTCTAAGTCCAACACCCCTGTCAGTGTCACCCCAACGCGTGGCATCCCAGTGCCCTCTCAACTCAAACTGACTGACAAGCCACACGGTGATTAGGTCCCTCAACACCCTGACTGACGGTAAAACACTCTCTAAATAGAACATCTCCAATGGTTAAGAGATCTATCTTTTGCTATAATACGCTACATATAATCCTGCACAATATTCGCCAATCACTCCAACGGGGACGTGACAAACAAGGCGTCTTCACCACATATACTCCCAAACTCAAACCACGACGAAGCTCAAAGTCATCGAGGGAGCCACGTATCTGAATCAGGCCAAGTTTCAGAACCAAAAATAAAGGGGCACTATCACATCATTCGCATCAGTAGGATATACCAACCCATACGGAGTGTTGCTGCCACACTCAGATTACTGCACTGAAGTCGTACTCTGGTCAATTACTCTAACTTCTCACTAGCAAGATACTTTGGGTCTTCAGCATACACACCTTGACAGCGGAGATAAACAATCTGCTCACCAACACTTGGTTCTCCAAGGTCTCTATCATGGGCCGGGGAATCTCTAAGGTCTTCAGGTTACCATCCTCAGTACGGTTTCCGCTACTCTAACAAGTACTCATTCTCACCACAAGTCAATCCACAAAACGAAAATCTGACCAAGCTTAAGGGTCACCCCATCATGCTTAACAAAAAAATTTAGGGAAGTCCAAACACCACCATGGAAATAGGCTCCATCTACCTTATCACACAGGGGATGTACCTAATCTCTGGTCATTATCTCACACATCTCTGACCCATGCACAGTCCGAGAGTTGAACCGTGCTCTGATACCAACTGTAACGACCCGTCCCGCTACGGGCACGTTAAGACTGATACGGACTCCTAAGACCGTTCCAACACAATTTCGGGGACTTTTTTTTTAAAAAAAAAAAATACCGCACCCGCAACCCGCACTAATCGTAGCAATCCACCAATAAACCAAAAACCGTAAGCAGCAATTATAATTTCAAATTATAGCATCAACCCATTATTATATTCATCCAGCTCAGTGAAAAGTACATATATCTCAAATACATTAACAGGTCCTCAAGTACAAAATGAAACCAAGACAAGTACGAAGCTGCGACTCCACGCCAATGATCGATTGAAGGTCCCGTTTGTCCTTCCTCTATGAAGTCCCTGTGAGGCAAGGGGTGAGCTCTACATGCCCAATGAGGGTAACACACGCACCATATGTCACCAAGCATACACGGCATATAATCACATGAACACAACAATGTCTAAGATGTCTACATGCATGACCATACAAACGTATGCCCTACCCCTAGCACGGGGCCCACATCAGCCAGGTCTCTAGAACATCCTCTAACCAACGCAATGCAACTCCCTTATGTACCCAACCGCGACAGTCCACCCATCCACGGGTACGCAGACTGATCCTCAGTCGGATCGGGGTCTCTAGTCCTCAACTAGACCTATGACCCCCTCATGACAACCCGCAAGCGTACCACGACCAACCCAAGGGTCGGACTCACTAGAGTCCCCAAACTGATTGCCACACGGGAGTAACCAATTCACCAGTCTTCAACGAACTACCAACCGGACTCATCTATGGTTTTATCAACCAAGTACCAGAGTCTCGATAGCCAAACCTATAGTCTCGGACCCCATATGCTGGTCTCCGCACGATTGGTGTATCCACCTCTCACAGAATTCTATAGGTCTTCTACCGAGTGAGCCGGCCGAACTCACTCGTTAGGCGCTCGTAAATTCCTAGTGAGTCAACACACACAACACAAGTCTCAACAATGGACCCCAAAGTCAACTGCGGGTAAACACACTATCACACCCCACCACAGGCTGTCCCCACCATACAGGTGTCCTAGCCTGGAATATCTCTTCATATCATCCCTCGACCAATGAGCAGGCGAGCACATCCTCAGCCTACTAGATCATCCAGGGATCACAACAATACCAGCGGGAACTGTCCCTCACCGCATCGTCCCTCGACTTAGGCGAGCACCTCCTCAGCCTACTCTGTCATCCGGGGATCACAACGATACCAGCGGGAGCTGTCCCTCACCGTATCGTCCCTCGACCTAGGTGAGCACCTCCTCAGCCTACTCGGTCATCTAAGGACCATGAACTGAACCAGCGGGAGTTGTCCCTCACCGCATCGTCCCTCGACCTAGGCGAGCACCTCCTCAGCCTACTCAGTCATCTAGGGACCACAAACTATACCAGCGGGAGCTGTCCCTCACCGCATCGTCCCTCGACCTAGGCGAACACCTCCTCAGCCTACTCAGTCATCTAGGGACCACAAACTATACCAGCGGGAGCTGTCCCTCACCACATCGTCCCTCGACCTAGGCGAGCACCTCCTCAGCCTACTCGGTCATCTAGGGACCACAAACTATACCAGCGGGAGCTGTCCCTCACCGCATCGTCCCTCGACCTAGGCGAGCACCTCCTCAGCCTACTCGGTCATCTAGGGACCACAAACTATACCAGCGGGAACTGTCCCTCACCGCATCGTCCCTCGACCTAGGCGAGCACCTCCTCAGCCTACTCGGTCATCTAGGGACCACAAACTATACCAGCGGGAGCTGTCCCTCACCGCATCGTCCCTCGACCTAGGCGAGCACCTCCTCAGCCTACCCGGTCACCCGGGCACCACAAGGTATACTGGTGGGAGTTGTCCCTCACCGCATCATCCCTCGACCAATGACCAGGCGAGCACCTCCTCAGCCTACTCGGTCATTTGAGGACCACAAGGCATACTGGCGGGAGTTGCCCCTCACCGCATCATCCCTCGACCAATGACCAGGCGAGCACCTCCTCAGCCTACTCGATCATTCGAGGATCACAAGTCAGTATCCCACCCTTTGGTCTCCACGCGGGCGAATCACTCAACCCATTAGACCACTGGGGACGTCTCATCTGCCACGTACTCGAGTAGCGTAACAACCAGGTCCTCCAAGTCTGCCTAGGGTCAACCAACACCCAACCCAATGGCTTCCCTGAAGATTCCATAACTGCCTCACCACTGGTCCCGACCGAGACTCTGGGGCACCTCATTCTCTAACCCAGACAACGCCTCACCCACAAGCGTGTCTGAAGACCACCAACGGTAGGCCTAACAGCTCAACCCCTACTAGGGGGAACACCTCTGTCATCTATTGATCCACAACCAAACTACGTTTTCTACTGTGGTTTCTCATAACCTCCCAACCCTAACCACCCGCAAGCTAGGGGGAGTCTCTAAATCCTGATGTTGCCTCGTACACATGCCCCCACCGACATTTCATTTTACACTAGCTACATGAATACAAAATTATCTCTATGCATGCCATCAATATGACATATCGCAACATAATTAAGTATATACATCATCATCTATCACATGCTACACATTAACATTCAGATATGGTATCAATCATGGCATGTTCCATACGAGCATAAAAAGTGCTATCATCTACTATCTACTGCACGTAATTCTAAAGCATGTTGATTAAACTATTAATCACATACATGGCGAGTTATCACACGTCAACCAATCATGTTATCATATCATCAACAAGTCATGACATTCGATAAACTATTCATAGGTGCTCCATGAGCAATGGGTACAAATACACCCGAATGAGACCCCGCCACATAACGATATCAACGGTTCCCTTGCCGAGTGGCTTATAATACCAGGCGACCCCATTCGCCGCATTTTGTACTCACACATCTGATAGAGTAGTAATATGCATAGATGCATGCTAAAAGCGGTGGTAAGTTCCCTCACCGTGTGTGCGTTTTGAAATCAACTTCGAGAAACCGGGTCCATTAGGTTGAAGGGGGCTCGATCTGATAAAAGAAATACAAAGATTAGCGAACGGGTTAAAACGGGCTAAAACAAGCTAAAACAAGTCTGGGCCACAAACGGGCCCCAAAATGAGCCGAACATGGCCCAAAACTGAAAACCAGATCCAAAACTAGGTCGGGTTCAGGATTGGGCCTAAAACTGAAAACTGGGTCCAAAATTGGACCGAGCTCGAAACTGAGCCCGAAACTGGAAACTGGGTTTGAAATCGGGTCGGGCCCGAAACTGGGCCGAAACAGGCCAGGCCTGAAAACGGGCCGGGCCGAACTGGGTCGGGCATGAAATCGGGTCGGGCCGAAGGCTGGGCCAAGAAAGGCCCGAAAGAGAGCTGAGCCGAGCCGGGCCTGGGTTACCAAAGCCTAGAAATGAACCCAGCCGAGTCAACTCGGTGACTCGACCGAGTTGGCTCAGTAACCCGCCGGAAACAGGGAAAAGAAGAGAAAGAGAAGAAAAAGAGGACACCGGAGAGATGGAAGGGAAAGCGAAGGGAAAAGGAGAAGGAAATGAGAGAAGCTCGAAGGAGGGTTACCTGAGATCGGCCACGATTGAGGGATTCGACTTCGGACGGCGTCAAATCCGGCGACTGAAGGTGGAGGGAGGGTCGCCACAAACTGGAGTCGGCGGATCCTGGCTGAAATCGCGATCGGAGGAGGAATCTGAAAGGCGGACAGAGGAAGGGAAGGATGAGAGAAGAAGGAGCGGGGAGGGAAGGGGGTGGCGACTGCGGCGGCTGAAGAAAGGGTAGGGTTTGAAGAAAGGGGGGGAAAAGAAGATGAGAAGAGAGGGTGGAGATGCTACTGCGGCGGCACTGTAGCTATGCGCTATAGTGCTGCCGAAAATGGGATTTTTAAGGGAGGGGTTAGGTTTAGGGTTTCCTTTCTTTTCTTTTTTTTTTTTTTTTATATATATATATATATAAAAATCTTCAATTTCCAAAATATTTTAAAAAAACTCGAAGAAGTCAAATGAAAAACGTCGGGGAAAAAAACGTGTGATTTTCAAACTTTTAATTATAATAGAAAATTTAATAATTCAAAATTACCAAAATGCCCTCTGAGTCTCCAAACTCAAAATCGGGCAAACCAGGACCCACCACAGGGCCCACACTCACCCCTCTGCTACCAAGACCCTAAAACTCTGAAAAATCGGGTCGGGTCATTATAGTGCAGATCTCTAAGAATTCTTTGACATGGAGGTATGGATCCTCTTTATCAAGATGTAAAAATGTTGGCTTAAGTTCAAAGGCAACATTGGTTGCAGGTATAACTATACCTGATGAGGTGTTGGCTGTGACTGGTGAGAAGTGGTCTTGGAGAGTTTTCTCCACAACTTCCCCTGCCATGGGTGATGATGGTAGTGATGAAAATGAAGATGATGATGAAGGTGAGAGTGGTGGACTATCTATGCCTATGACTAAGCTAGACCGAACTCTGGACGCAACAATCGATGTACTGACAAGAGGTGTAACTCTAACCAAGCGATTGGTGGAGTCAAAAGACCAGTTAAGCATACACAGACACGATCATTTACGCTCAGACAAATTCACATAAGAACATGTCCAAACAATGTAAGAGGCCAAGTATGTTCCTAGGTAAGTGGAGGTGCACTTGGCAATCTGCTTATATTCCACTTATCCTTAGGTTGTTTACACCTTGGTGACAGAACTAATCCTAGACACCATGATTGAAGATGAACTAGTCATTGGTTCCAAAAATTGAATTGAATTGAAAAGGTTCCTAATAAGCATGAAACCCTAAAACTAACCTAATGGTTTCTTAATTGATTTTATTAGGAGATGCATGAACCATTTTACTATATTATTTTTCTAGATATTGTGAAAGATGCAATCCTACTTTACCACACAAGCATCAAGTAAATATGCAAAACAATAATAAATCAATCTGTACTGATGCATTAATCTAGCACCCTAATATGCATGAGCAATTTAAAGGCAAACTAATTAATGAAAAGAAATTAATAAACATCCTCAAAAAAATTCTATATGAATGCATGATAAAAATAAATATTAAAAGAAGGCGATTAAGCACTCACCTTAGCCTAATATGCATATTTCCAGCATTTTTTAAGCGCGCATTTAAAAATCCTACAAAACAAAACAAATAAGGCTTGGCGTAGAGTCTAAATCAAGAATGCATGATCCTAAACTAAATGTGTTACCTAAAACTACAACTAGTGAAAGAAATATAATATTCAAAATCCTAAACCGAAATTTTAATTGAATCAAGACTAAGAAAGTTAAGATTGAGATTCACCAATTTAATTTTAATTCTATTTTTCCAAGATTTGATTTGATTTCTTAATTAAAAAAAAGATTCACAAGTTAGATAAGATTTTTTAAATCTAGAAAATTTCTAAGTTTGGGATTTTTTCTAAAATCGGAAAGGTTTCCAAAAATAGAAAACTTACTAAAAATGGATTTTTCTAAAAATAGAATTTTTTTAAAAAAAAAAAATCCAAAATAAATCAGATTTCCAAGTTTAAAACATATTTGCTAAAATAAGAATCTAACAATTAGAAAATTTCCATAAATAGAAAATTCTAAATATGAAAGTTTCAAAGGTTAGCAAATCTTCAAAAATAGTTTAATTCCAAAAATTCATATTTTCAAAAATCTCATATTTAAGGAAACTTTCCAAAATTAGAACTTTCTAAAAATAAAAAGTTTCCAATTTTAAAGAGTTGCCAAAATAGACATATTCCAAAAAAGTAGCAATTTTTCCAAAAAGTACATGATTTAATGTCACATAATTTAATTTAATTTCCCCAACAACGGCGCCAAAAACTTGTTGAAGTACAAAGTTTACGTTTATAATCTCGCAAGTGTACGAACCATTCAATAGTATAAAATATTATTAATTGGGTGTTTAGGGGGGGTGGGGGGGGGGGGGGGGGGGGGGGGGAATAGGTGGTGAATAGGTCAATCCCATTTTTATTGGTGTTTACAAATTTCTTGATTATTTTGAGTACAGCGGAATATTTAATCAAGACATTTGTTTAGTGGGGTGGATTGTTTTATTCAATTCTTTAAATATTGACATCAAGATTTTGGTCCCTTTACATAAAGCTTGATTATCGATGCTAATGCACAATGTATAGAGTAAGATAATCAATATGCAAAACGATGCGTGTGAAGAAGAGTACTTAAACATTAAATACAAACACACAAAGAGCAAACACCATAAGACCAATTTAAAGTGGTTCGGTTAGCCAACCTACATCCACTGTTAGGACTCGGTCAACCTTGAGCTATCCCCAAAATCCACTAAGTGGGGACTTACACCCTCACAATTAGAGTTGGGATTCCACCTCACTCAATCGGCTGGGAATTTCACCCACCACTGTCGAATACGAATTCCACCTATCCATTTGGGTCAGAATTCCACCAATCACTATGCTGGAGACTTCGCTCCAGAGTTTTTTATAGTGGTTCTGGAGTACATCTCCTTAATCCACTCTCGAAACAAAGGTTTTAAAGAAAATTAAAACCAAGAAGTACTTGCCTTTGAAGCTCTTTCTCCTATGTGTGCTTCTTCAAGATCCCACCCAATGTGTGCCGACGCTCCTCCATGTAGCCGCAGTTGAGCAATCACAATGCAGGGTGTCGAAGAAACTGGTTCAACCAAAGCTTTCCTAGTTTAGGGTTCTCTCCTTCTCACTTTCTAACTCAATCATCAGATTGTTTGTTTATGAGCTTTCTTCATTCCTCTCTTTCTCACAACTCAATTCATCTGATTGGTTGTATTTGATTCCCCTAATACAAGCACGAGAGAGAGTGAGAGTGATCCTTCTGTTGGCCCTTATTAAGCTCACTGATAAAGATGAGGGTCCAATTGATCCTTCTGACGGATACCAACTGGTTGCATAAAGGTTGGTTTATATAACAAATGCAACCAGTTGTAGTAACGGTAATGTACTGAGAGGTCAGTTGCACCAATGAGTCGATGACTAGAAATGTTACCGTTACAAACCCGACCGTTGTGCATTTATTGCACTCCCAACAGTAATAATCTTTCTCGGTTAACATGTCACTGTCGCCGATGAGTTGACACTTATGGTACCAAGGGGTCAGTCCATACGAAAGGCTCGTTCTGGTGCAAAACATGCTTGGCAATAGTTTCAACTCTTAGAACCCAGAGTGACCTGTCACCGTTTACCGAGGGGTCGGTCATGGTACTCTTGATTGGTCTTTGATTGCCGATATGTCTGTTTCTTCAAGAGTCCACATGAGTTTAAGGATTCCATAACTAAAGATCATGATCGAGGAGTCGTTGATCACGAGGGGTCGTTTCAGCCTTTTACCAAGGGGCGGTGCATAGGAGACTCTCGATCAGAGGCATACCCAGAATGACAGTTCAATGTTCCAGAACTTATGTCAATTTGGCCGACCAGTCCTTAACCACTATAAGTCAATCATGTCTCTACCGAGGGGTCGGTGAGAACGACAGGTCAAGCTAACAGTGAAACTAAATACATATTTCCAACTTGGGTTCCCATTCACTGTCAACCTTCCTCTCTAGGTTTTTTATGATTTAACCATTTGTTCCACTAAACCTAGAGATAGTCCTCTCTAAGGTGTGGGTACCACCTAAAGTCATCTATGGTCATTTTACATGTTTTATGATTGCCATAACGATGAGCTTCAATCCGGTGGAGCATGATCTTTTCTCTTGATAATCTTGGGTCTTCAAACTTTCAGCAAGTGCTTCTTTCCAAGTCATGGAATTGACAAACATAGGGACTTAGCCAAGCCGGGCACTAACAATCTCCCCCTTTATCAATTTTTTGACAAAACCTAGAAGCTAACTCATTTACAATCCCACCCTTGTTACAACACATTTGAATACAAAATATTACATTGATTACATGTACATATTCAAATGGAAAAAGTAGACTATGGCATTCACATATTCTTGTTCAGCTTGCTTCATTTCATTTTCTTGTTCAAGTATATAAGCAACACTAAAAAATCATTAGAGGGGTTAGTCCCAAAATATAGAAATGCATTCATAGACTAAACAAGATCTATATTCAAGCTCCCCCATATTCCCTAATTTCCTAGTGACCAACACTACCCATAGTGTTTAGGAGATTTCTCCCCTAGTCTTCATTGAGTTTGATCTCCCAAAATCCAAGCATAGAAATTCTCCTTTTGTCTATTGGCTTTGATGCCTTCTAGCTTCTACTAATTTCTCCCCCATTTACTCATTCAATTGACAAAGATTAGTAGGCAGACATCGAGTTTTAAGCACTCCCCCATGCATCTTGCATTTAGTGTTTCATGAGTTTTTCTTCCAACTCATTTTAATCTTCCCGACAGTCCAATGCATATCTCATGCATTACTGTTTTTCTCCTTCCTTCGGGTGGGGTCAAGCTATGTTCCCAGCTTCCCACTTGGAGTTTTTCTCCCCCATTCTCGAACCTATTTTCTATAGCATTCTTCGACCCAGCTCCCCTATAAACTTAGCTGGCTCTAAATTTATTTCTCTCCAAGCTTCAATTCAAGCTTGTATCAATCTTCCCCCTCGCACTGTCATGACCAGTGACAGGTGCTAATCAGCAGATATTTTGTTCTCCCCCATTCTTCAAGGATGTGTGTCACATCTCATTCAGATCCCTATCTTCCTTAACATGGCAATACAAAACTAACTCATCAAAACTTGCATGTTAGTCTATTTAACAAATACCATATTAAACATAGACAATAGATATAATGCACACATCATACTAAGCCATATCATTTCATTCATGAGAAATTGGTAGATATGGTTAGGAAAGGGAGGCGGGGGGGGGGAATGGATGCTTATTCAAAATGTCAACATAGTTTTTCCAAAACATAAAACATAATTTATGAAAAACTATTCTAGGCCGATCCATCCAGAGGAGGAGATCCTGGAGGGGAAGAGGATTTTCGTCGGGTACTCTTTTTGAGTCCTTCCATGAATGTGGAGAGATTTTGAATTGATTCATTCATGGAGGTCATAAAATCTCCAATGTTTTCTTACCAACTCCGGACGTTTTTCAAGGAAGCAGTAGGTTCTCTTTATAAGAGCTCTATTCGATTCGACTTTAGCATCTTCCACCTCCTCTATTCTTTTCTTCTCTCTTTCCTTACCAGTAGCAGATTTCCTGATAGGTGTATCTTTATCACTGCTTGCTTCTTTTGGAGAACTGAGATCCTTTCGAGCTTTCCTTTTCCACTCACTTCTTCTACTCTAGTCGCAACTGGAAAGGTAGGCTCCTTAATAATCACTCCTCTGGGCTTTCTGGTTAAGGGTGGAGGAGATTTCTTCGGAGGAGATTTCCTCATGAGAATCTTGACTCGACGGCCTATACTATTCATGAGAGATGATGATTCTCTTTTATTAGTGCCCCGGCTTGGCCGAGTCCCAGTTTGTCAATTCCATGACTCGGGAAGAAGCACTTGCTAAAAGAATCTTGAAGAATCATGACGATCAAGGAAGAAGATCATGCTCCACCAAAGGCTTAAAGCTCATCGTAATGGCAAGCACAAAAATGTATTATGGCCATAGATGACCTTAGGTGGAACCCACACCTAAGAGAGGACTATCCATAGGTTTAGTTGAACAAAAGATAAAATCATATAAGACCTAGAGAGGTTACTGTACAGTGAATTGGAAATAAACTTGAAAAATGAATTATGTTCACTGCGAGCTCGACCAGTCTATCTCACCGACCCCTCAGTGGAGACAGGACCGACCCATCGTGGTCAAGGAATGGTCGACCAGTTTGACATAGGTTCTAGAACTTAGAACTGTCATTCTGAAAATGCCTCTGACCGAGAATCTCGTATGTACCGACCCCTCGGTTATGAACTCAATCGACCCCTCATGGGCAATGACTCATCGGTAAAAGAATTATGTGTCCTGGACTATGAACCAAAATAGGCTCTCGAGAAAATAGACATCTCAGTGATTCAAGACCGATCAAGAGTAACAGGACCGACCCCTCGGTTAAGGACGACAGGTCATTCTGGGTTTGATTAGTTTCTGTCTTAAAACTCTGTCAACATGGAGTTGCCCCAGATCAAGCCTCTCCTATGGACCGACCCATCGGTGCCATGACTATCGGCCCATCGGCGACACCGACATGTCAACTAGGAAGTAATTATGTCCTTGGGAGTGCATTTAATGTGCAACTGTCGGGTAGTTGAACGGTAATAAATATGAATACTGACCCATCGGTGCCACAGACCTGTCGGTCCTGGACAGTCCAAATGACCGTTAATACTTCTCTATAAATATGAGTGTTGTATGATCATTTGGGCATCTTCCCTGAACTGAGAAAAATCATACACTCTAAGGAACGATCAGCTCTCTTATGCCTATACCAAAAATCAAATACCCAATCTTTGATTAAAGATTTTGAGAGATAAAGAAAGAAGAGAATAGACAACATCTACTAGGACTTGAATCAATTATCATACTCTTACTGAAACCGTGATTGCTATACGACGACTAAAGAAAGAGCGTCATCACTACTTGAGTATATCTTTGAGAAGCAAACATCATCATCGAGAAAGAGCTTCAAGGTAAATGCTTCTTGGTTTTCACTTTGCTTTTAAAACCTGTAACCCGAAAGTGGATTAAGGGGTGGTAGTCCGAACCACTATAAAAAACTCTAGAGCGTCGTCTCTGGCACAATGGTGGATGTAAGTCCCAGCCAATTGAGTTAGGTAGAATTCCTACTCCAATTGTGAGGGTGTAAGTCCCCACATAGTGAATTTGGAAATAGCTCAAGGTTGAAAGAGTCCTAACAGTGGATGTCAGTTGGTTAACCGAACCACTTTATATCTTGTGTCCTTAAGATTATGGTGTTAGAGCTAACTTCTTTTATTGATTGATTAATCATTTTTGCTAATATACAACTACTTGATAGTTATATCAGCCGCACTTAATCTAATCAATCAAGTTAATTTCAAAAGGGAGCGACAAATTGAGATTGACTTATTCACCCCTCCTCTAGGATCAATCGTGTTCTACCACATTGGGATTTTCATCCTTGAAGATACTTAGATTTTGGTTTCTTAGACTGGGTGGTACTATCATTCTCATAATCAAAGGAGACAATAGTGACTGTGGGCTTGTCCCTTATCTTTTTCAACTACTAGAGACGAAAGGAATGAAACCCCTCTGTTTTTCCGGCGAGACTTCATTTCGGGAGGTCCTAACGGCTAACCTAGGGCACGGGAGAAGTGGAGGAAATCAGAGCTTCAGCGGGATGGGAAACAATGATTTTGAAATGATCTATCGTTTTCGCAGAAAAAGACCTTTTTAACATACTCTTTCTGATTCACCAACAGGTCGTGACTAACTACCTGCCTATGTCGACATGTCGATATGTATCGACTTGTCTCCCGTTGCGATTTTCTCCCCTTTTGGACAGTGTTCTGAAATCCAATAGTACCAACCTATCTCTAGTCTATCCTTCGACACGGGTTTTATTTGAAGGATAACTGGGTATGTGTGTGTGAGTGCTCTTTGCAATGTTCATAGTTCATCAAGCTCTGCTTATACACCCTTTAATGCTAGTGATGATACATACATTCACACCGTATCTGTGCCAATTAAAGATTCAATTCACCCTTCTGAAAATAGGCACAGATCATGGATTACAGATCTCCTTTCTGAATCCAAATCAATCAAAGATTATTGGACACATTTAATTCACCAATTTAAGTTTATTGCCCAAGTGTGTGATATCATGAGATGCGGCATTTCCATGTTTTTAGCAAGGCAAGACATATATGAACATAATTCATTTCACATAATGTATAAATTAATGTATATTGGAATGAAACTCAAAGCACACTAGTCATACATTCATTTCTTGATTTGAGTATATTGATCAAGCATACAGAAAATGAAGTATAGCACTACACACAAAGCTCTTATGCCTATTATCATGTTATTACCCAAAACATAATAAATTATTTTACCATTCTTTCAAGGGAGCTTCAATTCCTTGAAAAGTGCTCGTATTTAAAATGGATTATTCAATCATTATTTTTGGTAAGTCACACCAAACTAAATGTCCATTTAACGACATAGAGCATGTTTCATTCCACATGGGATTCACAAGTTTAAGGACCTTGGAATGAAACGACACTGTGTATGTGTATTAAACCAGTTTTAATCATATACATTCCCTATACATGAGGTAATGCACACACTGCATTCATTTCCTAAAGATGCACAAATCACATGTCATATGAAATGAGATAAGTATATTCCAATACAAGAGTGCATACCAACATGTACAACACATATCTTACAATAGATCAATCCATCAATGAAACAAGAACATGGATTGAATGTAAGATGTTGATTCCAAAACATGTTTCAAATGTGGTACGAACAGTGGTATCCCTTCACACATTTGAGCCTAACATTGTGAGACTTGGAATCTAAGTTCACAATTCTATGATGGCCTTTTGTCGAATCTAATTTTACCCTTCGGTGCCTTCCCATTTGATCTTATGGTTCATATTCCAGATTTTGTACCATGATGTTTGTCTTCAAATCATCGGTACAAGGCCTTTAAAGGATACTTGAAGGTTACTACCTTCATCAAGTTCCTTAACTCCATCCTCTTCTTCTCATAGAGGATATAGCTTGGACTTTTTCAATGGATAAATTTAACCAATCACCTATATTTTCAGCACACAAATTTATTGATAGGTGATGTTATCCATTGGGCTAGAAAAGACGATTTTTCAGTGGATTCTTCCAGTCTTTTTTGCTGTTTCATGACTTTTAAATATTTTGACAGCATATCATAAAACAACACTGATGAATGCTACATATGATTGGCTTATGTGCATAGCCTATTCATCACTAGTCCAAGCAGTTTTGGTCTTTGGGATGTGTGGTAATGGAAGTTGAACGTTTATCCAATACCTCTTCCATAGGCACAGACCACTTTCTATTCACCTCTTTCCAACTATGTTTAATGATGAAAACATTTTATAGTTCTTCATTCCATTTTTCATCAAAAATAGAGTCTAAGAAATATCATGGCTTTCTCTTATAACCATTGTTCTAGCACGGATCAACTTTTACGATTAGATCCTTTCTCAATAGCACCAAGCTCTGATACCAATTGTAAGTTCCCAATCTTCAATGTGGTAGAACATCATGATTGACCCTAGAGGGGTCCAAGGGGGGGGGTGTGGGGGGGAGGAGAGGGGGGGTGTTGGGGGGCGGGGGCGGTGGAATATGTCAATCCCATTTTTAACGGTGTTTACAAATTTCTTAATTATTTTGAGTGCAGCGGAATATTTAATAAAGAGATTTGTTTAGTGTGGTGGATTGTTTTATTCAATTCTTTAAACATTCACACTAAGATTTTGGTCCCTTTACATAAAGCTTGATTATCGATGCTAATGCACACTGTATAGAGTAAGATAATCAATATGTAAAACGATGTGTGTTAAGAAGAGTACTTAAACATTAAATACAAACACACAAAGATCAAACAACATAAGACCAATTTAAAGTGGTTCGGTTAGCCAACCTACATCCATTGTTAGGACTCGGTCAACCTTGAGCGATCCCCAAAATCCACTAAATGGGGACTTACACCCTCACAATTAGAGTAGGAATTTCACCTCGCTCAATCGGATGAGAATTTCACCCACCACTATCGAATAGGAATTTCACCTATCCATTTGGCTTGGAATTCCACCCACCACTGTGCTGGCGACTCCAGAGTTTTTTATAGTGGTTCCAGAGTACCTTTCCTTAATGCATTTTTGGAACAAAGGTTTTAAAGAAAATTAAAACCAATAAGCACTTGTCTTTGAAGCTCTTTCTCCTGATGTGTGCTTCTTCAAGATCCCACCCAATATATTCCGACACTCCTCCTTGTAGCCGCCGTTGAGCAATCACAATCCAAGGTGTTAAGGAAACTAGTTTAGGGTTCTCTCCTTTTCACTTTCTAACTCAATCCTCATATTGGTTGTTTATGCGTTTTCTTCATTCCTCTCTTTCTCACACAACTCAATTCATCTGATTGGTTGTATTTGATTCTCCTAGTGTAAGCACGAGAGAAAGAGACAGATCCTTCTGTTGGCCCTTGTTAAGCTCACTGATAAAGATGAGGGTCCAATTGATTCTTCCGAAGGATACCAACTGGTTGCATAAAGGTTGGTTTATATAGTGAAGGAAACCATTAGTAGTAACGGTAATGTACCGACAGGTCGGTTGTGCCGAGGGGTCAGTGACTAGAAATGTTACCTTTAAAAACCCGACCGTTGTGCGTTAATTGCACTCCCAACGGTAATAGTATTTTCCAGTCAACATGTCGCTGTCGCCGATGGATCGACACTTATGGTACCAAGGGATCGGTCCATACGAGAGGCTCGTTCTGGTGCAAAACATGCTTCACAGTGGTTTCAACTTTTAGAAACCTGTTACCCAAAACGATCTATAGCCCTTTACTGAGGGGTTGGTCCTAGCACTCTCGATCGGTCTTTAATTGCTGTTATATCTGTTTCTTCGAGAGTCCACATGAGTTCAAAGATTCCAGAACTCAAGATCTTGATCGAGGAGTCATTGACCACGTGGGGTCATTTCAGCCTTTCACTGAGGGGTTGGTGCATAAGAGACTCATGATCAGAGGCATACATAGAATGACAGTTCAATATTCCAGAACCTATGTCAATCTGGCCGACCAGTCCTTAACCACGATGGCTCGATCCTGTCTCTACTAAGGGGTCGGTGAGAACGACTGGTCGAGCTAACAGTGAAACCAAATACATATTTCCATGTTGGGTTCTAATTCACTGTCAACCTTCCTCTCCAAGATTTTTATGATTTAACCATTTGTCCACTAAGCCTAGGGATAGTCCTCTCTAAGATGTGGGTACCACCTAAAGTCATCTATGACCATTTTACCTGTTTTGCGATTGTCATAACGATGAGCTTCAATCTGGTGGAGCATGATCTTTTCTCTTGATCATCTTGGGTCTTGAAACTTCCAACAAGTGCTTCTTTCTGAGTCATAGAATTAACAAACATAGGGACTTGGCCAAGCCGAGGCACTAACAAACAGTAAAAATAAATTAATTAACAAATAAACAAGATGAATGACATAACTAAATAAAGTAAATAACGGAAGTAAATTGACAAGGAAAGTAAATGATAAAATAAAAGAAGACTTAATTTAAAGGTAGTTATGGAATTTTTCTCTCATCGCCCAATATGAATAAATAAATAAGAAGCTTAGATCTAAAATTTAACGCATAGAAATCAACAATCAATTTACCCCATTTAATTAACATTCATAGACTTTTATTTAATTAAAGTTTGGATCTTAGATTCAACATCCACTACCTAAGTCTTTAATCAAACAAAGAATGCAAATTTAAAATTTAAAAGAAAGCATAAACAATATCCTGAATAATCATACTTTTCAAGGTTCTAAAATAAACATCTCTTATTTATTAAATGAAAGAATTCAAGTCCAAGAGTTGGAATATAATGCATTAAAGACAATAAAATAAATTTGCAAAATAATTTTCTCACTTGAAAAATTCGTGTATGCTCATGTCTTCACTATGTATTTCCAGCCTTAGATCATTTTGAGCTCCAGGTCAAATTCGAATTTTGGCTATGGGGTAATGGTGTATTTATAGGCTCTGGGTTGGAATGGACGGCTGGGATTTAGTCTTGGTTTAAGTGATTAGTGAATGGCATGGATTAGATCTCTTTGGAATTAGGTGGTTAGGATTTTAAGTTGCAAAAGGTTAGGGTTCAAACATGGTGTACACGAATTTGGTGTGTGTAGGTGGCTTGGAGTGTAGTGCAAACAAAGATAAAGAAAAGATAGGATTGGTTTAAGGAAGGTGAATTTCGAATTTGGCTATTGTTGATGATTTACAAATTTTACATTTATAATCTCGCAAGCGTATGAACCTATTGCTATTATAGCATATGAGTGCGAGGTCGAACCCAAAAGAAATCCACAAAATATATGTTTAAATTAAATATATACCTCTTAAAAAGATTTAATCTTGAGAAAACTTAGATTAAGTCTGGATTTGAAATAAAAAGACAAATTTTATTTAGAAAACAGGTGAACATCATCTTTTATTTAACAAGTGAATCAAATTAGTTCCTTTAAATTTTACATTGGTGAATTAGTGAATAAGTAGTCATCTCTCTTAAATTAAAATTGCAAAGTCCTAGAATAAAATAATGTATTCACAATCCTAGTTAAAGAATCTTTTGAGAGAGAGATTGTTTTATTCATGAATGAAAGAATGAATTAAAATGTACAAACAAAGTATACAATCAATATTAAATTAAAAATTAAGCAACTAAGTTACATGGATTGAACGTAAATGAATTACAAAATAAACATACAACAAAACAAACATTAAAAATAAACTAATCAATAAACATACAAGATAAATGACATAACTGAATAAAATAAATAAGGAAATGAATTGACAAGTAAAATAAATGACAGAATAAATAAATGCATAATTTAAATGTGGCTATGTAATTTCTCTCATCGCCCAAAATTGATAGATAAACAAGAAACCTAGATCTGAAATTGAACGCTTAGAATTCAAAATTCAATTTACACCCTTTAATTAAAATTCATAAAGTTAGATCTACTTCAAGTTTTGGATCCTAGGTTCAACATTCACAACCTAAGACTGTAATTAAATAAAGATACAAATTAAAAATTAAAGTGAAGTATAAAGACATCATGAATAATCGAACTTTTCAGGATTCTAAAATGGACGTTTCTTATTTGTTAAATGGAAGAATTCAAGTACAAAAGATGGAGTACAATACATGAAAAAAACTTAAAATAAATTGCAAAATAAAAGATCTAACTTGCAATTTTCGAGTGTGCTCCTTTGTCTTCAGTGTATTTCCAACTTTAGGTTCTCTTGAGCTCCAGGTGAAATTCGAATTTTGGCTTCGAGGAAATGGGGTATGTAACATTCGGATTTTTCAATGCATTAATATATTGGATTTTATCTATTTAAATTGTTAAATTGATTGAATTTAAGATTTATGGATGAAATGGACCTTAGATGGGTAAAGGAGTTGGGTCAATAGCTCAATTATGATCTAATGGATCAAGGATAGAATTCGATTTGGAATAATTGGGTAAGTGTGAATGAATGGGTCAATTACCCAATTGGGACCCAATGGATCATAGATGAACTGATTTGAAGGTAAATGGGTAGGTTTAATTTAATTGGGTCATTTACCCCATTAAGACCCAAACACACATCTTCAAGTAGTATGGGAAGGATGGGACCCACGTGCCACATGTCACCACATGCATGATCGGCTAGGTCATGGTTGACTTGGTCAACCATGACTGAACTCAATGGAGTTCAAGACTAAAGTGAGTTAAATATTCAATCGAGTTCAAGATTAAAGCAAATTAAGAATTCAATTGAGTTAAATGGCTTGACTTGAAAGCGAGTTCAAAACCAATTACTTGAGCTGAGTTGGATGGAAGTGGAGTAGACTTCTTAGTGAGTGGAGAGGGAAATGGAGAGTTTCCATCTCAAAGGATGGAACTCCATGCACACGGTGGAAGGCCAAGGGTCTCCTTGGTTTGGCCAAGGGACTCCTCAGTTAGATAACTCATTAAGAGGGGAAGGGGAAAGGATGGGATTGTTATACAAGAGACCAGCCTAAGGGGCACTTCACACCCTCTTGGCCGAACCAACCTCTTGCACATCAAGAGATTTCCTCTCATCTCTCATTTCCATTTCCATTTCCATTTCTACACCTCTGAACATAGAGAATCAGTGAAGGAACCAGGAAGGAGAAGGACTAAGGAGCAAAGACAGAGCAAAAGAAAGGAGGAGACGGATAAAGGTATGTCCCATGTTTATTTAGATAGGAATGAGATTAAGGAAGTCATGGACTTGGCCATGGGTGGCCGAATCCATGGGATCCAAGAGTGTTAGAATAAAATGGTCAAACTGTTAAATGATCATGGAGTTGGTATCCATTCAAGGAAAGGATAGATATTGGAAATCAACAACTAAAGAATAGAAATTAGAATCTTGTATCCATGGCACAAGATTGAAAAGATAAATGGAGGGGACTCTAACTTTGGTTAGAGGGTAGAGTAAACCAACTGAGAAGTTGTATGCATGAGGTTTAATGTGTTTTAAATCAATAAGGAATGAATTCCATGAAGAAAGGTCTGGTAAAAGGATCAAACGAAAGAGACTGACAAACAGTCAGTCGACTGAATCTGGGATTCAGTTGACTGAACTGGTGTGGCTGAAGACAGAAAATCAATTCTGGGAGTTTCAGCCGATTGAGTCTTTGGATTCAGTTGACTGAACCATGTCTGGATTAAAATATAAGGGGTATAATGATGTTTCAGCCGAGTGAATATGGGATTCAGTCGACTGAAAGAAGACGTATCAAAGAAGTAAAAGGATCTGACGTGGTTCAGCCGACTGAATGATTACTTAGCAAACATGCAAACTGTTGGCTAATGATTCAGCAGACTGAATCATGGATTCAGTCGACTAAATGCACACTGGCCGAACACGTAGTTTATCTGGTCCAAAGTCAGCCGACTGAATCTCTAATTCAGTCGACTGAAAGAGTATTAACCAGGGATACGAAGGGTTTGTCTCAAAGTCAGCCGACTGAATCTGTGATTCAGTCGACTGAAAGGTAGCGAGTCAAGAAAGAACAGTACTGAGTTGGATTTCAATCTACTGAAAATATAGTTCAGTCGACTGAAATTCTACGGGTAAAGCAGAGAACAGTTATCGGGTAGGTTTCAGCCGACTGAATCCTTGATTCAGTCGACTAAAATATAATGTTATATATTTGGGTAAATTTTCAAAAACCTCTGATTATCTGATATGATGTAATATTGATGGAAATAAAAATAAACAATCAAATTAATATATATGATTGGATTTGATAAGGTAACAAGGTTCGATTCGCGCAACCGTTGGCATTATTTCTACGAAACCAGGAAAGGACAATAAATCAGACGTTGGTAGGATTCCTACCTTGTCGAGATGCATATGGATCTAATATGTTACTGGTTTTTATTTCAGTACAATGTTTATTTTGGTAAATCAAATGGAATATGTTTTATGAACTGAATTTCAATATGATTTGATATAAAATGGCATTTCTGCATTCATGATCTCATGCATGGCATGGGAGGGAATTTATGGGGCAGCAAGCCAAGTTATGAGCTGTCCGGACATGACTTGGGGCTTGAGACTAGCTTGGAAGAAGCTATGTGAACCATTGATATATTGACCTTGTCCGGGATTGCTAGATAGGGGTACGGCGTAATATGGGCCAGAGAGCTCCAGGGTAACCAGTCCAAAAACCTTGCGTAGAGAGAGGAGTCCACGCTCCATCGGTAATTCCGATTAACACGTAGCGAGGTATAATAGTGACCTGGTGGTGCTGTCACAAAACACTGCGGACGTAAATGGCCAAGGGAACACCTTGATATGGTTTCATTAGATCAAGGAAAATGTTATGAGGATATGTATGATGTTTGATATGGAGATTGGGTGGGGGATCATTGGCATATGGCACCCATGACATTGACATATACATGAGCATGATTTGGATATGACTACCATGTGCTGTTTTTGGTACTATGATGTATTTACAGTTTTACTATGATGTTCCTATTCTGATTTTTATATTTGATCCTATGTGTATAACCCCATTTGGATTTCCTACTGGTGCGTTGAGTAACGCCCTACTTCTACCCTTTAGATGTTGGAACAGGGAATGGAAAGGACAATGGACGTGAAGAGAGCCAAGCTTAGGAGCTTGGGCAGCTTATGCGTTACTTTGCATATTTGATTTCGGAACAATGTGTTTGAGATATTTTAGTATTATGGGACTATATTAACTAGTTTATTTTGCTATGGTTGATTGATGATTGTTAGATATTTAAACCTAAGTTAATTTAATAATGATTGGCAACCTTGCCGTTAATATCATGTTTATGGATGGTTTCCATTCATATAATAATTCCGCAGTTAATCGTAAACGTGTGAAATGTTTTTGTGGACTTGGTCCACGCACACATATTGTTGGCCAGTTAAGGGTCGGGTTTGGAAACCCGGACTTAACTTGTGTCGTGACGTTCCCGCTCTCTCTCACTCTTTAATTTTAAAAATAAAATATACTCTGATTTTCGGCGAATGAAAAAGGGCGAGGCGTTTACAAGGTATTTATAGGCTCAAGGTTGGGATGGACGGGTGGGATTAAATCTTGGTTTGAGTGATAAATAAGTGGCTTGGATTAAAACTCATTGGAATTGGGTGGTTGGGATTTTAAGTTGCAAATGGGTTAGGGTTGCAATAGGGTGTACACGAATTTGGGAGTGTATGGTGGCTTGGAGTGGAGTGTAAGCAAGGAGAGAGATTTTAGGATTTGGATTTGGCCTAGGATTTTTGAATTTGGCTAATGGGATTAGGTTTTGTTTAATGCAATGGTAAATGGATGTATGAGATTGAGAAATGTGATGAATGGATGGATGGATGTTAATGAGATGATGTAGAGGATTGACTAGGTGTAAAATTCGAATGGGTTGGATTGGGATTGTTAAAATCGTGTGACATGGTGGATTGTTAAAATCGTGTGACATGGTGGATTGTTAAAATCGTGTGACATGGTGGATTGGGATGGTGATGTGTGTAGGGATCTTAGGAGTGTATCTAGATGGTTTTAGGTCTAAGTACAATGAGAGGTTGTCGGTTGCAAACATCGTTTGGAGTGTGTGTTGGATAGATATGGTGGTGACAAGGCATATGCGCATGGAGGCTATCTTGGGTTACAAGTTGTTCTAACTTAGGGTTTAAGGAATGGATGGTTAAGATTGGATTGGGTTAAATCTAGTGGTTCTATGGTTAATTAGCTAAAATAATATTATAAGGTAGGTATCTAATGTAGGGTTTGGATTCAAGGTTGATCTAAATGGATGATGAAATGCATATCTTAAATATAACATGATGAATGTATGTACTGGATAGGTAAGGTAGCTCTAGGGTTTTTCCTAGGTTTAAGAATGATATGGATGGTTGTGATGAAATGTGCTAAGATCTAATGGTTTGGATGGTTGATGGATGATCTAATTAAATGGATGTATAGGTGATGCATGAATGCTTATGATCCTAAGGTAAATTTAGATGATGGATAGGTTGGATGGTCTAGATCTAATGTATTTATGGTTTGGATTTGAAGGTGGATCTATGGTTTGACCTAATTTTGGTATATGGGATGGAAGGTTAGGATTTAAGATGGGGATTTGATGGAGTGGATGTGAAATTGGGTTATGCATTTTGGCCATGGTTAATTGGGTTTGGAGTTACGTGATTGGGTTTTGGACATAGGTGCAATTCGAACTTAATCCATGGAGCATTGGACTTTGGACTTGGACCTCAACTCTTGGACTTGACTTTAGACTTGGACTTGAGTTGCACATTGGCCTGGCCCACTTGTGAAATGCCCGTGGACTGCTTGTGGCCTGGCCCATTACTGGCTTGTGGAGCTAAGCTTGGCCCATTTGAAGTGAAATTTCATCCTTTGCACTTTGAATTGCATGTTCTTTCTTCCAGAATTAAATAATTACTTCATCACTTTAAAATCTAAAATACTAATTAAGTCTAGACTCTCATAACTGGATCTAGACTAACCAATTTGCATGAAAAATCCTAAAACTTGAGTGAAATGAATTATAAAAATTCCAGATCTTCACTTTTAAGCTCTAATCTTGGAATTATCCAATGAATTAATTCTATTTTCCTGAACTGTCAATTTTTATCTACAAAACTAAGAAACTGGATTAAATGCATCAATATATACAAACATGAGAGCTAACATGTCCAATAATCAGGGGTAAAAATGTAATATTTCAGTGCTCAACAACTATAAAGGATTAGGGTTTGTTTAATGCAAGGCAAAATGGATGGTTGAGATTAAGAGATGAGATGAATGAATGGATGGATGATGATGAGATGATGTGGGGGGTTGACTAGGTGTGAAATTAGAATGGGGTGGATTTGGATTGTGAAAATCGTGTGTGACATGGAAGATTGGGGTGATGAGGTGTGTTGAGATCTTAGGAGTGTATCTATATGGTTTTTGGTCTAAGTGCATGGAGAGGTTTTAGGTGCTAAAATCGTGTGGAGTGTGTGTTGGATGGATAGGGTAGTGACAAGGCATGGGCGAATCGAGGCTAGCTTGAGCTCCAAGTTGTTCTAACTTAGGGTTTAGTGAATGGATGGCTAAGATTGGATTGAGTTAAATCTAATGGTTCTAGGGTTAATTGGCTAAAATAAATTATATGAATGGTAAGGTATCTAATGGATGGTTTGGATTCAAGGGTTGACCTAGATGGATTATGACATGCATGGCTTAAATCTAACATGATGAATATAGCAATGGATAAGTAGGGTGGCTCTAGGGTTTTTCCTAAGTTTATGAATGAAATGGATGATAGTGATGAAATGTCCTAAGATCTAATGGCTCAAATGGTTAATTAATGATCTAATGGCTTGAGAACTTGGGCTTTTGAGTTGCACATTGGCCTGGTCCAACTATGTGAAATGCGCATGGACTGTTAGTGGCCTGGCCCAATGCTGGCTTGTGAAGTTGAGCTTGGCCTAGTTGGAGTGGATCTTGGCCCATTTATCTTGAATTTCAGCCTCTGGCACTTTAATTGCATGATCTCTCTCCCAGAATTAAATAATTAACTTCACAACTTCAAATTCTAGAATATTGATTTAATATAAACTCTCATAGATGGATCTATACTAACCAATTTACATGAAAACTCTAAAAGTGCAGTGAAATTAATCATAAAAATTCCAAGTCTTCACATTTAGGCTCTAATATTGCAGTATCCATTGAATTGAGACAATTATCCTGAACTTTACATTTTTATCTACAAAACTAGAAAATGACATTAAATGCATGTGATATATACAAAATCAAGGCTAAGTAGTCCAATAATCAGGGACAAAAAATGTAATATTTTAATGCTCAACAGTGTTTAATCCATATTTCAATGCACCATTTTATATTATCAGGTGTTCAATTTTATTTTCTAACTGCCTAATCTCCAAAATCGAACCTGTGCCGTCGATTTAAGAAAAACATCAATTTCGCTTAAATCATCGGGTTACCAAAGTAATTTTTTCTTCAAATTTTTATGGCAACACTAGCCCTCAACACCCAACCCAATGGACCAGTTAGATTTATCAGATAAAATTTTAATTTACTAGAATTTTTAAAAATGAATAAGAGGGAAAAAGTCAAAAATAAAATAAAAATAAAGTACAATAAAATTGTCATTCACATGAACAGTAACATTACACATATCGTTAAACAGTTTACTGTTTAAACTACCAACGTGTCCTCTTGCATGGAGGAAAGAAAAGTAAAATAATTAATATTAGTGGTATTATGATTTAATAAATAAATAAATAAAAGTAAATAAATAAAATAAAAACCTAGGTAGCAGGGGTGATATGTGTGCCTTTGCATGATGAGAAATAAAGATAAATAAAAAAAGACATTAATAAATAATAAAATAATAAAAACAATTAATAATATATATATATATATATATTTTTTTTTTTTTTTAAATGGCTACATCCTAAGGGTAGAGGGTCTACCCCTGATGTGTCATCTTGTATGTCTAAGATCGTTTTTTTTATATATCTATTTTAAATGACAAATAACAATTATAATAAATGACAAAAATATAAAATATATTTGTTTACCTCTCTAAAACCACCTCACCTCAGCTATAAAAAGGGGTGAGGGTTGCAGTCACTTTCACCGACCCACTCTTTACTCCCTCTCTCTGGCTCACTTTTCTCTCTCAAGGTTTTCTCATTAAAAGCTTTCTCACTCTATCAGGTGTTTCCATCAGGTATTATACCTAATTCCCTCTCTCTAGCTGACTTTCTCTCTCTCAAGGTTTTCTCATTAAAAGCTTTCTCACTCTATCAGGTGTTTCCATCAGGTATTATACCTAATTTAAAGTTAATTAAGTTATTCTTATTAGATTTTATTTTGAAATTTATTCTCATAAATCTTATTAAAGTAAAATGTTCTTACTCCCATTTCATTTAAATTACAAAGTTCTACTTAAATTTTACTTACTGCAAAAATTATTTTTAGTTGAGTAGTATCTTAGTTAGAAAACTTTAATTTAGAATATAATCAAAAGGATACAAATGTAATTATTAGAAAAGTTCAGGCGCAAAACGATCACCCTGCCTACTTATTTTAAAATATAAAAAATACATGGAGTGCTTGGCCTGGTCCAGTGTCTGGTATTTGGAGCAAAGCTTGGCCCAATTGTAGTGGATCTCTGGCCCATAGATTTTTATTTCAATTCTTTGATTGCAAACTTGGTTTTAAAATTAAATAATTAATCAACCACTAATAAATCTAAGTATTGAATTAATCTAGATTCTCATAAATGGATCCAGATTATCCAATTTACATTTAAAACCCTAAAGTGGCATGAATTAATTTTGAAATTCTAAAGTTTCTATTTTAAACTTTCTTCCGACAATTATCCACTATCTTATGCTTATTTCCTCTCTTTCCATCTTTTTATCTACAAAACTAAAAAACCATTAAACGTATCTTTTATATACAAAATCAAGGTTAACTCAATCATAATTAAAGTGTAAAAATGTAAGATTTTTAGACTCAACAGGTTCGTCGACCCATCGGCTTGTCGATATGTCCACCTGGTAATTCGGATTTTTTTTCTATTTGATTCAATAAATATTAAAATTTTCATCCCTTTCCAACTCTGAGTTTAAAACTCAACATTTCATTCAAATTATTCCGAAGAAAATTACATTAAGGAGTAGGAACTCCGGGTCATTACAAAATGGATGAGCTAGACTCGAAATTAGGATCATTTTCCGACACAACACAAGAACAAAATACAAATGTGAAAATGTGTTTAATACCATGTCCTTTAATTAGACTAATACTGGTTATTGGCACCATTAACCATGCTTTATAAACGGTCAGATACCTAGATCATCTCGTGGGCTTCCGAAAAATTCCACGTTTTGTCTAATTCGAGCTCGTTAGCACAGTGATCCAACTCACCGATTTGGAAGGGCAAACCTGTAGTTTATTTTTACATCATTTATTTCATTTAGAAATCATGCATAGTAACTTTAAAATTTCTCTGTGAAATAAAAGCAGTAATTTGAGATATTTGGATTTCCAAACTTGCACACACAGAAGACTTTGGAAAACTGAGTAATTTGAAATTTTGATTTCACCCGAATAATTTCACGAATTACTAGGAAATAAGTATTTTAAGACTTTCAAAGTTTCACTTTACGAAATCATATTTTAAATTCCAATTTTTTTAGAAGAGTTTAGTGTTTAATCCTTATTTCAATGCACCATTCTATATTGTCAGATTTTCAATTTTATTTTCTAGACACCTAATCTCCAAAGTCGGACCTATCTTGTCGATGTAAGAAAAATGTCGATTTTGTTTAGATCGTCGGGTTTTCGAAATGATTTTCTCTCCAAATTTTTATGACAAGGTCATCCCTCAACACCCAACCGAGTGGACCGGTTAGATATACCAAATAAAATTTTAATTTACTAGAAGTTTTGAAAATGGATAAAAGGGTAAAAGACAAAAAATAAATAAAAAGAAAATAATAAAATTTTCTTTACATAAACAGTAACTTGGACGTAGGAGTGGAGAGCTACTGTAAGACTCTCACTCATCTTTTGCATGGAGGAAATAAATAAATAATAATAATAATTATTTAATAATGATAAAGAATAAATAAATAAATAATAGAAACGTAAGTGGTAGGAGTGGAGGGTCTACTCTTGTAGACATGTGTGGTATTTTCTTGCATGGGTAAAAAATAAAAAAATAAAATGAATAAATAATTAAATAATAAAAATAAAAAATAATAATTTTTGTAAAGGCTACACCATAGGGGTGGAGGGTATACCCTTTAGACCCCTGATGTGTCTTCTTGCATTTTAAAAAAAATATATAGATTTTATATAAATATTAAATGATATCATATTAATAAGAGAAAATATATATTTTTTTAAACCCTTCACACCTCCTCACCCACGTATAAAAGGGGGTGAGGGGTGCTGTATTTCTCATTAGCAATTCACTCTCTCACTCCCTCTCTCTAGACTTTCTCTCTCTATATTTTCTCTCTCTAAGTTTTCTCTCTAAAATGGAGAATCTCTATTCAAGCTCTCTCTTTCTACAATATTTTTAAGCAGGTATTATGCTTGATTTATTTATTTTAATTGATTTATTAAAGGTTTAAATTTAAAGTTGATTTTTATAAGCCGTACTTAAGTCAAAATTTATTTGTATGTTTCAATGCAATTATGATTAAAAGAATATTTTCTCTAATTGCAAACTATTTTAGTTGAGTGGTATTTTAGTTAGAAAATTTGATTTTAGGATATAATCAAAAGGACACAAAGGTAATTTTTAGAAAAGATCAAGGGCAAAATGGTCATTTTGCCTAATTATTTTAAAATGTTAAAATAGTCAAAATACTTATTTTAAAGCCTATTATCTGTGTTATTTTCACCTACTGAGCTTACTTGTGATTGCAATTTTATCTTCTATTTTATATTCTTCTTGCGAGTGTTCACGTACACGACTTTGTTTAAGGGACTGGAGGCTAAGCATGTGCCTAAACTGAGAAGGACTGTACAAACACTTTTGTTCTAATATTGTTATTCTCTTGTTATCATCCGCTGAACACTAACTCATTTGGACGCGGGGGCCATACTCTGGCTAATCCACTCCGAATCTAACTTGTTCAAGCATGGGGGACCTTCATGTACTTATTATAGCTATCATACTCCGGAGCTAACTCATTAACTTATCCAGAAGTAGGGGCAGTTATCTTATAATTTATTTTGAAATATTTCTTTTGCGTTTCTCGTAATTTGTTTTAGTAACAAATTATCCTTACATGTTTTACTTCCAAAGCAATCTATTTACACATTGTTTCATTGTCAACTTTTTCAGAAAAACTGCCAAACTTCAGTGAAGTGATTCAACTGCACATTTCTTCAAAAATGCATTGCATATTGAATTTATATTCTAAAAATTGGTAACCACTAACTCTAAAGGCAAGATTGAGACCCATGGAAATTAAATGGATGGAAAATACGTAAACGAGACCAGAATGTGAGACTGGATATTGCTTACTCATGAGGGATTATTTTATCAGTTGCAGTATACTGATGTAAGCATATTGTTAGTGCCCCGGCTTGCCTAGTCACCTATTTGTCTATTCCATGACTTAGGTGAAGCATTGCCTTGAAGAGAGTAAACTCACGACTCAAGACTCAAGTGTTGGTTGAAGTGTGAAGACTCAACGGGTCAACAATGTATGGAAATCACAGATGGTAAGTGGCCAAAGATGACCTCAGATGGAACCCAAACCTTAGGATGACCTTGCCTATGCTTAGATGTCCCATTTGGATAATTAATCAAGCCTAACACGAGTTTGACAAACCAACAGAACTAAATGGAACCGAACTTGGAAACAAGAATTCACTGTAAGGAAGACACATCGTGTCGGCGATACATTTCCCAGTGACTGCAGATGACTAATCATGGTTCAACGATCAATCGTCTGGAAAATCGAAGGTTCTGGTTGGAATGGACTGTCAAACGCTTGTGGTCTCAGGACGATACATTTGTGCTTATGATGTATCGCTGTAATAGGGTCGATACAATCGTGTATACGATCAATCGTTCGGACTTGGACAAAGTCAAACGGACTGACATTCACAGTCATGTCTCTGACAACCAATCGTGGAGACGATCCTTCGTCTAGGTACAGGTCCGACTAATCGTCCTCACGATCAATCACCTCGAGCCTAGGTTGGACACCCACTGAAAAATATAGCCAGGCTCTGGATGATGCTTTCCGTCTGGCGGCCACCGTTCGCGTGGTATAGAGCACGAACAATTGGTCGCAAGACCAATCGCCGAGATAGGGCAGAAACACATCGGGCGATGATCAATCTCTCTATGTCTGGATAATATGAACTATGTCAAGACAGGTTAGTCTCAGGCTGATGCATTCGCCAATCCACGATATTTTGCCAGTAAACACGGACGATCAATCATGTGCCAAGATCAATTGTGAGGCTACCGTTTTGGGCCATTACTGTGCATTAAATGCAAGACGGTCAAGTTGTTGGAAAGTATTTCAAACATGGACGATTGATTACCAGGACACGATCACTCGTGTGTTTCAGAGATTCGAAAATTTTCTATTTGCCTATATAGACAACACTGATTGGTGTGTTTGAGGAGATCCCTTGGGAGCATTTATTCCACATCTACCAGATTTAATCCCTCAAACACCCAAGGCATTAATTGGTTTATTCTCTCTTGGCTAAACATTCGAAAATCATTCAAGAATCCAATCGGTTCAGATTGAGATTAGGAGAGAAAGATGAAGCCATATTATAGGATAGAAATTGTTAACCCCATTTTCTAGAAGCCCTCCCAAGGACTATGATTGCTCTACACGACGGGCCTACGTCTTCATCGACGAAAGCAGGATGGATGAAATTTCTTGAGTGGGGCAGAAAAATTTATCCAAGGATACCCAAGAGGATGTTTTATTCAATTAAAAGGCATCAAGATAAGCCAAATTGGTTTTGGCTTTACTTCCAATATTTTGAGCCCATAGAGGTTGGTCCCCCCATTGGTTTCTGAGTTGATTAGGATTCCTATTGTCAGAAATGTATCATTTCCCATTGTGCATGACAATTTTGAAACAAGGGAGAAAGATAAATAGAAATATGTGAACAAATTCTTTACGAAACTGAAGTGAGTTGAGTGGAAGGAAAAAGATTTGGCTCATGAAAGTCAAGATGCTCCCATAGTTCAGGTTGTTGCACTTGTTTTTCTACTCGAATGTCAACCCCTGACATGGAAATCAAGGAGACCTAAACCAATTCATGTTGGTCCACATGTATGCAGCAGTGACCGGGAAGAAATTTTGCTTGCCTTCCCTCATGTACAAGACAATTATCAAATATGTGAATTCTTCCATGACGATTCATCCTCCCTTCCACTTCCTCATGTATAGGATAATTTTGGAGTGAGGCCCTCCAAGGGAGATATGCCCAAGTTTGTCTGGTCAATCAATGCCACAACTGTTCAGAAGTCCCTTGGGAAGACTTTGTATGAACAAATCCTTGTCACAGGACCCTACAATTCTGCGACTCAAGCTCCCTCCTCCTCATAAGTTCCTGCAAGGTCAGAAGAAGCAGTAGAGGAAAAAGATGAAGAACAAGAATTCGACCTTGCTAGTCGAACGTTCTTTGAGGATCGTCTTCAAGCTCTCGAAGACAAGTAGATTGCATGATACAGTGCCTTGGAACCAAATTGGAAGACAAGTTTGAAAGCCAAATTGGAAGACAAGTTTGAAAGCTTGGCCAACACTGTGAAGGTGACCCTTCAGAGCTTCGTCTCCTTCATGTCCTGCAGAAAGGATGACACTACTCCTCGCCGATCCTCCTCCCCTCCAGCTGGCACCTCTTAGGATAGTTTTTCTTATGTTTTGTTGTTTTTGAAAGGCTATACATTTTGGCATGTAAGCACCAATGGTGCAAAGACCTTTTTCATGGAATGATATGATTATCAACGAAATGGTTTTTGTTTATATGATGATGTCTTATGTATGTTTCCATGATGTTTATCTCTCTCAAACTATCTCCATGTGTGATTTATGCCTTGATGGATATCTTATGCTTATTCATGTTTATTGAATGTTTGTTTTTCAACATGGATGCATGAATGGTTTGAATGACATGTTGCCTCCTTGGCACTTTGGATGTTTGGGGAAGCATAAAATATGTGCTTAGTAGCCTTTTGCCGATTGATGATAAAATGGGGGAGAATTTTGTAGAAGCTAAAGGCTTATGATGGAGTAAAACTTAGAAGCTTGAAAGATAGCTTGAAGTATGGGAGAGTTACATTGAAGTGGATTTCAAGCTCAAAATGAATGGGGGAGAAAATTTAAAAAATTTTGCAGCTTAGATTTTTTGGAAATCATGAAGTATGGGGGAGTGTGAATGTTTTAGTCCATGGATACATTGATTATGTTTGGACTAACATCATTAATGGTTTCTTCTATGCTCTTGTAGCTTGCTTGTGTTTATAGGTGGTAAATGAAAATAGAGCAAGATGGGCAAGAATATGAAGCAAACCAAGAAGTCCTTGTGCCATTTGATGTATATTGTAAAAATTTGTATAATTTTGATTCAAATGATGTATAATGGGGTTGGGTTGTCCATTGATTCTGTAATTCATTAAATTCTAGCTTTTGTCATGAATTGACAAAGGGGGATATTGTTAGTGTCCCGGCTTGTCGAGTCACCGATTTGTCAATTATGTGACTTAGGTGAAGCATTGCCTTGAAGAGAGAAGCTTACAACTCAAGGCTCAAGTGTTGGTTGCACTGTGAAGACTCAACGGGTCAATAATGTATAGAAATCATCGATGGTAAGTAGCTATAGATGACCTCAGGTAGAACCCAAATCTTAGGATGACCTTGTCTAGGCTTAGATGTCACATCTGGATAATTAATCAAGCCTAACATGTGTTTGACAAACCAACAGAACTAAATGGAACCTGACCTAGAAATATGAGTTCATTGTCAAGACAACACATTGTGTCGGCGATACATTCGTCAATAACTGCAGACGACTAATCGTGGTTCTGCGATCAATCGTCTCGAAAATCGAAGATTATGGTTGGAATGGACTGTCAAACGCTTGTGGTCTCAAGACGATACATTCATGCTCACTATGTATCGTCGGGACATGGCCGATACAATCGTGCATATCATCAATCGCCTGGAATTGGACAAAATCAAATGGTCTGACATTCACAGTCATGTTTCGGACAACCAATCGTGCAGACGATCCTTCATCTGGGTACAGGGCTGACTAATCGCCTTCATGATCAATCGCCTGGAACATGGGTTGGACACCCACTGAAAAATGTAACGACCCACCCTTTTTCCATTGCATAAATCAGAGTAAAGTTTTTCTTTTTTATACGGAAAAAGGATGGATGCGTTACGACGCGACCCGAGTTCAAGTCCGAAGACCCAACCCTCGACTGGCCCAATTCTAGCACACACGTGGGTCAACCCACTAAACATTTATGCGTGTGCCAGCATAACACTTGTGAAATAACATGTGCGGAAATAATATTTGCAGAATTATAATACCAAACATTTCAATAGCAAAGATGGAAATTACTTAACCATATAAGTCAAACATCAAACCATATCCAAAATAAGAGTTATCTAAATTATTACATCACTGGATCCTATAAAATTACATGGTTCTGTCAAAATATCAATATAAGAACTATGAGATCTTCAAGCATCCCAGGTCCATCTCTTTCTCAAGCATGGCTACTAGTCCAACTTCTTCTCCTTTACCCTGATTTGTGTTAACATCTAGGGAAAAAATGTACGGGCTTAGTCAACTTGCCCAGTAGGAAATTCCGATCACAAAATTGCACAAAGTGTGAAATCTCATATTATCATATAATAAAGATAATAATGAAGAAAATCTCAAAGTATGATCAACACATATTTCTCAAATATAAGATAGAAGATGTACCAAAGTCTGATAACTCAGAAATCATAGAATGATATGCCATGGGTGCCATGCATCAATGATATGTCCACCCATTCCTATACATCAAATCATAGCAAATCACTTCGAATAATAGTTATCAATATTGGCCACTTGTGTCCACAGAATTTGAGGCGGCGACCACCAGGGTGTTGTTATCCATTCACACATTAATTGAGACTATCGGTGGAGTGTGGTCTCTTCCCTTTGCGTAGGGTTTCAGGACCTTCATAAGAGCTCTTTGGCCCAACTATGTTGTAACATTCATATGAAGGGACGGGGCCAAAGTCTAATATTTTTATAACATTTTACATGAGTCCAAGCGAGGTCCGGACATTTCCTTCTTACCTCAGTACCATCAAACTTCTCATGCAACCATGCATGAGGTAATGTGTGCAAACATGATGACAAAGTTATAAATACCATAATTTCTCATCAAAATCATTTCCATGTACATAATAAAATCCTAATCTCATAAATCCATATTTAAGCTTTTAAAAGACATAACAGACAACAAAATTATTCACTTCATTGTGCTTCAATAAATTAGGAACTCCTACCTGATCAAAAGTGATCAACCAAAGAAGATACACGCATTTGTTCGAACGAGTCGGAATTATCCTCGACTCATTTTGTCCATGTACATGTTCAAATCATAATTTATAGATTATTTAAACATAAAATCCTTGTCTAATCGGTGTAGGTCTAAACCAGACCTAAAGGTCTACTGTAAGATTTCCAAGACCTGAAGGATTCCATTCATATTTGATTTTAAGGACAGATACACTAATTTTGATAAACTGTTTCTGTTTCAGGTCGACATATCGACACTGGGCACAGTCGACACATCGAATATCTCGATATGTCGACTGGGCTCTGTTTGTTTCAGTTCACATTTTCCAGTCCCTTTTCGGTCATATATGTATATATCGACATAATCGATATATCTAATAGTCTGTACCGTCGATATGTCGAGTCTGTCGACATATCCTCCTGATTTGATTTATTAGTTTCTTAAGTAGTCCTCTGTTTTCGAACTATATGTATCGACCCAGTCGATACATATACTGGTGCTTATATTCAATGTGTCGACGTTTGTCGACAAGTATGTCGTTATTAATACTCATTCTGTGTTCACAGGCTGATATATTGACCCCGTCCATACATCGTCCTTTTTATGTTTATATCGGATCATCTTCAGGCCAACATATCAACCTGGTCGATACATTGTCCTGAGATTAATTTATCACTTTTTTATTTCATCTCCGGTTCTACCATACTCAGACCGACACATCGACTCTGTCAATGGGTCGTGCTGAGATCAATTTATCGTCCATTCGTTCCATATTATATCTATTGTACCTCAGGCCGACATATCGACATTGTCGATAGGTCGTCATTTGTACATTTCATTTTCATTTCGGTCATATCCGGGCCAATACATCGATATAGACGATGTATCATCATGGGTTTCAGTTCCATACTTATCATTTTCTATTCAATGAATACTTGCCCCAGCTGACACATCGACAGAGTCGATATGTCGACTGGTTCGAGTCAAAAGTCAGGGACCCCTTATCCATGGCTTCCCTTTACTCAGGTGTTCATTGTTCTTGGGTTATTTCTTTCTCAATCCATTCATACGAGTTTTCTAAACAACCTAGTGTTATTGATTTACTTAAAAATATTAGAACTTCACCTACCTCGAGTGATTCACAGGTGTGCTCGAATGGGTAAAATTTGATCTCCCTTGTCTCCTTGCTCTCCACCCTCCTTGCTAGCTCGATTTATCTTTTCCCACTCTTGGTCTCTTTTTCCTTTCCTAGAACAGAAGAAGCCCATGAGGAGGTGAAGAGGTTCTTGGTCGAGTTGAGGACTGAGATGTGAGTGATAGGGTGCACTCAAATGAGTAAGAGGGGTGATTAGGCACTCTGGCTCTTCTTTCATTTTCACTGTTTTTTTTTTCCTCTCATTTTCTTTCTTTCTTTTCTCCATTTTCCCTTCATTTTCTCTTCTTTTTATTTTCATCTTTTGATTGCCCTAGACTCTTAATTGAGCGATGGGAAAAACGAAAGAGGCATTATGAATGTCCAGGCATAGAAAAATGAAGAGTTTGGGAGGTGGTAGATAGAGCGTCGGTTGAAGACATTCTGGCTACTCGTCACATCGACTTTGTCGATGTGTTGATTCATTTGATTACCTCTTCCCCGATACATAAACCACGTTTATGTATCTTTCTGATACTTATACCTCAGATTTGGATATTAGTTCTTCCCCGACACATCAATCGAGTCGATGCATTGTCTGGAAATATTCTACTTTGCCGACACATCGACCAAGTCGATGTATTGTTTGAGGAGAATTAGTTTCCCTTATTTCCTTAATTGATATTTACATTATTTGGACCAAAATCATATATTTTATTTATATGAAAAATAAATTACATAAAATGTCATAATCATCAAAATAAACATCCGACCATCTAAGTTATTATATTTCGAAATCTAAATACTCAAACACAAGTTCATGAGTAACTTTATTCAAAACATATAAAATAAGTCTTCCAAGCTCCTATGCCTGGCCCGTCTTGCGTTCGTCATTCCCCTGATTTCCTGCGTCATCAACTAGGGTAGAAGTAGGGCATTAGAACAACACGCCCAGTAGGTATTCCAGTTACGGCTAACACATGGTTAGTACAAAACATATATTATAACATAATATATAAAACCATGTAAAACCACGCCATGCAATGATGACAAATGCAATGAGTCCCACCCATCACATGTACATAAAGTACCCACCACATAGGTCTTCCGGACGCCCCGGCGAAGTGTGGACCCTCCGGAATCTTCTTGATGGAAATCACATCAAGGTACCGCACATAGGTTTTTCGGACGCCCCGACGGAGTGTGACCCGTCCAGTTACAAATCCTCCACCCCATGCCATGCATGAGATGCCAATGAAATACATGCTATTTTATAACGTAAACATAGCATTTAAAAATCATATTTAAATCACATGCACTTTCCTCATATAGAGATAGCATTTAAAATCAACCTTTGAAACACATTCAACACATGCTTTTTATAACATAAACATAGTATTTAAAATTCAATAATAAAGCATATCCTTTGAAACATATTTTCATCAAACATAAGATAAAACAAATGTACATAAATCAATGGTTTTCAAAGAGGTGGAATCCTACCAAAAACAGTTCACGAGTCCTTGGGCTTCCGTCCAAGAATCGATCACCGATCGCGCACCGCTTGAAAGATCCCGTTACCTTATAATATAATAATAAATCAACACCAAGTCCTACTTGATTTTGAAGGTTCTAAGTCCATAAACAAAACCCCATGTTTAGATCCACATACATAGATCCTAAACATCTAAGTTCTCCAAATAATTCTTCATGGGGTTCGGCCATACACCATGGCCGAACCCATGGTCCCTTATTTTCCCTTAATTACAAAAATGCCATTCATGGCTATCATTATCCCTTATTCTCATTCATCATGTATTTAGACTAATAATTAACCCATTAATCCGAGTTCACAAAATAAACCTCATGGGGTTCGGCCATACACCTTGGCCGAACCCATGATCCTCCATTTTGGCATAAAATTACAACTTTGCTATCCATGGCTCACCTTCCATAAATAGAAGGTTTCCAAATTTAGAATCACCTTCTAAGTTCCATAATTAGTAAGTTACTAATTTAATCTCCACCTTAGATCCTTTCTAAATTAATAACCATCCTTGTATTTTAATAATTTTACTTACATTAAAATACCAATCCAACTCCATGGCATGGCCGGACCCTATGGTTTCCAAAATCCTTATTTAGAAAGTCCATATTTATCCATCTTCATAATTAGATAGTTTCGTAGATTAGAAACCATCTTCATAATTAGATACTTTATAATTTCAATGTCCACCTTTTAAGAATAGAAACTTTCTAATATTAAACAAACTTCCATAAATGATCTTTAGTGGGGTTCGTATACACCATGGCCGAACCTCACCTATACTCTGTCGATGGGTCGTGCTGAGATCAGTTCATCATCCATTCATTCCATATTATATCTGTTGTACCTCATGTTGACATATCGACATTGTCGATAGGTCGTCCCGAGATCAGTTCGTCATTTGTACATTTCATTTTCATTTCAGTCATACCCGGGCCGATATATTGACATAGGCGATGTGTCATCCTGGGTTTCAGTACTGAAAGTCCCTTTCTTACGGTGCTTAGAACAACATGATTGACCGTATAAGGGAGGGCATGAATAGGTCAATCCCATTTTTCATGGTGTTTACAAATTTCTTGATTCTTTAAGGTTTAAGTGCAGCACAATATTAATCAATAGATTTGTTTAGTGTGATAGATTGTTCTTCATTACTTAAATGATCACACTAAGATTAGAACTTTTTACATATTACTAGATTATCGATGCTTGAGCACAATGTATAAACTAAGATAATCAACATGCAAAGTGATGTATGTTGAGAAGAGTACTTAAATACTAAATACAAACACACAAAGATCAGACACCAAAAGACCAATTTTAAAGTGGTTCGGTTAGCCAACATACATCCACTGTTAGGACTAATTCAATCTTGTCTCTTCTCCAAATCCACTATGTGTCACAATTAGAGTAGGAATTACACCTCACTCAATCGGCTTGGAATTTCCCCCACCATTGTACAATAGGAATTCCACCTATCCATTTGGCTGGGAATTCCACCCACCATTATGCCAGAGACGATGCTCTAGAGTTTTTTATAGTGGTTCCGGAGCAAATTCCCCTTAATCCACTTTCGGGTCAAAGGTTTTAAAATAAAATATAAAACCAAGAAGTACTTACCTTGTAGCTTTAAATCTTGATGTGTGCTTCTTCAAGATCCCACCCAATGTGTGTCGACGCTCCTCCTTCTAGTCGTCGTAGAGCAATCACAATCCCAAGGTAACAAGGAAACTGGTGTTACCGAAGATTTCCATGTTTATGACTTTTCTTTCCCCTTCTCTTCCTCACTTTCAAACTCAATCAATAGATTAGTTGTTTATGATTTTTCTGCTCCTCTCTCTCTCACAAACTCAATCGATATGATTGGTTGTATTTGATTCCCCAAATGTAAGAACGAGAGAGAAAATGATCTTTCTGTTGGCCCCTTTTTAAGCTCACTGATAATGATGAAGGGCCAACTGATTTTGCTGAAGGATGCCAACTAGTTGCATAAAGATTGGTTTATATAGAAAAGAAAACCAGTTGCAGCAACGGTAATGTACCGATAAGTCGGGCGCACCGAGGGGTCGGTGACTAGAAATGTTACATTCAACAACCTGATCATTACGCAGTAATGCACTCCCAACGGTAATATACTTTGCCGGTTGACATGTCGGTGTCGCCGATGGATCGACAGATATGGTACCGAGAGGCCGGTCAATACGAGGAGCTCGGTCTGGGGAAACACCATGCTGACATAATTTCAAGTCGAGAAACCAGTCATACCCAGAACGACCTGCCTCCCTTTACCGAGGGGTCGGTCCTGGCTACTCTCGATCGATCTTGAACTACCGATATGTCTGTTTTCTCGAGAGCCCACCAAAGTTCTAAGTTCCAGAACTCATAAATCTTACCAAAGAGTCGTTGACCACGAGGGCTCGTTTCAGCTTTTCACCGAGGAGTTGGTGCATACGAGACTCTCGATCAGAGGCTTTCCCAGAATGACAGTTTTATGATCCAGAACCTATGTTAATCTGGTCGACCATTCCTTGACCACGACAGGTCGATCCTGTCTCCACCGAGGGGTCGGTTAGAACAACTGGTCGAGCTGACAGTGAAAACAAATGCGTATTTCCAAGTTGGGTTCCAATTAACCGTCAAGCTTCCTCTCTAGGCTTTTAGTGATTTTATCATTTGTACAACTAAGCCTAGGGATGGTCCTCTCTAAGGTGTGGGCACCACCTAAAGTCATATGACCAAATACTTATTTTGTGATTGCCATAACGATGAGCTTCAATCCGATGGAGTGTGATCTTCATTCTTGATCACCTTGGGTTTTCATGCTTCTAGCAAGTGCTTCTTCTTGAGTCATGGAATTGACAAACAGGGACTCGGCAAAGCCGGGGCACTAATAAGTTCCGTACTTATCATTTTTTGTTCGTTGAATGCTTCCCCAGCCGACATCGAAATAGTCGATATGTCGACTGATTCGAGTCAGAAGTCATGGACCCCTTATCCATGGCTTCCCTTTACTTAGGTGTTCATTGTTCTTGGGTTATTTATTTCCTAATCCATTCATATGAGTTTTCTAAACAACTTAGTGTTTTTTATTTACTTAAAAATATCAGAAATTCCCTACCTCGAGTGATTCGCAAGTGTGATCGAATAAGTGAAATTTGATCTCCCTTGTCTCCTTGCTCTCCACCCTCCTTGATAGCTCGATTTCTCTTTTCCCTTGCTTGGTCCCTCCTTCCTTTCTTGGAACAGAAGAAGCCCGTGAGGAGGTGAAGAGGTTCTTGGTCGAGTTGAGGGCTGAGATGTGAGTGATAGGGTGCACTCGGATGAGTGAGAGGGGTGGTTAGGTACTCTAGTTCTTCTTTCATTTTCACTATTTTTTCTTCTCCTTTTCTTTCTTTCTTTTCTCCTTTTTCCCTTCATTTTCTCTTATTTTTAGCTTCATCTTTTGATTGCCCTAGACTTTTAATTGAGTGATTAGAAAAATGAAAGAGGTATTGTGAATGCCCATGCATAGAAAAATGAAGAGTTTGGGCGGTGGTAGACAAAGCGTCGGAATGAAGACTTTCTGGCTACTGGACACATCGACTTTGTCAATTTGTGGATTCATTTGATTACCTCTTCCCCGATACATCGACCACGTCGATGTATCCTTTTGATACTTATAACTCGGATATGGATATTAGTTCTTCCCCAACACATCGATCCAGTCGATGCATCGTCTGGAAATATTCAGCTTTGCCGACACATCAACCAATTCGATGTATCATCTGAGGGGAATTTAGTTTCCCTTATTTCCTTAATTCATATTTACATTATTTGGACCAAAATCATATATTTTATTTATATGATAAATAAATTACATAAAATGAGGATTCAAAATTCCGGGACCTTACAAAAAATACAGTCGGGCTCAGGACGATGCTTTTTGTCTCGGTGCGACCATTCATGAGGTGTAGAACATGATCAATTGGTGGCACGACCAATCACTGAGACAAAACAGTAATACATCGGGTGCTCGATCAATCGCCTTGGGTCTGGATAAGATTAACTCTGTCAAACAGGTAAGTATGAGGCCGATGCATTCGCCAACCCACAATGTCGCTAGTAAACACGGACGAACAATCGTGTGGCACGATCAATTGTGAGGTTACCGTTTTGTGCCGTTATTGTGAATTAAATGCGCAACAGTCAGGTTGGTGGAAAGTATTTCATACACAGACAATTGATTGCTAGGACAAAATCAATCGTGTGTTTCAGAGATTCAAAAATTTTATGTTTGCCTATATATACAACACTATTTGGTGTGTTTTAGGAGATCCGTTAAAGAGTATTTATTCCACATCTACCAGTGTTAATCCTTCAAACACCCCAGGCATTAATTGATTTATTCTTTCTTGGCTAAACATTGGACAATCATTCAAGAACCCAATCGGTTTAGATTGAGACTATGAAAGAAGGATTAAGCCATCTTCTAGGATAGAAATTGTTAATCCAATTTTCTAGAAGCCCTCCCAAGGACTGCGATTGCTCTAAACGACGGATCTACGTCTTCGTCGACATCACATTGGGTGGAACATTTCAGAAGCACTACTCATTTGCAAAGCTCTACAAGGCAAGTTCTTCTAGTTTAGATTTTTACTTTAAAAATCAATTTATCATTGTGAAGTGGATTAAAGAAAGTGTTTTTCTATTGAACCACTATAAACAATAAAGGGATCTGAATTGGGTGAAAGTTTCAATCAATTGGATAGGTGGAAGTCATATTATATTGTGTTGGTGTATTCCAACATTTACTGAATTTGGAGATAGGCTAAGGTTGGGTGAGTCTCATTAGTCGATGTAGGTTGTTTAACCAAACCACTATACATGCTTGTGTGATTGTTTGATATCTTGTACACTTGATACATCACATACTTGATTAATATTGTTTTTAATTCCGCACTAATGTGATATTAATCAAAGGAAAATTTGAAAAGGCCAAAAATTTGTGATTTTGCTATTCACCACTCCTTTAGAGATAAACTGATTCTAGCACAAGGGAACTTTCACATATAAATGGTGTCTGGGAGTTGTGTCTTAGCCGTCTAAAATGTAGTATGGGAATCAATTTATAGGCCTAAAGAGTTAGTTTGTACTTTAATTAAGGAGAGACACATTGGATGTCAGTCTCCAATTTATTATTTCTTTGGAAATTATGTGTCATTTTGGCATGATTTGCATTGGTTAGTAGGTGGCAAGTATAAGTACTCGGTTTCCATGTTGAAACCTAAAAAGGGTAAAATCGTCTTTTACTACTCTTTGTTTCGGTTATTTAGATTATGTTATTTAATTTGTACAGATTATCTTATTATGTTCTATTATAACATGTATATATTTTAAGTGAAATCATGTGGGACATGATAGGAAATACATGTTAGTTGTGTAAGGAATAAAGTAATGTCGAGTGTGGGGCATACCATGTTAGGTCATGGGTAATTTATTGTGTGATGACTCATCCTGAGTTTCATAGAGGCATATTGAATGACTGATCCTTAGCTTGCTTGGTGAAGCACTGAGACTGTGATGACTGTTAGTGTAGATGGGCTAAAACCTAGCTTTGGTGAAGTATTGGGCATGCCTTGGCTTCAATATATATCGGGTATGCTGGCTTAGGTGAAGTATTGGTTGCTTCTTGCACCAGTATACATAGGCAATGTCAATGATGGAATACCCAACATAAAGAATTACATATGCATTTGTGATGATTATTTACGAATGTCCTTATACGTTTAATGTTAATATATGCTTCATCATTGTTGTTTTTCTTCATTGGTTTGTTGCTCACATCCCTCACGTTTGAGGGGATAACACTGAGGATGGGATAGAGGAGCCTTTGCTAGAGCCTTGAAGCAAGATTGTTGTTTCGAATTAGACGGGAGTTTATTACTAGTATTTTGAGAAACTCTAAGTAGTGTTCTAGAAATGTAATTAACACCGCTATATTTTCTATGCCGACTCTGATTTTAGTTTGACTGATGTTGTTGCAAGCAGTATGAGAATAAATTGATGCTTTGATCAAATGACTATGATGGTGAAATTACTGTGATGATTATTAAAAAAATAATCACCTTTTTCGGACCCACGAAGGGTAGAGTGTGACAATGTGAGACAACATTTATATTCATTTTTTTTTTTTAACGTGGTAAACCCGCTAAATGGGGAACCTCTACATGCCAATCTAGGCAAAAACATCTACTATAATAGGAGGAAGTTTACAATAGACCAATACTTCACTTTCGACATAACATTTCTCTCTACATTTTTCGAATACAACACTTGGACTCATATCAATATTCAAGCACTGTTAATCACATGTCTGCAAGCGTCTATTGGTTGTCGTTCGTACTCGATCTTGAGAGATGTCTAACTGAATCTGAGAGACTCATCTGGCCTGAATCCCCTGTGCAGTGGCAACACCACCGTGGATGGGTGGTGGACCCCTTGGGGTTGGGGCCCTTTCTTCTCTCCCAATTTATTCTTTTGTAAACCCACCACTGGGTCAGTTACAACCACTAGGAACAGTTGAAACTGCCTTCTGCATGAATTGAAGAAAACAAAAACCGCTCTAAAACTGTCAAAACTACTGCTTCCGTCAATCTGATAAATTTAGATACTTTTCTGTGTTTCCAGACAGCCTGATGGTCGACTGATACTTTCAGAGGCTTCTCCGGGTCTTTGCATATAGTCTTCAGTCAATCATCAGTCGGCTGAATCAATTTGGACAGGATTTCTCTACACTTTTCTCTATCTTCTTCGGTGCTGCATGTATGAAGATCCACATAGATCGTTTATTTAGGTCAGGTTTAGACAAATGAGCACCTTTCACTTTTTAGTTTTTTTCAAAAAAATGAAAAAAAAAATGATAAGAATAAAAACTATGAGCTGGAAAAAATTTGAAACCAAGACCTCTACAATAAAAAACAAACACATTTACTACCAAGTTACAATACATTTTACAATTATAATACACGTCTTTTTTATATATAGCTTTTTGCGAAAATAGACGCTTTAACGAAGTTTGAACTCAAGACCTCCACATGAAAAATAAACACTTTTACCACCAAAATATAAATCCTTTCACATTTTTAGTTTAGGTCTTCTTTTATATATAGCATTATGAGAAAATGGACACTTTAACCTAAGAAAAAACGCTTTAACATGAAGAACGCTATCTACATAGCGTTTTAATGTTAAAACACCTATTTTCATGTTAAAGCATCCATTTTCGATGTTGCTCGTTTGGAATTATTTTTTTGTGACATACTTGTGATTCTAAAAAGTAGCATGGGCTATTTCATCAAAAAAAAAAAGTCTGACTAGGTGCCAGAGGCACTCTAACTCAATTTCATAGCTTTTAAGTATATTTACCCAATTACACAACTTTTAAATTATTTTCAACAAAAAATCCTTACTTTATTTCTATAAAAAAATCGACTCTTTAAGAGTCCAATACTTTATAAAAGCATTTACAACTTTCATTTTTGGTTGAAAGCAGAGCTGTGAGCATCGAATTAGCCATCTATGAAAATATGTGTAATTTGGATAAGTCTGAGAACTAATAACTTCCAAGAAATTGTGCCTTCTTCCGTTTGGATAATACCACCTCAGCCCAGTTTGACGTCAGTCACGCTTGTTTCATTATCTCTTATCACCGCAATTATTAGATTCTAATCACATTTTCTATGTGAATAAACATCATCCATCCATCCATCAATAACAAAACATTGATGTCGTGTACGGTGGTGCATGCACATATTATTAGGTGACAATGAAGATGGCCAAATCCAATTTCTGCTTTTTGCACTGATTCAATGGGGCCACAAATATCACTTGCTGGTGGTGATTACACGTCTGACTACGGTTCAAATCAGTTGAACTTTATTTAATCCAACATTCTCCAAAAACGATTCAGCACAATCCAATTTTGATAACCTTGGTTTCATTCTCTCTTATCACCACAATTATTTATTTGATTCTAATAACATTTTGTATGTGAATAAATACGATCCGTCGATCCATCAATAACCAAACTTTTATGTCGTGTACTAATGCACATATTATTAGGTGGCAATGAAGATGGCCAATGCACATATTATTAGGTGGCAATGAAGATGGCCAAATCCAATTTCTGCTTTTTGCACTGATTCAATGGGGCCACAAATATCACTTGCTGGTGGTGATTACCACATCTTAACCATTGCCTATATTGGTTATTGGTAATGACATAAAACAAAATTAATTTAATTAATTGATTTATGTGCCATTTGATTTGGAAGAATATAATGGAATCATCTGTATAAAGTATAAACTATAAAGACGCCATATTGGTCGCAATGTGGAGCCAAAGCAGGATATATTATATAGATGGGTGTAGGTAGGCTTTATCACGGGTTGAAATTGGTCATAAATAAATGAGTTAGAACCTGTATAACAATTTATTTGATCGAGCTTCGCTAAATTATTAAGTCTATTCAGCTAAACTATTAGCCTCCGGCTAATTGTATAAGCAAGTGGAAGCCCATTAGGCTTTTTAGTCGATTTAGTCTTATATATGTCTGTATACTTCGTTAATTTTTTTTTCTTAAAATTATTTTAAAATTCATTAGTTGTATTGAAAGTAAGTCCATTTTAAACTACAAGCTTCTAATATTTTAATTTGAAACTCAACTTTTAGTCATTTGATCTTCAAAGTCACCAACATTATCATTTTGGTGTTTTTTAAAAACTAATAATAACTTTAACTATTAAGATCAAGTGTTTAAAAATTGAGTTTTGAACTAAAATTTAATTTATTTATAATTCATCATATTTACTTTTAATATGAATTGGATGAATTTTAAAAAATCAAATTGGATGAATTCTAAAAAATCCAATGGGCTACATGTAGGCTAGGACTTTTAGATATTCAAAATGGGCTAGTTTAAGATAACGAAAAAGCCAGGCTCAAATCTAGTTCATGAAGAGGACTAGAGCTAGGTAGGTGAGACTCTCTTTCTATGAATAGATGGAGATCTATTAATTTCTCCCTATAGTTACTTATTTGTCTTTAGTACTCACATTATGTTCACTCTAAAAGCATTTTTAAAATACTATATTTATGTATCCTTGTAATGATACTTCAATTGTACATACATTGTATTTATACTATATATAAGCAAGATTACTTAATTACTTTAAATCTTATCAATTATTTTTTGTATTGTATTAAAAAAATATTTTTCTTGAAGAAATTGAGAGGGTTCTAAACATTAAATATCTGTTAAAATCAAGTGATGAAAAGTTCATAAACATCTCAGTATATCTCTTTCTACCTAAAGTATACGATAAATAAACGTTCTTTTTGTAAGAAAAGTTTTTAAAATTTAGTTTTGTTCTGAAACTATTGGCAAAAATAGTATTAACTTTATGACGTAGTGTAATAATATAGTTGACTTATTCATTTTAGAATATTTCACATAAGATGTATCATACATCTACGTCTAGAATAGTCCTGTCATATGCAAAATAGGCGACCTATGCTGCTCGAATTTGAGGGTTGGTCATAGGTGTGAAACATGGGCTGGATTTTAACTTGACCTACATGATTCGACCTGAGAAATCAGTGGGTTGTGCTACGTATTTGTAAATTTTAGATCCATTCAGGTTTGAAAAAAAAAACGCATTGAATTTGAGTGTGTGTGTGTTCAGAAATTTAAAATCAATCCGATTCGACCAGAGTTTCAAATAATATAAAAAATTTTTTGCTCATTTTTTTCTCCAAATTTGAGCTAAAAAAGGGTCAGGTTGTCAGGCCAAAACCCGAGTTGGATTAGGCCAGCAACTCAGGTTGGGTCAACCTGACAACTTAGGTTCGGCCAGGCCTACAACTAGGGTTTGGTCAGGCTGATAACTCGGTCTAAATCAGGTTGAGCAATTCAGATCAGTAATTTAGAATCGGGCTCAATAATTTTATATATAGTTTGCATTGGATTTATTGAAATATGGTCCAATTTCAATTCTAATTGGACAATATCAAGCAAGGAACATTCGGCAATATAAGTAATATAATGAAATTATAGGTATTTGCATTCTTCTCGTGACTAGAATGGTAGTATGCTGCTTTTGCTTTCAGATTCAAAGTGTTATGGGTAGATAAATTAATATTAGCTATAGTATTTAAATCAAAGTGTTATGGGTAGATAAATTAATATTAGCTATAGTTTTTAAATAATTATTTGATAATTCATTTGGGTGAGTTTGGTAGTGGATTCGTAGTTCCTCATCATTGGTATTATGGGTTGGAAACTGGTGGAGATAATAATCAAGTCACATCTCTTTTCTGCAGTCCTCTTTCTCTAAACTAATAATTGTTAAGTTTTGATGTGATTGTTTTGGAATTAAACAAGGTCCAAATCCTAATTAGAATAATGCACTGAGATGACTGAATTAGAGAGACATGATCAAAGCATTAGCTGTCAAATATTCAAAGCCATCCATTTTAATGATTTAATGATTCTTTCTCCAACTTTGTCGCTTGTTGGCCTCTCATCCACCAACATTTTTAAAAACATTAAGAACATTATTTAAACTTAAAGTCGTTTTGTACAGATGTGGAGAGTCATTCACAACTCGAGATGATTAACACCATAAATATAGAAACTGGATTTTCTACGGAGTTCACGGTAGAATTTCAACCATTGCCGTAACATTGAACCCTGCAAAGGAAAAAAGATATGTACTGTCTGTCGATCCAGTTGTAGGTTGAATTAATTTCACAGGACATTTTATACAAACTCTTATTATGATAGTATGTACGATAGTTTTGTGAGAGAAAGTATAAAATCTGTAATGAGAATCACATTTTATTTATTTTGTCATTGAACATAATGAATCAATTTAAATTTCATGGATGCACTAAAAGAGAACCACATAAATGTTTGTTTTGCGATTTCCTTCTATTTATTAATTTCTCTTTTTTGTTTTTCAATATTATTGTTTGTCTATGATAGAGAAGATCATTTTCTTCCATTAAGATTGAGAGCCCGATCATACTTTACTCATATTGAATATACGTTAATACTTTTTGGTTCAATCGATATTTTAACTCTCTTTTGTTCCAATTAAAATTCAGCAAATTGTTACAATTCCAACCTATTTCTGCTTTAAACTAATCAACTTGAATTGGGTTAAATTGCATCGCAAATGAACCCATTTGACTAAGTAGACAATTATCTATATATATATATATATATATATATATAGACATTGCATTAGCTATTTTAAACAACAAGAATCTATAAAGCAAGTTTCTGTCATCGAAAGGTAATTACTTCAAAATTTTAAAGAAGTTCATTCTTAAAAGATTATCAAAGTAAATATATTAAAATTGTGTACCTATCTATAGTTTAAATGATTCAGTCAGACTGAATTATACAAAGCTTAACCTTAACTCAAATCTAATAAAATAGATTAATTTTTCTAATTTGAAGTAAGTCTATATCTTAAAAGAATTACAACACTCATATTCTAAACTGAGACAATCAGAATTCGTCCAACTGATGAGGTAATCAAGTGCTTCAGAAATGGATCAAACTGATGTCTCCTGTAAGTTGGGTCAATCTTAATCAAATCTATTTTTTTTACTATCTAAATTGTAAAACAGGTTATTCATGCCAATCTGAACTCAAACTTCGATATGACCTAATTATTGATAATCAAGTTCATTAATAAACTAGAAAATGTCAATCCATATCTAATTTGTGATATTTTTTAATTTACCACCATTACTCTCTATTTCATTACTAGTAAAGGATGATCACCTACACGCTGCACGGTGTACTTAAGTATGGAGACTATTAAATGAGTTAGTGATGAATCTATTAAAATTGTCTTTTCTTGAATATATGGTTGATTAAAAGTCATTTTGATTTAATTATTCAAGTCACATTTTTTAAACTCTTTAATTTTTAGTTAGTGTAAATTATTTTTAAATTTTTTAAACTTATAATTTTTAAAAATACATTTTTAATTTAAATGGGATTTTGAAATATACTTTAAAAATATAATTTATGATCTTATATCAGATAATTGAAATAAATTTTAAAAACAAAATTTAATATTTAAATAAATTTAATAACTGTGACTAAATTAATTTTTATATAATTCATTAAACTTAAAAAAGAACATATTCTAGCCCTAGCCCTTAGATTAGGATGTGAGTTAATTTAAAAAGGCTACACTGCACCCATATTTGACAATGAAACCCAAAGCGCGAGTCTAAGTCCAATGGTAGACTCCTCTAAAGCTCGAATTGGATAAGCAGAGGGCTGTCTATGTCACATTACCTAATTCATTTCTCTAATTTTTTTAATTTTTTATTACTTTATGAAAAGTTCAACCACCCTTAATGAGATACAACTACACAAAGCTTCAACAAAATTTAATTTATAGGTCAAAATCATCAGATGTTCTAAATTTTTTTTTTAATGTCAATGAATTTTTTTTTATAGGGTCCTACTGTTTTGTTATTTATAAGTGCCAGAAACGTTATTAGAATCTAAATCCGTGTACGGGCGGCCCAACCATTGTCGCAAATTACGTTCACAGGATATTAACATGATTGTTAATAGCGGGATATTTTTAAATTTTCGAATTTTTATCGGTAATTTAACGGAACAATCTTACGGAAAATATATTATTTAAAAAATAATAAAAATAAATATAAAAAATAAATAATGTGGCTGGAGTTTGAAAACATACATGATATTTCAGAAATAAAAATATATATATTTGGTCCAAATATTTTTAATAGGATTTAACGGTAAAATCTAGTGATTTTAACAGAAATTTATCATTTCTCGTGATAAAATGTATTTTTAATGGGAATTTGCGCTTAAAAATGGCAGAAGCGATAAACTCAGATTTTTAACGTCTAAAAATTACTTTACTAATATTTTTGTAATAAAAATAAAAATATCAAAGATAGCAAACAAAAAGGCATTGGAGGCACCATGGCCGCCGAAGACTCCCAGTTGATGCCTGTTTTATGGCAGTAGCAGCCCCACACGAAAATGAGTTCCAGCTATCACATATTGACAATCCCCAGCCAAGAGCCCAAGAGTGCAAAGCTGCCATCTCTATCTTTTCCTCCAAGGTAAGGTCCAACTGAGTCACGTAATTGACAATATGGGTGACTCGGACGAGCCGGGACACTAACAATCTCCCCCTTTGTCAATTTCTTGAAAAAATCTAAGATCTACCAAGTACACCAATTTCCCAAAAATACATATGCACACAAGTCACTCCTTAGTTCCTACAACATATAAAATTACAATGATATTTGACCCTTTAAATTCACAAGCTTCTCCCCCTTAGCATGTACCTGCAACACACCATTATTACATGCATACAAATAGATAAAAACTGGTGGGACCTTAGGTGATCCCCCTCAACATTAGCACATTTATAGACTCCCCCTTTTTGTCAAGATAATTGACAAGGTTGAGCCAGACATGAACATGAGATAAAAGAAATGCATTTAATAGAACATGAAAATCATAAGGCAAATCAGTCAATCATCACAAAAGAGCAAGGGAAGAGTTAACCATCCACAATACCAAAAATAGAACTAAAGTAATCAAAACAGAAACAACCCCAAAGTCTTTAGTCACGAGGAGGAGAAGGAGGAAATGTTGCATCGGTATGTCGACAAGATTCTGATATGTTGTGAAGAGATTGGAAGATGCGCCGGATCAATGTTCACACATACACCAAGAATTCCTGATGTTGATACAGCAGACGATCTTGACGTGTCCTGATGTCAGACAAATAAGATTCCTGATGTTGTTCAAGTTCGACGAAGTGCTCATCAAAATACTTACGATCAATCGAATTTGACGGACTAGAAGTAGCCTTGTGACTCTGTCGTTCAGTAGAAGTAACAGAAATGGGCGAGCACCCAGAAGATGGGCGAGACGAACCAAGACTTCGTTCAATACTTGTGTTTGTTAGAGGATGAGCATTGTGGGGAACCTCACCAGGATAAGGGACCATGCCAAAATGAGTACCAAGTCTGGTAAGCAGGTAGCAGAACGAGACTACACCATGGCCAGATGACTTCCAAAAATGCTTTATATGAGCACATATCAGCGAGTAAAAACATATTTTGCGTCCCATAGCCACAGTGTACAGGATATTCACCATATAGTCACAAAGTTGGGATTTGTTCTTCAGTCGAGGATAAACATTTGAAGTAAAAATCAAGTGAAGGACTTTGTATTTAGGAAGGAGAGATGAAGAATGCAGTTGAAGTTTGCCTTCCATTTCTACGTCGTATCCACAAAGTTTGCAAACTATCCTGTGTGAGTCCTCAGAAGAGATCTCATTTTGTGCAGCAGAGATATCACCACCCTTAAATATGGGAATAGTCATTAGCTGAGAAATCAGTTCAGGTGTGATAGTGATTTTTTCTCTATTTGAGAATTGGACCGATCTGGGTTTTTGTAAGCTCGGAGTTTCTTAGGTTTCTTCGGCAGAGGAGGAGAATGGGTGGCAGTAGATGACGACGCGGCATGACTCCGCAAGCACCATTTGGAACTATTTGGGACAACCCCCAATTTTTTTCGAGGCATTTTCAAACAGAAATCCTAACCAAAAAATGAACCAAAAAATGAATAGGAGAGGGTATAGTACCTGGAATCAAAGAAAAAGACCGATCATGAGATTGAGAGAGGAAGAGAAGACCGGAACCGAAGACACTGAAATCTTTTTCGTGCGGTGCTGATTTTGGGAGATCTAGCAGAGGAATAACGGTAGTGTTTTCCTGAAAAAGACTTGTTTGGATTTAAAAAGAGGGACCACACACACGAGTAACTTAACTCGACTTCGGACCACACACACGAGTAACTTAACTCGACTTCGAGGGCTCAGAGATGGCTTCGAGGCCTCGAAACTGAGATTTAAAAGGAGGTACCACGCACGAGTAACTTAACTCAACCTCGAGGGCTCGACAGATGTCTCGAGGTCTCGAGACTGAAAAAAATAAATATATATATATATATATATATATATATATATATATATATATATATATATATATATATATTTATTTTGAATTATCATCCACACTCACTAAACATAGTACCAGAAATATTTAAGTTACAGTGCAAACCCCAATTGATTTTCTCAGATCAAGAAAACGAGTTGAGTCAAGTGGTTTTGTCATTATATCTGCCAATTGATTTTCAGTGGAAATGTACTCAAACTCAATAGTTTTCTCTTCAACTAACTCTCGAATGAAGTTATGTCTAATTTCTATATGTTCGGTTCAAAGTGCTGGACAGGATTCTTGGAGATATTAATGGCACTTGCGTTATCACAGTGAAGAGTCATCGTTCCTCCTGTCATGACATAATCAACTAGCATTTGCCTCATCCAGACAAGTTGAGTACAACAGCTTGCTGCTGCTATGTACTCGACTTCTGTAGTAGAAAGAGATACCGAGGACTGTTTTCGACTGTGCCAGGCAACCAGACAGTTTCGAATGTAAAAACAACCACCACTTGTAGATTTTCGATCATCCAAGTTTCCAGCCCAGTCCACATCGGTGTACCCCGTAATTGATATGATGTATCGAATGAGTATCAAATTCCATATAGACACGTTCCTGATACATATTTAATTATACGTTTTAATGCCTTTAAGTGAGATTCTTTAGGATTTGCTTGGAATCTAGCATAAGCTCCCACACTAAAAGAAATATCGGGTCTACTGACAATCAAATATAAAAGACTACCTATCATGCTCCTGTACATGTTAGGATCAACCTCTTACCCATTTTCATCTCTTGATAATTTCACAGTGGTGCTCGTGGGTGTATTTGAGTGCTTACTTCCTTCGAGACCAAATCTTTTAACAAGATTTTTCGCATACTTGGATTGCGAAATAAGAAATCCATCATGAAGTTGTTTTATTTGTAACCTAAGAAAATAATTAAGTTCTCCAACCATGCTCATTTCAAATTCTGATTTCATAAGGTTTGAGAAACTAATAGTAGCTTGTTCATCAGTGGATCCAAACACAATATCATCCACATATATTTGAGCTATCAATATGGTTTCATTGGTTTTTCTCACAAATAATGTCTTGTCTACACTTCCCTTTTGAAAATTATTATCCAATAGAAACTGTGTAAACCTTTCATATCAGTCCCATGGAGTTTGTTTAAGGCCATAAAGTGCCTTCTTCAATTTGTAGACATGATTCGAGTATTTTGGATCCATGAACCCTTGGGCTACTCTACATAGACCTCTCTTTTAACAACCTATTCAAGAATACACTCTTTACATCCATTTGAAAAAGCTTAAACTTTAAATAACAAGCAATAGACAATAGAATACGTATAGACTCAAGACGTGCTACTGGAGCAAAAGTCTCATCAAAATCGATTCCCTTAATTTGTGTATACCCTTGAGCAACAAGGCGGGCTTTATTTCGAACTATTGTCCCATTTTCATCCATTTTATTTTTGTAGATCTACTTGGTACCTATTACATTTGTATTTTTTGGTCTTGGCACCAAATCCCATACTTCATTTCTTCTAAATTGTATAAGCTCTTCTTGCACCAATTTTCATCTAGCAACGCTTCATCAATATTCGTGGGTTCTAATTGTGATGTGATGCAAAAACAGCTAGAGATGTTCTCAAGTTGCTTATTTGTTTTTAGTCCCTTCATGGGATCCCCAGTGATGTTCGACATAGGGTGTTTCTTATTTGGTTTAAGTTTAATGGGTGTTGAAGAAGAAAAAAGAAGATTATCAATTTGGTTTGAAGATAGCTCCACCCCATCTACGGTTTCATGTACAAATGAACATTGGTCATCAATGACTATGTTAATAAATTCCAAGATAGCACCAATTCTAATATTTTTAATTCTATAAGCTTAGCTGGTGCTAGAGTAGCCTAGAAAAATTCCTTCATCACTCTTTGCATCAAATTTTTCCAAGTTTTCACGGTATCTAAGAATGTGACATTTACTACCAAAGACCTTGAGATACTTACATTAGGCTTCCTACCGGTCCATAATTAAAACGTTGTTTTATTAAGGCCAACCCTTAGATAAACTCTATTTATGATGAAACAAGAAGCATTGACAGTCTCGGCCCATAGATTTTTTGATAATTTCTTGCTATCTAGCATGACTGTGGCCATGTCTTGAAGGACTCGATTTTTCCTTTCGGCCACCCTATTTTGTTGGGGTGCCTTAGGAGCAGAGAACTCATGATGTATGCCATGTTTTTCACAGAATTTTTAAAAGCGATGATTTTCAAATTCACCCCCATGATCACTTCTGATTCTATTTATGGGTATTTTTTTTCATTCACAACACGTTTTGCAATAATTTTAAATTCATGATATGCATCTAATTTCTCCCTAAGGTAACCTACCCATATATATCTGGTATAGTCATCAACGACAATCATGAAATACATCTTTCCTCCTATACTCATATTTTGGGTTGGTCCAACTAAGTCCATATGTAAGAGCTCAAGAGGTTTGGTGGTAGTCACAACATTTATCTTTTTATGAGCTGCTCTCACTTGTTTACCCTTTTGACATTCACCACAAAACATTTGGTCTGATCGACTTATCTTGGGTAGTCCTTTGATGTGTTCGCTAAATTTTGACACGTCTTTGAAGTTTACGTGTCCTAATCTCTTGTGCTACAACTCTACTTCATTAAGTTTAGATATATTGCAGCAATTTTTACTCGGAGTTGGACAATTTCCAAGGGCATAACATTGATCAGAAGTTTTCAACCCCTTGAGGACAGCTTCATCTTCATCGTTATAGATTTGGCAATCATTCTTACGAAATGTGACATAATGATTTTTCTCACATATTTGAGATATACTCAAGAGATTGCTTTTAAGACTATCAACGAGCAACACATCTTCTAAGGTAAGAGAGTCATTTAATTCGAAGGTTCATTTCCCTACAATTTTTGCTAGATTTCCATCCCCAAAGGTAACTGAACCACCATTGAAATCTACAAGATTTGACATAAATGTTTTGTCTCCAGTCATATGCCTTGAACAACCACTATTAAGATACCATTTAGATTGATTTTCAACCTTTAGTGCTATATAAATGATAAAGTTTTTATACTTAGGGACCCATTTCAAAGTGGTTATGGATTTTAGATTCCTTGGGATAGATTTTTGAAGGTTATACCCAAATTTTTTGCTCATCTTTTCATTTAGATGTTTGTTTAATTTTTTAGCCAAATTTTCACAATGATAATATTCTCTCTTTTCTTTTTCATAATTTTTCTCTTCAAATTGTCTCTGGTTGACTTTTTCCTATAAGTTTCTTTTTCGAAGTTTGCACTCAAATTTGAAATGTCCTTTTTTAGCACTATAAAAACATGTAACATTTGAAGGTCGAGAAGATTGACCTTTAACAAACACAGTTTGGTTCACTGATTTTACTTTGTCTTGGTTGTACCCAAGACTAGTTTTGTCACCATGACTTTTACTCGAGTTTAGCAATCTTTTTAATTTGTATTGTCCCTTAGTAAATTTATTTTCAAAGTTGAGTTTATGATTTTTAAAATTGTTTATTTTAGAATGAGCATTAATGACTTCTTCTGATAAGATACTTCGAATATCTTCTAATTTTTTAATATCATTCTCATAACTTTCAACTTATCTTGTAGCTCATTTTGAATTTGTTTTAATTTAAGATTTTCTTCATTTGAAGTTTTCAAAGTCATTACAAGATTTTCATTGATGCATTTTTCTTCTTCCAACTGGCTCATTAACTTTGTATTTTTAGATTTTATTTTACTTAGTTTTTTGGCTAGATTTTGACTTTCCAGAAAAAAGGGAATCATAAGCCTCTTGAAGATCATCATCTTCCTCATTGTCTGATTCACTATCTAAATCATTTTCAACAGGTGCCATAGAAGCTATAAAGCCGTTTAGATCTTCAGACTTTTCTTGAGTGGATTCATCAGAGTCACTTTCTAATTGAGATGTATGTTTATATATTCCTATCAAGGTTTTCTTATTTCTTTTTGAAGGACATTTCAAGAGCAAAGTATCATTGACATCCACAATTATAACGTTTTTGTTCTTTATCCTTATCACTCCCTTTTTCTTTCAGCGTACTAAATCTTTTGGCATTTTATCCTTTGGTTCACTTCTTTTAAAATTCTTAAATTTGTTCCTTTTATTGAAGCTTCTTAGGAATTTCTTAGCCAACAAAGCAACATCATCCTCACTTTCAGATTCTGATTTTTTTTCTTTAGGCTTATCAATGTTTGAAGATGACTTTAAAGCAACAGATTTCTTTTTAGGCATTTTATCTTCAAAGTGAAGCTCATAGGTTTGAAGAGATCCTACTAAGTCATCAATTTTCATTAAATATACATCTCTTTACTCCTCAATAGCAGCTACCTTAGGTTTAAATCTTTTGGGCAGATTTCTAAGTATCTTAGTACATACTTTAGATTCAAGAATTATTTCACCTAAGGTCCACATAGAATTTACTATGTCACTTAGCTTTGAGTAGAAGTTCATAAACATTTCACTTTCCTCCATATGTATGTTATCAAATTTAGATTGGAGGATTTGGAGTTTAGACCTCTTAACAACCGAGGTTCCCTCATGTGTTCTTTCTATGATGTTCCAAGCATCTTTGGTTGTCACACATGTCATTATACGTTTGAATTCATTAGGTAAGACAACACAGTTAATTTCATTTAACGCCTTTCCATTTGCTATGTATAACATTTTCTCCATGTTTGTCCAGGTGAAGTAATCCTTAGGTTTAGTACCAACAATTTGTTGTACAGATTTTCCTATTTCATCTCTAATAGATTTTTCAGTGATTTCCTCAACCAGATGTTCCCAACCTCTTACCATTGATTCCCAAACAGCTCCATCAAGTGATATAAAAAAACTTTTCATTTTTGCCTTCCAGGAGGCATAGTTAGAGCCATCAAAATAGGGAGGTAGAAACAGGGTGACTATGACCTTTGTACATGATTCTAGTACAGAATCAACTCGGACGATTAACACCAACTCAGAGTAACCTAGCTCTGATACCAATTGAAATTCCGTTACTAGAGTAATGCAAGACCTAGAGGGGGGTGAATAGGTCGGTTTTCAATTTTAATTTCCTTTTTAAAAATCCTTAACCGAATTACACCTTAAGTGGATGAGATATGCAATGAGTTCTTTTTAACTTTAAATTAACCACTGTTAATTAAAATGGCCGAACCAATATGTGTGTGTGTACGTGACACAATATTCAATCAAAGCATTCATGTCAAACCATGAACCACATATAAACACAAATATTTTGTAGTGGTTCGGTTTCAATTAACCTACGTCCATTGTTAGACTTCCCAACTTTAGGGTCGTCTCAAATATACTATGAATGGGTCTCACACCCAAATAGTACAACCTAGTTTTTTTTATAGAGGATCGACCCAAATGGTCTAATCTTCGACACTTATTTTTTTGAGTGGTTCGAACATAATGTTCTAATCCACCTTACAATGATAAAAATAAAGGAGAGGAGAAACAATTGCCTTGGGCCTTTTCCAATCTCCTGAAAGTGTTTTCTTCTTTACTCAATGTCTCTGTGCTTCTTCTTTCAGATTCTGTTCATCAGAGTTGATTATTGGCACAGCGGTATGCAAGTGTTAGGACAAAGGTATGACTGGTCTTTTGGTCATAAGAGAACACCTTTAACTTCATCAAAACTGAGGTATTGATTACCCAAATATCTCTATTAGAAGATGATGAAAAAGGCGTAGTGAAGGTAGATAATCTCTCTGGTCACACTATTCTTTTTCCAAAAAGGTTCTGTACATATTTCATTCAGCCCATGAGATATAAATAAGACAGATTGTTTTTGGCAGACACGTCTCGAGGCCTCACGGTTTCCTACAACGCCTCGAGGCTGTAAAAGGTAATACAGAACACAGATTTTGTAATTCAAACTTTTTAGCTTAGAAATTAAGATATTGACCAGCCAATCTATATGCCACCTGTTCGTGATTGACCATTATATTATTTCAACAACCAATCATTACACCATGATTTTAAGTGATCTTTTACGAACACCAAAAGTCTCAAAAAAAAATTCCAAATGTTTTAAATCAATGGTTTACTTAAAGAGTGTACCTGATTGTCAATCACACTTAGACAAATTTGAGGAGCAGAGTGCACGTGATTGTCAATCACATTTAGACAAATTGAGGAGCAAAGTGCACCTGATTGTCAATCACACTTAGACAAATTGAGGAGCCTTTCCAAAACAATAAGTGATATCCACGATGCTAGGCTCCAACAGATTTGTTCAATTTGTGTGAGGTGGCAATTTGAGTTTCTTGGTTATTCCTTATTTCAATAAAAACTCTCAATTAAGGATCTTTTAGAAATCATAAAAACCCTTACAAATTTATTTAAGTAAAACTGTAAGATACTCGGTCAAATGACACTAGGCCTTGCTAAGTTACAACTGTCACAAATATAACAATCTAATTTCGTTGGTCCTTTTTAAATTTTACTTGATTGATTAGTTTAAGCGCAACAGATATAACAATCAAGTGTGTGTGTATGTGTTAGCAAATGTAATTAAGTAATCAACAAAAGAAAATAGCTCTAACACCACAAACAGAAGGATACAAGATATATAGTGGTTCGGTTCGCCAACCTACTTCCACGGTTAGGACTCGCTCAACCTTGAGTTATCCCCAAATTCACTATGTGGGGACTTACAACCTCACAATTAGAGTAGAAATTCCACCTCACTTAATCGGCTGGGAATTCCACCCACCACTGTGCCAGAGACGACGCTATTGAGTTTTTTATAGTGGTTCCGGAGCAAATCCCTCTTAATCCACTTTTCGATCAAAGGTTTTACAAACAAAATTAAAACCAAGAAGCACTTGCCTTGAAGCTCTTTCTCGCTGATGTGTGCTTCTTGAAGATCTCACACAATATAAGCCGACGCTCCTTCTTGTAGAGGTCGTATAGCAATCATAAGCTTAGGGTGATAATGAAACTTGGTTCAACCAAAACTTTCCTAAATTAGTTCTTTTCTTCCTCTTTTCTCACATGCAAACTCAATCAATAGATTGGTTGATAAAGACTTTTCTTTCCTCCTCTTTTTCTCACTTTCAAACACAATCAATAGATTGGTTGTTAATGATTCTCACCACAGTAGTGTTGATCGTTCCGTAGAGTGTATAACTCTTTTCAGTTCAAGGAAGATAGTAAAAGATCATACAACACTCATATTTATAGAGGAGTCTTAACGGTCTTTTAGACTATCCAGTACCGATAGGTCTGTGGCACCGATGCGTCGGTTATCATATTTATTACCGTTCAACCACTCACCCATTGCGCATTAAATGCACACCCAACGGCATAATCACTTCCCGGTCAACATGTTGGTGTCGCCGATGGGTCGACAGTTATGGCACCGATAGGTCGGTCCATACGAGAGGCTCGATATGGGGCAAAGACATGCTGACGGTAGTTTCTAGTCTAGAAACCTGTTACCCAAAATGACCTGTCACCCTTTGCCGAGGGGTCGGTCCTGTTACTCTCGATTGGTCTTGATATATTGATATGTCTGTTTCTTCGAGAGCCCATTTGATTTCACAGTCCAGAACTCACAAGTCTTTTATTGACGAGTCGTTAACCACGAGGGATTATTTAAGTTCATCACCGAAGGGTCGGTGTAAATGAGACTCTCGGTCAGAAACATACCCAGAATGACAGTTCTAAGTTCTAGAACCTATGTCAATCTGGCCGACCAGTCCTTGACCATAATGGGTCTATCCTGTCTCCACTGATGGGTTCGTGAGATATGACTGGTTGAGTTGATAGTGAACATAATTCATATTCCCAACTTCAATTCCAATTCACTATCCAGTTTCCTCTCTAGTCTTGTTATATTCATTACCAACATATGCAACTAAGCCTAGGAATAGTCCTCTCTCAGGTGTGGGTTTCACCTAAGGTCATCTATGGCCATATACCTGTTTTTGTGATTGTTATACCGATGAACTTTGAGTTTGGTGGATCATGATCTTGTTCCTTGATATTTTGAGTCTTTAAGCGTCTTAGCAAGTGCTTCTTCCCAAGTAGAGTAATCTAGTTTATGAGTGAACGTTTTAAATCACTTGTTTAGATGTATCTTAATAACTAGAAAATGGACCTATAATCACACTAAAAATTAAATTGAACCAGTTTGTCTAGTACTCAATGATTTAGGGTAATGTTATATAAACTTGGGTTCTATTTTACTATGCACCGGCTTCATTTATTTTTCAAATTGTTTCAATTTTACTCATTCCTCGTGTTTCCCATTTTTATTCTCTTCGTGTATTCTTTCAAAAGTAGCAACAGGGAAAGCAATGAAAAGAGAGGTTGTGGGTGGTGGAACCTGGGTGTCGCTATGGCTGGAATCTAGAGGCGTCGTGGATGTGTGGATCTGAAGAGATCTAGTAGGAGGGCAATGGCTGGACATGAGGATGAAGTGGCTGGATCAAATGGATTATGGAATAGGGAGTGACTTCTGGGCTTGAAGGTGGGGGAGAAAAGGGGCCTGAGGAATACTAGCAGTGGGGGTGGCTGTTAGGACAGAAGGCCTCGGAGAGAGGGGACAATGAGGAGTGGTCTCAGGTGAAGGGATGGTGGCGCAGTGCTGCAACAGGCAAAGGTGAGGCAACAAACACGTTTGGGGTGGAGGTGGCTAACAACAATCTGCGAGGCGACACTGTTGGGGCCTGAGAGAAGAGAGAGGCTAGGCTGCAACATGAACAGAGGATGAGATGACGACAAGCAACTCTGCCATGTACTGAAGGATGGCCTGAAAATTCAAAACAATCAGTCATTGAAAACAAAAGAGAGTAGAAACTACTCTTGGTTCCCGAGACATCAGTTGGGAAGATAGAAAGGGTTATTTTCTCTTTGCAATTAAGTAAAATCTATTTTCAATTTGGTAGCAAAACACACCAGAGTCAATTCTAGTAGTTCAAAGATGGAAAATTATATCCAAGTCAACTAGAAATTGATTACCCAAGCTGCCCTAATATGAACAAGAGGAGGGAACCATCAATTCTGTATCATTTCCACTAGAAAAATGCAATAAGAAATAGAAATTGTGACATTCGAGGATTCTGTTAATCTTATTATCCAGATAAAATGTTTTGCGTTTAGGGGTTATCTCATTAGCAATTTACATGTGTAAATATATTAGTTCAATAATAAATATACTCGAGTGTATAAGGATAATTACCTTGGCACCCATTTTAGCTACATGCCTTGATGGCACCTCTAAAGGATTTTGATGGATATAAGTGTTAGACTAAACATGACCGACATAAAGATTTGGGGCTCCACATAGAGGATCTTAAATAGGGAAACTATGTTTGCAAAAGGAAGGTCTATTTTAGGAGAGTTCTAAAGTGGGTTAGTTTCTTATTTTGATGGGAAGTATGAAGGAAAGTTCTAATTACCTTAGAGAGTCATCTCTCTTCTTATAAAATGGTCTCTCTCCATTAATTATCCATCACTTAAGCACTATTCACGAATTTAGGAGAGGGCATTAAAGAGGAAAGATGTAGAAACTCCAAGGCGTGCGTTTTCTCTTGTTTTTGGACTTCAGGAAGCCTCAAGATACTTAATGGAAGATCTGATCTCGTCCTTTTCTTCAATGGATCCAAGTAAGTACCATTATTATGATGTTTATGATTTCTGCATTAAGATTGTTAAGATTATTCAGTGTTTCTGATATAATGATGAGGTATTACATGTAGCATCAAGAGCCTGGTTCATAGGACGATTACTTATTGAAATAAGGAAGAATTAAAGAAAACAAATTTGGATCTCAAGGAAGAAAATGACTTATAATGTCACCGATCGATCGGTGCTGCCGACTGATCGGCAGTGACAGACCACCAGCGACATGTTACTGGATGTCGATCGATTGGCCAGAGAGCAGACCGTTCTAGCAGTCAGCACTTTGAGCGATCGATCGGCCAACACGATCGATCTACCAGAGTCATAATGGCATGTATGATTTATGGACCTTAAAATTTTGGACTTTATGGATTTTAAAATTATGGATTTTCCTTTTATGTTTTTGGCAAAACAATCTACCCTAATGAGTAAACTCATTATTCTTTGGCCTAATATCATGTTATGATATGATTTGGTTAGTCACCAAAGTGGCCCAATTAGAATGTGTTTGGACATCAGATCATATAACTGTGTTCCAGTACTCTTCAACATGTGTTGGATAATGATGATTTTACAAATCACAATCCCTAATCACAGAGATATTATGTTGGCCCAAAGGTACACCATTCCGAGTGATTAACGGATTGGGATAAGATGATTGATAGGTACCTATGGTTGCTATTTGTCTGGATACCCAAAGGTGACGGCGGTATTTGATCATTTGTAATTTGTTGGTCAGTCTTATCGGTGATTGGGAATCACCATAATGAAATGTTGTGCCATTAGATCACCCAAATGTGGATCCCGATAGCACTGTTTGCTAATTTTGATTGTTTGTGTGTTTCAATTAAAGTTTAACTCATAGCATTATATAAATGAGCATAGAATTATGTAATTTTTGTAGTATCTCTCCCTATTAGACAGCACGCTCAAGCTTCATCTGTCCCTATATTGATTGGACTTAATTTCTCCAAATGGAAAGAACAATTTGAGTTTCACCTTAGTGTGTTCAATCTTGATAAAGCATTAATTTCTGATAAGCCTACTATTACTGGCACAAGTACGACTTCTGAGAAAAAGTCCTATGAAGTATGGACAGGTCAAATAGATTCAACCTTATGTTCATACTCATGACAGTGTCAAAAAAAATCAAGACTTCACTATTTAAAACTGAAAGTGCTAAGAAACACCTCCAAAATGTTGAAAATAAATTGAAAATAGAGGACAAGTCCTTAGCAGGACGTTTATGGCCATACTGACCACCCTTAAGTTTGATGAAAGCCATGGAATGTATGAGAACGTAACGGAGATGACAAATATCGTTGCTCAGCTGAAGAATTTGGTTATGAGTGTTGATGAAACTTTCTTCATCCCATTCATTTTGAATTCTCTGCCTCCTCAGTATGGGCCCTTTCCGATAAATTACAATACTATAAAAGATAAATGGCATGTAAATGAACTGTCAAGCATGTTGATTTAAGAGGAGAGCAGACTTAAGTAGATTGAACAACACTCACTCCATCTGATAAATCAAGGACTTAATAAGAAAGGATGATGGAAGTCCAAGAAATTTAAGAAAGCCGGAAAGAAACCAAATGAACTTAGTACGTCTTCTGAGAGTCAGAATCAGGGGACATGCAGTGTAAGTGCCACTTTCGCAAGAAACAAGGGCACTTTCAAAAAGACTGCCATAAAAGGAGAGCGTGGTTCGAAAAGAAAGGTAACCATTCCATTTTTGTATGTTTCGAATCTAATCTCACTGAAGTTTCCTCTAATGCTTGGTGGCTTGATTCTGGGGCTACAACTCACGTTTCTAATACGATATAAGGATATCTTACAACCCAGACCACCGACCCAACTAAAACTTTCGTTTATATGGGAAACCAACAAAAGACACTAGTTGAAGCCATCGGGACTTACCGTATTTTCCTCGACATTTGCTACCACTTAGATTTACTGATTGTATTTATGTTCCTTCTGTTGCCAAAAACCTTATTTCAATTTCCAAACTTAATGTTAATAGTTATTACTGCAAATTTGGAAATAATGCATTCAGTTTGTTTAATGGTTCTTCTTTCATTAGGTCTGGATTAGTGATTGAAAGCCTTTACAGTTTAAAGTTTGATGATTCCTTTGCTAATTATATCCTAACCCTGCATCATAATTTTGGTATTAAGCGTGGGTTGTTTAATGAAAATTCCTCTCTCTTGTGGCATAAACGTTTGGGACATATATCCTGCGAAAGAATTGAAAAACTGGTAAAGGATGGGATTCTTTCAAATCTTGACTTTACCGACTTAGGTTTGTCTATGGAATGCATTAAGGGTAAGCTGACCAAACACAACAAGAAAGGAACCGCAAGATCTAAAAGGCTACTTGAGTTGATCCATACTGATATTTGTGGCCCATTTGATGTTCCATCTTTTGGTGGAGAAACCTATTTTATCACCTTTATTGATGATTTTTCTCGTTATGGTTATATTTATGTGTTGCATGATAAATCTCAAACAGTTAACACCGTAGAGATATTTATCACTGAAGTTGAAAAGCAACTAGATAAAAATGTGAAAGTCATAAGATCAGATAGAGGTGGTGCATATTACGGTAGGTGTGAATAAACGGGTCAACACCCGGGGCCTTTTGCTATACTACTAGAAAGTCGCGGTATAATTGCATATTACACGATGTCCAGTACGCCTCAGCAGAATGGTGTTGCTCAAAAGCGCAACCAGACACTTATGGACATGGTTAGAAGTATCTTATGTAATAGTAGTGTATCCATTATGTTGTGGATGTATACATGAAGAACCGCAATGTACTTGCTTAATCGGGTTCCTACTAAGTCAGTTCCTAAGACTCCTTTTGAAATGTGGACGGGAAGGAAACCCAGTTTGACACACCTGCATGTATGGGGTTGTCATGCAGAAGCAAGAATTTATAACCCATATAAAAGAAAACTTGATGAATGGACAATCAGTGGTTACTTCATTTGCTACCCTGAGTAGTCCAAAGGGTACATATTCTATTGCCCAAACCATAGAATGAGATCTTGGAGACTGGCAATGCAAAATTTATTGAGAATAGTGAGTTTAGTGGGAGTGACATTATAAGAAATGTTAATGTGCAAGTACTGAGGGTACAAGTCCCTATACCCATAACTTTAGAAGGTGTTATCCATAATATCACTGAACAATTTGATGAACAACACCTAAATTATGAATCACTTCATGATTAGGCCATCACCAGTAATGAACCGATTGTGGAACAACCGCAAGAAATAACATTAAGAAGGTCCGAAAGGCAAATGAGACCTTGACTATGTGGTATATCTAAAAGAATCAAATTATGATTTAGAGGCTACTAAGGATCCGATCACTTATGAAGAAGCCACAGAATGTGATGATTCTAGCAAGTGGTTAGATGCCATGAAAAATGAACTAAAGTCCATTGCCTAGAATTAACTCTGGAATCTAGTAGAATTGTCTCATGGATATAAGAAAGTTGGATGTAAGCGGGTCTTTAAGACAAAACGAGACTCTAAGGGTAATATCGAATGACATAAAGCCAGACTTGTGGCCAAAGGGTTTACTCAGAAATATGACATTGATTATAAAGAAACCTTCTCTCATGTATCCAGAAAGGACTCTTTTAGAATTATTATGGCATTGGTGACTCATTATGAATTGGAGTTAAACCAAATGGGTGTTAAAATCGTATTTCTGAATGCTAGTTTAGATGAGGATATGTATATGGAAGAACCTAAACGATTCTCCAAAGAGGGCAAGGAGCATATGGCACACAAATTAAATAAATCAATTTATGGCCTTAAATAAGACTCTAGGCAATGGTATATCAAGTTCAATGATACCATTACCTTTTTCAATATTAGGAAAACACCGTTACTTGAAGGTCAGTGGGAGTAAGTTTATCTTTCTGATATTGTATGTTGATGACATTTTCTTTGTCATTAATGATCTTGGTATGATATTCGAAACCAAAAAGTTTCTCTCCAATAATTTTGAAATAAAAAATATGGGAGAGGCAGCCTACGTGATTGGAATAAAAACATTCCGTGGCAAAAGACGTAGTATGTTAGGGCTATCTTAGAAAGCCTATGATGAACAACATAAAACTACGATTTTACCCTTTAAATATTAGATTAATTAGTCTTTATTTTGTAAATATTAGATATGTTTAATATGTTTTTGAGTTTTGCAGAATATTTTGGAAAATATAAGAAATTGGAATAAAAATTGGAGAAAATGGGCCACAATATCAAATTTGGAAAGTTTGTAATTTTATCACCTAATTTTGGAATTCATTGTAAATTATTTTTTAATTCAAATCCATTATGAGAATTTGAATTAAAAATAATACCTTTTCTATTGTTTACAAAGGTGGTTAATTTTACAAATCTTTAATGGCCCATTGTTCCATCTTGAAATCCAAAGGAATTCAAAAGTCAAAGTCGATCAAGATGTCCATGATTGAAACAATTGCAAAGTCAAGGACGGTAAAAAATGTGTTGCTAGTGAAGGGTGCTGTTGAAAATTTGTTGGAGAGAAGCTCTTATGTGCAGCTACTCGATGGTTCTGTGGTGGCATTCGATGAGACAATAAAACAAATCATTTTGCAGACCCTTGATGAAATTGGTGTTTTTGGACCTGATGAAGACATTAGCACAAGTAGCTTAACTGGGAGAGATTTCATGAGCCTTCTTGATCCCAAATGCTGCCTAAGGCAGAGTGGTGGTCCTCTTTTCTCCAGGGCTGAGCCGAGGCATAAACAAGAGATTGTGAGATTGCTCAAAGAAGATGGTGAGGTTGTTGCAATAAGTGGTGATGGGGTGAATGATGCTTCTGCTCTGAAATTGGCTGATATTGGTATTGCTATGAGCATTGCTGGAACTGAGGTTGCAAAGGAGGTGTTTGACATGGTGCTGGCTGAATTGGTTAAGATTGAAAGAAGAAAGAAAATAAAAGCAATAGATTGGGAGATAGAAATAAAGGGTAAATGGAAAGTAAAAAAAGGGAGTTGCCGTGTGAAAAGAAAGTTAAGGAAAGAAGAGAAAGACAGATTCAGCCAAATCCTTATGATTAAGCAGAGATAAGATGGGATCGATCATAGCCAACCAGATCTACGGAATTTTAGAAGATGCTACGCGATTTTCGCCCAAATCCATGAAACTCGGCGACAAACAAGGACAGTCTCGGTTGAGAGATAAGGATGAAGGTGCTCGCTGATTTGGGTTAGAAGAAATGAAGGAAGAAAGAATAAAAAGGAAGAAAAGAGAGATCAGGGAAATAGTCGTGTAAGATTGAAAGAGATAAATAAGGAGGGACAAGAGAAAAGAAACACAAGCCAATGCATCTTTGATGTCAAACAAAAAAATAGGGAAGCTGCTGTGTAGTGTAGTGGAGAGAAAATAAAGGAAAGAATTGGCTGAAATCAAAGGACCCATTACTTTCTTTATTTCTCCATTTCTTTTCTTATAAATAGAGCATGGACTCCATTGAAAAGGAGTGAACCGAGCAAGGCATTTGAAGGGGTTGAATTTGGACGGCTAAAGGACAGAGACAAATATTTGATTTCTTATAAGTCATTTATTTTATTTTTATGTAATGAGTTCCATAGAATTGTATTTTCTTATATTCTAATTTTGGAATGAAATTCATGGTAGATTCTTTAGATTTATGGTGTTCCCAATTATTAAATATTCTATGGTGATGGTTTTTATTTATTTTAATTCTTTTTGTGAATGTTATGGAACAAATTATTTTTAGAATTTTTTTAAGGAAAAGTAGAACCCCTGTTAGGATCGGTGAGACTTGATTTTTTCAGTCTAAGGTTCTTTTTAAGAACAATTTATTTTAGATTTGGAAAATGCAAGTGTAAATCTCGCTCAAGCCTAAGGCTGGAATTGAAAATTTCTAATTTAATAAACGTCGTAATTTTTCTAATTAGAATTTTAATAAATGCTAAACTTGAATTTATATTTAATAATTCTAGAATATTTCATAGTCTAGGCTATGGTTTTATTTTTAAATGGGATAACATGCTGCCTTAGATACTTGTCTCAATTCCATTGTAAACTATGTAAATAATTCATTATTATTGTTTTTATTTTATTCTTTTATTTATTCATAAAAATCCTTGAAATGATGGAACTAGGTTAGAAATATTTTATTTGTTTCTTAACTTTGCATTTTAAATTAGATTGAGGTCATTTAAATTCACTCCACCATTTTAATCAAATTTATAAATCAATAATAAAGTAGATCTTATATTTTGTTAACTTCCAAAGTTAGATAATTAATTAAATATTGTTATTTAAATCTAGAATTTTGCTAAATTAAGATTATAACTCCATGTTTTAGAAAATTATTTTCTTAGATCACATTATTTTAATGGTACCATTTTTATTTCCATACATATATTTTGTTGATTTCCCTTGGGTACGATCTCGCACTCATTCACTACATTGTTGACTGGTTCGTGCGCTTGCGATTTAAATTTAAAACACAACGGTCTACATAGAAAGAATCTTGGAGAGATTCAATATAAAAATTGTTCTATCAAGATGCCCTTATTCAGAAGGGAGACAAATTTAGCTTAATGCAATGTCCGCAGAATGAACTTGAAAGGAAACAAATGGAGAGAATACCTTACGCTCAGCTGTAGGTAGCCTGATATATGCTCAGACTTGCACCAGACCCGACATTAGCTTTGCTGTCAGTATACTGAGTAGATACCAAAGTAACCTTGGAATGGATCACTAGAAAGCCGCAAAGAAAGTAATGAGATATCTAAAGGGTACTAAAGACTTTATGCTCATTTTTAAGAGGTTCGATAATCTCGACGTTATTGGCTACTCAGATTCGGATTTTGGTGGTTGCGCTGATAGTAGAAAATCAACGTTTAACTATTTGTTCCTTATGGCTGGCAGAGCAATATCATAGAAAAACGCCAAACAGACTACCATTGCAACGTCAACCATGGAAACAGAAGTTGTGGGTTGCTATGTGGCCACTGTTCAAGGAATATGGCTGCGGGACTTTATCTCAGAACTTGGAATTGTCGACAGCATTGCCAATCCACAGAGAGTTCTAAAGGGGGTTAGTTTCCTATTTTGATGGGAAGTAGGAAGAACAGTTCTAATTGCCATAGGGGGTCCTCCCTCTTCCTATAAAAGGGTCTCTCTCCATTAATTATCTATCATTTAAGCACTATTCACGAATTTGGGAGAGGGCACTAAGGAGGAAAGAGGTTGAAACTTTAGGGCGTGCATTTTCTCTAGTTTTTTTTACTTCAGGAAGCCTCAAGACATTTAAGGGAAGATCTGATCTCATTCTCTTCTTCAATGGATTCAAGTAAGTACCATTATTATGATGTTTATGATTTACGCATTAAGATTGATCCGTGTTTCAAGCATCAATAGATCCAGATCCTGTGGTTATTTGGTTTAGGTTTGTCGAACATGAAGATAATGATGAAAGATTGTATGATTGATTCTCTGTAACACCCCGCCCTTTTCACTCTAAAATCAGAGTTTATTTTTTTTTTTTAAATAATAATAAACAAGTGATCGGGGCGGGCTGTCACGACGCGAGTTAAGTTCGGACTTCTAAGGTCCGACCCTTAATTGGCCAAGCCCATGTGCGTATGGACTAAGTCCATAAGAACCGATCCACATATGGTACAAATAAGACTTGCGGAATAAACTTAATCTTAATCTAACTGCGGGTTATAATAGATCCTAAGACTACTCCATTTTATATCTTTAGATAGCAAAGTACATAATCATATTCTCCAAAATTACTAAAATAACCTTAAACTAACATTCATTCCAAACCATCCAAAATAAACCAAAGCATAGTAACTAGTTAACTACATTATTACATGCCGACATCATCTAACTATCAAATTACATTGTCCATATAAAGAGTCCATAAATCAATCCATTAAAAGTCCATTCAAAGCCCAAGCTCCTATGCTTGGTTTCCTTCAAAATCCTCGTTCTTCCCCTTTCCTGCGTCATCCACTAAGGATAGATATAGGGCGTTAGATCAACGCGCCCAGTAGGTGTCTCCGATTAGGTCTACCACAAGGTTAGTATAAAAACATGCAAATAGTATAATAATACATGTTCATCAAAATCTCATAAAAACAATGCTATGTATGTAATGAGTCCCACCCATCACAAATATACATAGCCTCCTCTTGACGGGATTTTCATCGTCAAGGTACCCCATAGTGGTCTTTCAGACACCCCGACAGAGTGTGAGCTCCTGATTCCTCTTGATGGGATTCTCATCATCAAGGTACCCCACAGTGGTCTTTCGGACGCCCCGACAGAGTGTGGCCTCCGGTTTCCATAATTACCACCCCATGCCATGCATGAGATGTCCATGATTTCATGCAATTTGTAAATACATCTTAACATACAAAATCACTTTGAAACATAATAACTTAGCACATAATTCATCAAAATTAAGATAAAACATCAAATATAAGTGTGGTTAAAAAAAGGTAGGAAACCTACTGAAAGTTCTCTTAAATGTCCGTTTTTTCTTAAGCGTCACCCGTTCACGACTCGTGCGCCGTTCAAGTTCCGTCACCTTATTTATATAACAGCAAGTCAATATACTATCATTTAATTTCCATTTACATCTAAGTCCCAAAAACTATTTTGTGGGGTTCGGCCATACCCATGGCCGAACCTCACCCACTTTGGATTTGATCCTCCTTTTCATTTGATCAATATCATCTATATAAACACCTTATATTACATAATATAACTTGGTAGGGTTCGGCCATACAGCATGGCCGAACCATACCACCTTGGTTTGACCCCTCTTTCAAGTCCTTTAATCCTTTATTCCATTATAACTTATATTTACGGTTTTGCCACTAGGCTAACCAATAATTAATCTTGCTAACCACTATTATCAAAACAAATCCACCTTAGTGGGGTTCGGCCATACAACTTGGCCGAACCTCACTATCTCCAACTTGGTCCTTTAATCCATTCTAATTACATTCAAATGCCATTCAAACCATCCATTTACCTAGCCTTTAACCGTTCATCATTGTCACTCTATGTTAACCTTTAAAACATCACAACAACCATTAACAATTACTAATCATAAACTTAAATCCAAATACCCATACAAGGGTCCATTTATCCCATAAAATGGTCCATGGGGTTCGGCCATACACATGGCCGAACCCTATGGTTCTCTTGATTCAATACTTCCCATAATTATTCATGGTTTTGACATACTAATTTTAACCATAAGAAAGATATGGTTCAGCCATACATTAGCGACCCAAGACATACACCTTATCTCCATTTTTTTAACACCTTAACCCTTCCATACCTTGTATGGTTTTTATCTCTCAAAACCATAAAAAATCACCATAAGCTTGTCAAATCCTTTCATGGGGTTCAGCCATCCCAAGTGGCCGAACCCTATGGCCTATGATTTGAACCTCTTTAACATATACTTTGTGTCTCATTAAAACATGTAAAAATCTTCATGGTTTTGCATGGTTTTTAGCCTTCAAAAACCATCAAAATACCCAAATAATTTCATGGGGTTCGACCATCCAAAGTGGCCGAACCCAATGATCCAGTTTTTTTATCCTTTTTATACAACACCATCCAAAGTTTAAGCCCTTGATGGATTCGGCCATTCCATGGCCAAATCATGCTCCCTTTTACCAATTTATTTAACTAAATTCTTATGTAAACACTTACCAATTTCCTTTGCTTCTCTTCTCTCCTTTTGATCCTTGCTTTCTTCCTTCTTGCTCCCTTAGTCCTTAGCTGATTGAAAGCTTGAACAATGGTGAAAACACCAAAGGATAATTCGGCCAAGAGGATGGATTTTGAGAGAGGGAGAGAGAAATGAAAGTTCCAAGCTTATTGAGATGTAAAATTCGGCCATATGGTGTATTGCAACCCTTTTGTATATCAGCCCCTAAAACCTCTCACTTGCCCTCATAAATATTGGTCTAACCAAGGAGTCATTTGATACCAACCAAGGCACCCCTTGGCATTCCCAACGTTGGGCTTTGGGTTTCCATCATGAGATGGAAACCCTCCATATTCCCAATTCAAAACTTATCCCATTCCATTCAAAGTCCATGCATGAATCATAACTCCCAAGCCACCAACGTGTGGGACTTGTTTTTGTGATGTTTAAGACCAAGGCAACTCCTCACCTCCTCATTTGACTCAATGGATTTCAAGGTCTCTTTGGTTTCCAACTTAACTCATCCAACTCATTAGCTCAACTCACCACATGTAATATCATTCATTTAATGCACTTGAGTCAACTCCATTGCTTAATTCAAATCCAACTCACTTCAGCCTAACTCAACCTGATTTGACTCATCCTTTGAGCTCACATGAGGGTCCACACGGTCAACCATGGTCAACATGGTCAACTCGACCCATTGGGTCCCCATTTAGCTCATTGACCCAATTGGCGCCATGACCCATTTATGGGTGGTTTCGCCATTTGAATGTGGTTTACACACATGCATCAAGCGTACCCATTTATCCTTTATTTAATTCCAAATCAATTCAGCCTAACCCAATTAAAATTGGGCTCACCCAATGGTCAAATATGTCCATCTTGACCCATTGGGTTCCAATTGGGTCCTTTGACCCAAATAACCATCTTGACCCAATTAGATGTACAATACCCATTTAATTTAATTTGATCCTTATAATATGCACATTGGGTCTTAATTTGAACAATGGGCCCCCACCATTTTCTCATCTACAATTATAACCTTTCTATTCCAATGGCATTTTTGTAAATATTCATATCTTTGAAAAATTGGGGTGTTACAATATAACCCTCTTTTTAAAATTTTTGTCCCGAAAATCGAACGAAGTAGGGTTCCAAAATAAATTACATAAACAACTCGGTGTGAGGTGTTCTCATCTCTGATTCGAGTTCCCAAGTGGCCTCTTCAATACCATGTCGATCCCATACCACTTTGACGAACTGAATCGCTCTGTTTCGTAGCACCCTTTGCTCAGTCTCCACTATTCTGACAGGCCTCTCGACGTATGTCATGTCGCTTTCCACTTCTATATCTTGTAAATTCAACACATGGGAAGGGTCGGGATTATACTTCCTCAGCATCGATACATGAAACACATCATGTAGGGATGCCAATTGTGAAGGAAGTGCCAATTGGTATGCTACATCCCCCATCCTTCTTATGATGGGAAACGGTCCCACAAATCTTCGTGACAGTTTCCCTTCTTCCCAAATCTCATGTGTCCCTTCCGTGGTGAGACCTTTAAGAACACCATGTCTCCCACTTCAAATTCAAGAAACCTTTTTCTCTTGTCATCATAGCTCTTTTGTCGACTCTGTGCGGTCAATAAATGCTGACGTATCAACTGAATTTGTACTGTAGTCTCTGCGGCTAGCACGGTTCAATCAGCGCAGACTCATTGGCCTCTGTCCAGCACACTGGTGACCTACACGGTCTACCATATAAAGCCTTGAATGGAGCCCTCTGAAGGCTTGCTTGGTAGCTATTGTTATATGAGAACTCTACCAATGGCAAATGATCCTCCCATCCACCCTTGAAGTCTAGCATGCACGCCCTCAACATGTCCTCCAGTGTTTGTATTGTCCTTTCCGACTGTCCATCAGTCTGTGGATGGAATGCTGCGCTAGTCAGTAGATCGGTCCCCATGGCCGACTGCATGCTCTGCCACACTCTACCGGTGAATCGGCCATCTCTGTCAGATACTATAGTCCGTGGGATACCATGTAATCTGATGATGTCCTTGATATACCGCCGACCCAATGTCTCCGATGAATCCGTCATCCTGATGGGTAGGAAGTGGGCCAACTTGGTCAATCGGTCTACCACAACCCATATTGCATCATTTCCCTTTGAGGATCTCGGCAACCCCGTCACAAAGTCCATGGAAATGTGCTCCCATTTCCATTCTGGTACTGATAAGGGTTTGAGTAACCCTGATGGCTTTTGATGTTCCGTCTTAACTTGCTGACAAGTTAAACAATGTGCCACGAATTCTGCCACATCTCTTTTGAGTCCGTGCCACCAATAATGCATCTTCAGATCGTGATACATTTTGGTGCTGCCCGGATGAATGGAGAGCTTGGTCTGATGCGCCTCAATCAACAACTCTTTTTTGTAGCTTTTTGGCACATATATTCTACCCCGGAATACAAGACCCTGTCCTAGTCGTAATTCCCATTCCGGTATGACAACGCCAGTAGACATCTTGGCCCAAATCTCCTCCACTTCCGGATCTACTCGTTGCTCTTGTTCAATCTTAGTAACCATGTTGGACCGTACGATTAAATTGTACATACTTCCATGGTTGTTGATATACAGATTGAACTCTCGAATGGTATTCAGCATCTCCCATTCAGTTCTGATCAAACATGCCACTGATGCATGTGATATGCGGCTGAGAGCATCCGTCACCTTGTTTGCCTTACCCGGATGATATCGTAGCACGAACTCATAATCCACCATATATTCCATCCATCTGCGCTGCCTCAGATTGAGCTCTTTCTGATCAAATAAGTACTTCAAGCTCTTATGGTCTGAAAACACTTCAAATTTCTCGCCATATAGATAGTGTCTCCAGCTTTTAAGAGCGAAGACCACTGTAGCTAATTCCAGATCATGTGTGGGATAGAGGCGTTCATGAATTTTTAATTGTCTTGAACCATAAGCCACCACACGATGACGTTGCATAAGTGAACACCCCAGTCCCTCTCCTGATGCATCGCATTGTACTTCATAACCTTTGCCTCTTTCCTGTAAAATTAAGATAGCAGTTGTAAGTCTATCTTTCAGCTCCTCGAACCTCCGATTGCACAGATCTGTCCACTCATATTTGACTCATTTTTGAGTGAGTCGAGTCAATGGAGATGCAATTTTGGAGAAATCCATGATTAATAACCATCCATGAATATAACCCTCCTCTGGGTATAATCCATTCAGGGGTATAACTAATCCATCCTTGGGCATAATTAATCCAGGTCACATCCTATACCATGAGATATTTTATTCATGGAAACAACACTCAAAAGAGTCACTACCCGATTGTGGCAACCATATTAATTCACAAATATACCCCGACCCCTAGCAAGACTTAGGGCCCATGACTTACTAAGCGGAAGACCCACGTCCAACGTGATCCGGTCTACCCCACCCTACATCCCTTCACCCTAAGGGTGATTCAGTCAAGCTTTAAGGCGGTCGGACCGCGTCTAACGAAGCTAGCACCACCCCCACGGGGAAAAATAGTAACTAGTTCTGCGTATCCACATACATCAAGTGTGCGAAATAGCCGTGAGAGCGCCCTCCATCGCGTAGCATGCGAGGGACCCACTCCTCAACGGTAACCCTATAGGACCAATTTAGAGTGAAAAGGGCAGGGTGTTACGGTTGGTATCAGAGCGAAACGGGAAGTTGAATCATCGAATTAAGATTAAGACGGTTTCATATCTCACTGACAGATAAGAATCCCAACTGACCGATTCTTCGGAGTCCGTTCACTGGGGGCCGGATTAATTTACTTCGATAGACTCAGACTGAACAATCAATCTGAGAGCAACAATGAAAGATAAGAAGGTAAAGTACAGTTATCATAAGTGGATATATCAAACATAGCAAAGTAGGATACACTTCCCCGATATTCCCACATTGAAAAACAAATAGCAGGAATTTAGAGATTTTCCCCAAAAACAAAGCAAAACAAAGAGTGATGATTTGGCAATTTCCCCAACCAAGATACATTGTATTATACATAAGAAATCCCCCGAAACCAAGATTGGTTTTATTGGAACTGCTGTTGATTATTCTTGTGTTCTATTGTTATGATACAGATATGTCAAGTAACGTTGAGTATACAGAGTTGTGGGATAGAGGAACGCCTAGCAATCCCATAAATCTGGTGTCTTCTTCCAACAACTCCAACATGGAAGTTAACGTAGACAATCAAGAGGGATTACCCGAGGAGGTTGAAGTGGATCTAGCACCTTTTCCAAAAGAGCGTATGGAAGATTTTCCAATGGTAAGAGAGTCGGTGGGGGAGATAGAACCCGATCATATGGGCGAGTTGTGCAACCAGGATGGGCACAATTGTACGTACTGCCCCCACCCTCTGGAAGTCGTTTGCCCGGCTTGTGGACTTCATGGGCACGGGAAAGAAAGGACTAACTGTCCTTACATTGGAGGACCGAGGATAATACCCTGCTTGACGTGTGGAGTATTGGGACACATGTCGATGACATGCCCTGATAGCTTCTTTATGTTTGAGGATGATGTAGGGTCTTCTACGGAAGACTAGGCTAAGGAGTAGTAAGAAAAGTTAGGAAAAAGGGGGATATTTTGTAAGGGTTGTGGGTGCATTTTGTTATTTGAAGGGTTTGTTTAACCCTACCAACCCTTGTACTATGATGAAATTTGGATTATATGTATATATATATATATATGTATATGTATATATATATATGTATATATATATATATATATGTATGTATATATATATATATGTATATAAAGTATGCAAATTTATGAGTTATGAGGACTTTTGGCATTGAGTTGTATGTTACGAAGAAAACTAAGTCAATAATGTTTCCATGAATTAGGGAAAAATGGCTCCAACGAGAAAGAGCCTACAGAATCAAAAAGGGAAGGAGAAAGTGTTACATTCTCAATCAATAAACTCTGATATTATGAAAAAGTATTACAATGAGAACTCTCAACTTTGATAGTATCTCAAAAGAATTAGGGGACAGTCAAGCACTTTTGACCGAAACAAATTCTACTGTTAAAAAAAAAAAACAGAGGACAGAAGAAGATGGAATCAAACTCAATCGTCAATCTATGTTAAGTGGTGGTTTGATTTACATCCTTGAATCAGTAATCAAAACAAAGGAAAGAAAATAAAGTAAAAAAAAAAAAAAGGAAAAAAAAAAGTTGTAGTCAATGGTTTCTATCATCTTTTCACTCACTTTCCATCTGTGTCGGTTCTTCTTCGGGTGGGTTTCTAAAATGCGGAGGTTTCATCGAGAGCTTTTATTGAATTATCATTTGTTGCAACAAAAGCCTTCCATTCCATAGAGTGTGAACATAGGTCCCCTTCTCATGAATGGATTAAGCTCATGAAGTAAGAGAGAGAGAGAGAGAGAGAGAGAGGGGAATGTGTAAACCGTATTATGACCACCATTAGGAAGTAAACTCAGATTTGAATTCGAATGGGACCCAAACACGAATATTGTACAAGGCATTGGGAGATCTTTTAGGATCTGTTTCCTACTTTGATGGAAAGCAGTATTTTAGGAAAACACAACCCTAGAGTTCTATGCCTGCCCATAATAGATTCTCTCTCTTTTCTACCCATCACCATACGAAACCTAGAGGAGAAATCAAGAGGGAAAGGAGTAGAAACTCTGGTGAACACGAGTTTTGCAGGAGGAGGATAAAACCAAACAAGGAAAGCGGCGCACGACTCTGGAACTCATGGATTCAGGTATGGTTTTATGTTATGATGATTTTCCGCATAATGAATGGTATGTTTATTGATAGCATCGCTGATTCATGATCCTGAGACACTAACGATTCATGGATTGAGTGATAATTGGTTTGGGTATATCAAGAACACCAAAATATCGATGTTCAAACGTTTATTTAATACCCAAGTTTCGATCCAGTCACGAAAATATTCTAACAATTGGTATCAAAAGCGTATGGTTTTCGATGAATCATTGATGCTTTCAATGATAATATGTTTTTAATGATGTTTTGAAAAACCTAAGGATGAATCAAGTAGAGGAAATCTGCACTCTATTTTCTGTTTTGTTTCAGTTGACCATTACAGACCTGTCGACCTGTCAATACATCGACATATCGACTTTGTCGACCGATCGGCAGTATTATTCAAATCCTTTTATTTTTTAGATTTCAGTTAGAGTCGACTGTTACCAACTGATCGACAATAGTGATCGATCGGCCATAATGTTAAATATGCAGTGTTCTATATTAACTGATTTTGCACTTCAATCGATTGATCACACCTATCAATTGCAAAAGGAGATCAAAATTCTATAAATCAAAATTCTATAAAAGAGACTGTAATTCTATTGGTCTCTGCTCGACCAATTGACTCTGTCGATATGTCGATAATTCTTGTCTCTCGCCGATGCATCGACTCTGTCGATCTGTCGGCAATTTTGGTCTTTGGTTGATGTATCGACTCTGTCGACTTGTCGGCACGCCGACCTATCGGTGGTGTCGATTGGTCGTTGGGTCCTAATGTGCAACTACTGATTATGTTATTTTAATCAAACTATTAGAACACATGATGATATCCTTATGTTCACTGAGTCGTTTATAGATTTTGTAAGAGTCTATTAAGATGTGAGACCATTATCTTTGACTTGAATTCAAAAGTTTGATACGGTTTGTTAGTCACCAAAGTGGCTTGACCGGAATGTGTTGAACATCAAGTTATATAACCACCTTTTAATACTATTCCCAAGTTTTAAATAATAATGGGTTTGCAAATCGCAATTCCTAACTCATAGAGATACTAGGTTGGCCCAAAGGTGCACCATTTTGAGTAGTTAACGGATTACGATAGGATAATTAACGGGTACTTGAGGTTAGTATTAGTACGGACACCCAAAGGTGACTACGGTATTTAGTCACTTGTAGTTAATTTGTTAGTCCTATCGGTGACTGGGAATCAGCGTAGCGTTTGAATATTGTGTCATAAAATTACCCAAAGGTAGATCTGATATCACTGTTCACTAAAGTAAAAAAATTGTTTATGTGTTTCAAGTTGTGTTTAAAATTCATAGCATTATGTAGTGACCATGAAATTATCTATATTTTGTAGCTTCATTGCCTGTTTCATTGCATGGGCAACTTTCTTCAGTTCCCATGCTTAATGGGTTACACTTCTTTGATTGGAAAGAACAAGTTGAGTATCACTTAGGTGTATTCAATCTTGATAAGGCATTGACAGATGATAAACCTACCATTACTAATGAGGTACGTCTGTAGAGAAGTCAAACCAAGAAGCGTGGGTTAGATCAAACAAGCTTAGTCTTAAGTTCGTGCGCATGACACTGACCAGCAACATAAGAACCTCCCTACCTACTAATGAAAATGCTAAGAATTCCTCAAAAACATAGAAGACAAGTTCAAATCTGATGATAAGTCCCTAGCCGGGACACTTATGTCCAGACTCACCACCATGAAGTTCGATGGGAGTCATGTCATGTATGATCTTGTAACTAAGATGGCCAACATCACTACTCAACTGAGAAACCTGTGGATGACTGTGGATGACACATTTTCTGGTCTAGTTCATTCTGAACTCATTACCTTAGCAATATGGACCATTTCAAATCAATTATAACACCATGAAAGATAAATGACAAGTTAGTGAACTGACCAAAATGTTGATCCAAGGATACTAGACTTAAGCAAATGGGTCACCACTCTATCCATTTCACAAGTCAAGAGCCTGTGAAGAAAAGGTGATTCAAGCCCAGAAAGTTTAAGAAAGTCAAATCTAAGACTCATGAAGTAGGTTCAAGTTCTCAAGCTAATGTTAAGGGGAAGGCTGGCAGTGTGAGGTGTCACTTCTGCAAGAAGTAAGGACACTTCTAGAAAGACTGTCATAAGAGAAAGGCCTAGTTCGAAAAGAAAGGTACACATTTTATTTATGTATGTTTCGAATCTAATTTAACTGAAGTTTCCTCTAACACTTGGTGGCTTGATTTTAGGGCAACAACTCACGTTTTTAATACGATGCATGAATACCTTACAATCCGAACCATCGACCTAACTGAAGCCTCCCTTTATTTAGGCAACCGGGAAAAAGTATATGTTGAAGATATTGGAACCTATCGTCTTTTTCTTGATACTGGTTGTCATCTAGATTTATTAAATTGTTTATTTGTTCCTTCAGTTGTTAGAAACCTTATTTCAATTTCTAAATTAGATCTTCATGGATATTATTGTAAATTTTGTTATAATTCATTTAGTTTATTCAAATCTTCTTTTTTCATTGGATTTGGGTCTTGTTGATGGCCTTTACCGTTTGAAACTTGTTGATGATTTTGTTAATTTTGTCCTAACTTTGCATCATAATGTTGGTATTAAACGTGGGTTAATAAATGAAAATTCTTCGATTCTGTGGCATAAAAGATTGGGACAAATATCCCATAATAGAATTGAAAGGTTGGTAAAGGAAGGGATTCTACCGAGTCTTGACTTTACTGACTTAAGAGTGTGTATAGAATGCATTAAGGGTAAGCAAATTAAACACACCAAGAAAGGTGCCACAAGAAGTAAAGGGCTACTTGAATTGATTCATACAGACATATGCAGTCCTTTTGATGTTCCATCATTTGGTGGAGAATCCTACTTCATCACTTTTATAGATGATTATTCACGCTATGGTTATATATATCTATTGCACGATAAATCTAAGCGGTTAATTCCAAAAATATATTAATCATTGAGGTAGAAAGGAAATTAGATAGGAAGGTGAAAATCATTAGATCTGATAGAGGTGATGAATATTGTGGTAAGTGTGATGAGATAGGTCAACACCCGGGACTGTTTGCTAGATTACTAGAAAGTCATGGCATAGTGGCATAATACACAATGCCAGGTACGCTTCAACAGAATGGTGTTGCTGAAAGGTGAAACTGCACACTTATAGATATGGTTAGGAGCATCTTATGCAATAGTACTATACATATTATGTTGTGGATGTTGCCCTAAGAACCACAACGTACATTCTTAACTGGGTTTTTACTAAGTCAGTTCCTAAGACTCCTTATGAACTGTGGACAAGAAGGAAACCTAGTTTAAGACACCATGTGTTGCAACAAGAGCCTTCCATTCCATAGAGTGTGAGCAGAGATCCCCTTCTCATGATTGGATTGAGCTCATGAAGTAAGAGAGACAGAGAGAGGAATGTGTAAATCGTATTATGACTGACATTAGGAAGTAAACTCGGATTTGGATTCGAGTGGGGCCCACACACGAATATTGTACACGGTATTGGGGAGATCTTTTAGGGTCCGTTTCCTACTTTGATGAAAAGTACTATTTAAGGAAAACACAACCCTAGAGTCCTACGCCTGCCCATAATCGATTCTCTCTCTTTTCTACCCATCACCGTACGAAACCTAGAGTAGAAATCAAGAGGGAAAGGAGTAGAAACTCTGGTGCACACGAGTTTCGCAGGAGGAGGACAAAACCGAAGCAAGGAAAGCAACGCACGACTCTGGAATTCATGGATTCAGGTATGGTTTTATGTTATGATGATTTTCCGCATAATGAACGATATATTTATTGAAAGCATCGCTGATACACGATCTTGAGACACTGACGAGTCATGGACTGAGTGATAACTGGTTTGGGTACATTAAGAACACCAAAATATCGATGTTCAAACGTTTACTTAACACCCAAGTTTCAATCCAATCACGAAAATATTCTAACAGAATGTGTGACTTTGGAAAGAAACATGAAAAATGAGACAGGCTCGACCTTCCATAGCCTTTCTCCATTGCTCCCTGCTGCTGTTTTGGAAAGCATACATGAAAAGAAGAAAAATAGGAAACACGAGGCAAGGGTAAAATTGGAACGATGTGAGAAAAAATGAAACTGGTACACTAAAACAAAGGACATCAAAGTCACTTCCTTATGCACCTTTGTGTGGTTAAATCATCTTTTTTTGTTGTATTTCACTGTACCGAGACTCGAACCCAAGCCAATGACTTCAAATAGAAGCTGGAGGCCACACAACGAGCGGGTTTCGGTAGTTAATCATCTTTTAAAGTAACATAAATTCTGTTATAAAATTTATGAAGTATAACATTTGACTTAATATTTACTAGACCTATTTAAATATAATTTTTTTATAAATTTTAAAAATAGATTTTTTAATTTAAAGGGGATTTTGAAATATATTTTAACAATAGAAATTATGATTTTATATCAGATAATTGAAATGAATTTATAAAAACATTATATTTAAAATAAATTTAATTAAGATGACTAAATTAATTTTATATAATTCATTAAACTTAAAGGGGAACATATTCTAGCCCTTAAATTATTTTGGGTTGTAAGTTAATTTAAAAAGAATGTATGCTATACTGCTGCAAGACTCGATTCCTTTTTTAGTGGAAGGTTCCTATGGAGTAATGATATTATAGTATAATTCATGATTAAACCGAAATGATTGAATCTTGACATGATTAAGTTGGGACCGTACGGTCATTACAACGGGTTCATGTGCACAAGCAGCGCTTGCAGCGGACCCAGTTTGGGTTAGGCCTTCACTGCACTCAGCTCGAGCACAAATTTGACAACGAAACCTTGAACCCGAGTATAAGCCCAATGGTAAAACCCTCTGAAGCCCGAATTGGATAAGCATCACGGCTGTGTACATCCATAGTGTCTAATTCATTTCTCTAATTTTTCTAATTTTTATTACTTTACGCAAAATTCAGCCATACAAATTGATAAAAAGTTTAAGGTAGGGGTTTTACACTGGATATCCCACAGTTTTTCAAATGTAAATTAAAAAAAAAAAGTTTCAATTAAAATTTAATTTATAACTACTTAATCAAAATAGTGAAAATCACCTGATATTTTAAAAAATTTAAAAACATGACGTTAGGTGAATTTGACTATTAAGATCAAGTAACTGTAAATTAATTTTTGAAATAAAGTTTGGTATATTTATTTCTCCTCAATTTTTGTAATATAGACAGTTGATTTTATTATATGTATTGTAAATATAGAAATATATATAATATTTAGATCAAGTATTGGTCTTTTTGGGATTGAGTTGCCAGACTTATTTAACTTTCAGGTTTTTGGACCAAATTAGCATCCCTATTGATGGGGCGGCGCTGAGTCGATTTCTAGAGACAAAGGATAACAACTCATGCTTTTGTCCAAGCGGCCAAATATTCAAATTTTATAATGTTAATGAATTATTTTTCTTCATAGGGTCCTACTGTTTTGTTAATTACAAATGCCAGAAACTTGTTAAAATCTAAAACCATGTATGGGCGGCCCACCAAATGGGCATTGCCTGCCAAAGAGTCCCACTCAGCCTGTTCTATGGCAGCCCCAGCCCCACACCAAAATGACTTCCAGCTATTACATGTTAACAATCCTATGAGTGCAAGCTGCCATCTCTAACTTTCCCCCAACAACTTAATCTTAGAGGAAAACATAGCTTTCATTCATCTTTCCTGCCTATTTCCTTACCACCGTCTCTAATCCTCCAAAGTCCAAACCATGCTATAAATACTCCTCAAACCAACATTCCTCACCATCATATTTTCAAAACTATCTTTAATCTTTTTCAAAACATTCATTCACTACTCATTTTCTTTATTAAACTCTCTAGCTTGAGATTAATGTCTCTGTTACCTTCTTTACGTTCCTTTTCGGCTTTGAGAATGTTGCCTCTCTTGCTATTAGCTACCTCTCTAATGGCTGCTTATGCCGGGAATTTCTATGACGAATGTGATATTACATGGGGCGGTGGTCGCGCTAAGATATTGGGAAATGGAGGACTGCTCTCCTTGTCTCTGGACAAGGCGTCTGGTTCAGGCTTCCAGTCCAAGAGAGAGTATCTATTTGGTAAGATCGACGTTCAGCTGAAGCTCGTCCCCGGCAACTCCGCAGGCACAGTTACTACCTATTATGTAAGTTTCTTCGGCCCACCTGCTACTAGAACATGGCCAGTTTTGGTTAGGACTAAGTTCAATTTCATTTACTCTGTTCCATTCCATTTGATTCATATGTACTGTTGAAATTCTTGACTCTAATATCAACTTGTATTGCAGCTTAAATCTCAAGGTGCGTCATGGGATGAGATCGACTTCGAATTCCTTGGTAACCTCAGCGGTGATCCGTACACCATGCACACGAATGTATACACACAAGGAAAGGGAAACAGGGAGCAACAGTTCCGTCTATGGTTCGACCCAACAAGAAACTTCCACACATATTCCATTCTCTGGAATCCACAGCGCATCATGTAGGCCCTCGTATTGCCTCTACTCATCCAACCATGAAAACCCACTGCTCCGTACTGCAAATGACACTTAATTTTTATGAACGAGTTGGACTATCCCTGGGCTTGGACCTGGGCCGTAGTATGCCAAGCGAACCCTTTCTTGTTTGAGCTTTTGTTAAGTTGGTCAAGTGGGCCGAACTCACACAATATAGTTGTGACGGTAGAATTTGGACAAGAAAGGTCTAACTTTTGGCAAGCCCTTCCCTTTTCTGACCAAGCTCAAATGGGCCGCATTCTCATCTCTGCAGAAAACCCAGAAAGTAAATTCGTCACTTGAAATGCCAACCCGCTTGAATTCATACCTTCGTAGTTGGTGATAGGGAATAGTCTTGGTATTATAACTCGGTAGTTTTGAAAATGGATAATTCCAGTACTATTCTATAGAAGACGCAACTTTCTTAATTGGATGTTCTTTGTTCTTATGAATTCTCTGCTTTCCTAATTTTCAGCTTCTCTGTGGATGGTTTTCCTATTAGAGTATTCAAGAATGCCGAGTCCATTGGCGTACCCTTTCCAAACAAACAGCCCATGAGGGTCTACTCTAGCCTTTGGAATGCTGATGACTGGGCGACGAGAGGCGGTCTCATTAAGACGGATTGGAGCAAGGCGCCTTTCACTGCCTTCTATAGAAACTTCAATACCGATGCCTGTGTGTGGTCTTCCGGCACATCTTCTTGCAAGGCAAACAATGCCTGGTTTACTCAAGAGCTAGACACCACAGATCAAAGGAACCTGAGATGGGTGCAGAAGAATTACATGATCTACAACTACTGTACCGATTGGAAGCGTTTCCCTCAGGGTGTCCCACCGGAATGCAAGCTTTAGTCATAGTTTACTCTAGTGCTGTTCCCATGTATGTAGAGATTGTGAATTTCACTTATGTTTGTGTTGTACTTACTGTTTGGTTTCTTCATTTTCTACCAAATGTATTTTCAACTTTAGATGCATTTGTTGATATCTGTGCAGTTCAAATGAAAATAAAACATTTATAATAGTGTGTTCATTTGATTCAATATAATATACTAGTTTCAAAAACATCACTCGTTTCAAAAACATCACTCGTTGCAGATTGGGAATTCTATATTAGTAGAAAAAAATTCACATAGCCAACAACATGAGCGACAGTAGCCATTGGGTCTGTATGAGTCTATCTTTAGTGGAACTGTATCCATATCCTATATTAATCTATTTTGAATTGTTGGCACTATTGATTAAAATTTCATCTAATTTGATTATTGATCTTTAGACTCTTGAAAATCATGACTTTTTAAATTTAATAGATTTGACTTTTTATGAGAAACACCATCTCAAAAATACCTTTCAAAACAACATTTTCATACATAGAACCTCACTCTCTCCTATAGATCCCACAAGCCTTAGAAAAGGGATGTAGGAAAACCCGCAGTTGACTCGACAAGGCCAAGAAAATCAAAGACCCAACCTACCCAAAATCGAAAAACTGATATTTATTTAATTTTCCTATTTGTAAAAATTATTATTAGTTTTCTTTTTTTATTTTTACTGTTATTTTTGTTTTTATTTATTTTCTTATTTTTAGGTTTAAGGTTTGTCTATAAATACCCCCACTAGAGGTTGTAATTAGACAATTATTGATTGATAATGGAAAATTTAAAAATTTTCTCCTCTCTGTTGGAAGTTGCAAACCAAATACAACATTTTGTTTTCCAATAGAACATTGATGATTTTGATTGAAGGGGACTGTTGGAAATTGCCAGCCAATGAAACCTTTAGATTTCCAAAGAGTTTTGTTCTTTCCAAAGAGTTGTGTTCTTTCACATGTTAGTCTAAGTCTATATAAAGGGATGTTGTGTAGCCTATTTGATGTAATCCAATGAAATGAAATTTTCTACTATAAGTCTATCTTTGTTACATAATTTTGTGTAGTGTATCCATCTTCAATTTTTTCTATAACTTTTTTCTTTAAGGCTTTGCAAAGCCAACATAGTGGTATCGAGAACAAGGTTGTGAAGATGGCCATTACCATTCAACCCTCAATTCCCAAGTTGTCTAAGGACAACTATAAAAATTGGTGCATTCAAATGAAAGCACTGTTTGGGTCACAAGAGCTATGGGAGATCATCTCAGATGGGTATACAGAACTCAATGCCGAGCAAGAAACAACCTACACCACGGAAGAGAAGACCGCCCTCAAAGATCGGAGGAAAAAAGACAAGAAAGCATTGTTCCTACTCTATCAAAAGTTAGAGAATCAGCCTTGAAAGGATCGTTGAAACGATGTTAAGTAAACAAGCTTGGGAGACCCTAAACACCATCTTCAAAGGAATTGATCGAGTGAAGCGGGTTCATCTTTAAACTCTTAGAGCTGAGTCGAGATAGCTCACATGAACGAAGGTGAAGGTATTTCCAATTATTTTTCACGGTTACTTGCAATTGTTAATAACTTGAGAAAATATGGTGAAAAGATAGAAGACATTCATGTTATAAAAAAGTTGTCCGATCCCTCACAACCATGTTTGAACATGTGGTTGTAGCAATTGAAGAATCGAAGGATCTTAAAAATCTATCAATCGATGAAGTAATGGGTTTGTTGCAAGTTCATGAAACGAACGCAAAAGAATTCTAGTTCCATTGGGGTGGAATAAGCTTTGAAATCAAAGTTGACTGTAAATGAGCAAAAATATGGTCATGGATATTCACAACGTGGTGAGTGCACCACTAGCAATCGTGGTAGAGACAGAGGGCGAGGAAATTATCAAAGCAATGAACAATATTATCCAAATTATACAAATTTCCGTGGGTGAGGAAATGGTAGAGGCAGATTCACGTGAGGTGTGGAAATACAAAAATTATTCAATGCCAAAATTGCAAAAAGTTCTACCATCTAGCCATTATGCCTCAGATTGCTGGAACAAACCGATGAATCAAGATGACCCAACACCTAAACGGGGCATGACTTTCTATTAAAATCTACTGTAAACTGTTCATCTACACGGGTATTACATCGCAAATTTGCTGTTAGATTTTTTTCTCAAATTAAAGGCATAAACATTTACAATGCCAACAAATTTTTCATGCCGTTCATCTAAAATAAATTACAAGGTCCGAAAATTATCATTCCACAACTTGTAAAACCAAATCTAATACATGAATAATTCTAATCTCACAAATTTACTCATATTCTCAAACCATAGAAATAAACTAACTAGTATTCTCAAATTTCTCAATGGCTTGGAATTATTGTATAAGTCTCACAAATCCAAGAATAAAATCATAAACTCTTGCTGAGTTCCAAAAAATAAAACCAAAACATAAATGTATATCAAAGTGAGCATAAATCTACTTAAAAAAAAAATCTAATTTGCTTCTAAGTATCTTCTTATCATCTAATTCTGTTATTGATTTTCATCAATACCTAAATTCACTGGGTTTCCTGCAGTGTAAAGGGTATGAGCTCAAAGCCTAGTGAAGAAAATAATAGCAAGTAGAGATTTACACATGATACATTTATTCCTCACATTCCATATTTTTCAAAATTAAACAAAACATAATAAATTCAATAATAATTCATAACTATGCTTCAATACCAAATGCTCAATGCTCAATGCTCGATGCAACCATCTCCACAGTCACATCTATTATTACTTTGTGGCTATTCCACTGAAGTGAGCAATACACAACTTCCACTGAAGTGGCCAACCCACCGAAGTGAGGAATACACAACCTTCCACCAAGAAATAGTTATCATGATTTTGTCACGGAAGACACAACTTCCACCGAAGTTGCCATCCCACCGAACTGAGGAATACACAACCTTCCACTTGATGCACCAACTAGCTTACGAATCGAAGAAACTAGAGATTAAGTTTAAGAAATTTCTCAACTAACCCATGCAAAATTTGTAATATTGCAGAATTTTCTGGGAATTGTATGAAAATTAAATAGTTCTCAGATTTTTACAGTGGATGGGTCTCTAAATGAGGATTCCAGAAATATATCGTTTGGCCCGACTGGAGTTTCCTAGCCCAAGATATCACTATTTTACTGAGTCTGTTACAAACTGCAAAACAGTTTGCAGTTTAGGACACTTGTTCAGATTGCAGACGACTTTTGACCCATCAATACTTATAAAAAAAAATCCCAAATTTTAACCATAGGTATGTGGTCTCTTTGTCTACTTAAGATTGAGAATTTTTTTTGCATGGTTTAGATCTCTAGAGACTGAGATATGGACATTCTACCCCAGTCCTTACATTTTGCTCAACAGTTAGCAGTCTCTGCTCAAGATCTGGATTACGGGATGTTATAAACCTATCAAATCAAATCCCATTAATCTTAATATTTTACTGGGGTTCTCTGTACTTGTTAATTACCTACAATTTTTTTTTCAGATTAATCAGAGGTCTACATGTCCGGATACAAATTACTTAATGAACTACTGCAAAATTCCTACATAAACTTGGACTGAACATTTAGTCTGTCTTAAAAACACGATTTGGGGCATCAATTCAAATCTTTTAGATCTAAATTTTTTACAGGAACTAGATCTCTCTATCTAGATGAACATGGAAATAAATTTTACAGCAATTCGATAAGTATAAATCTAGATAAAAATAATTTTGTGGATTACTGTAAAGCTATATCAGATTTCAGTCTCGGAATTAAGTCTCTTGATCAGATCCGAGGTATCAAACATTTTCCTTCTGTTCTCAAATTTTTACAGAGACTAGATCTAGCTGTCAAGTTTCCGAAAATCAAGTTTCGTCAAAAAATACTTTTGGAACTCCAGTTATGATTTTTCTTGCAACAACGAGCATAAAACCATAAACCTTTTTTGAAATCTAAAATTTCCCAATTTTTTCACAAAATTTAAGGTCTCGCTAAACCAGTCTTTCGGATCCTTAACCAATTCTTTTAAAATCCAAAATCAAGTCTTTAATCTAACAAACCATGGTTGAAGTTTATGAAAATTTCCAGGTTTTAATGATATGGCCGAACAGAAGGAAGAAAAACAAGGATTCGTTACATACCTCTTGAAGAAATTGGAAGATGAAAAAGGGGATGTTTTGCTCGACCAAGACTAAAGGAAGGATATGATGTTTCATTCAAAGGGAATAGAGAAGAGAATTTGTTGGTGTGTGTATAGAATACACACACGTCCATCACCTATATATATCTAGGAAGGGTCGGCTAAGGGAATTAAGTTTAGAAGTTTCTCTCATGCAAGGGGGCCCAAGGTGACTAAACTTAGGAATAGAAATAAGGAGAAACTTGTGGAGGAGTGGGATTAGAAGGCTTCCAACGTGGTTTGAGAGAAAAGAAGGGGAGAGGATTGTCCAAGTCTCATAATTTCTCTAGAGAAATCCGACTAAAGGAAGGGAGGGATTCTAGTTGCTCTCCAATTGGTTTTCTAACCAAATTTGGGTTTCCTAAAATTAGTCTTAAGGTAGAAATATAATTCACCTACACGTCATATGCTTAAACCAACTAGGGACCCCAGAAATTTGGTTGTTGCAAGCCAATTCAAATTTCTAATTTTAATAAGAGGAAATTTTGTAAACTTAAAGATTTTAGGATTTTCTTTAATTAAAAGCTCATCTTCTAAAACAAACTTTGTTAGTGCCCCGGCTTGCCAAGTCACCTATTTGTCAATTCCGTGACTTAGGTGAAGCATTGTCTTGATAAGAGAAGCTCAAGACTCAAGATCTCAAGTGTTAGTTGAAGTTTGAAGACTCAATGGATCAACAATGTATGGCAATCACAGATGGTAAGTGACCATAGATGACCTTAGGTGGAACCCAATCGTTAGGTTGACATTGTCTAGGCTTAGATATCATAAATGGATAATTAATCAAGCCTAACTTGTGTTTGACACCAAATCAGAACCAAAGGACGGCATATCGTGTCGGCAATCCTTTGCTAGTGATAGCAGAAGATCAATCGTTTGGAAAACTAAAGGTTCTCGTTTGATTGGACTGTTAAACACAAGTGGTCACACGACGATACATTTGTGACCACGATCAATCATTTGGACCTTGGCGATACAATCGTGTAGACGATCTATCACTAAGACAAGACATAGACTAGACTCGAACAAGGCCTAGAAATCATGATCACATACGATCAATCGGTTGCACGATCAATCGTGTGTACAAGGCTAGAACACATTGGTATCACGATTAGTCACCCTAGTTCTGGATAAGGCTTGTCTTAACAAAGGTCTATCAAAACAGGATAGCCTCAGGCTAATACATTCGTTAACTCACAATTAGTCAACAGTAAACACGAATGATTAATCGTATGGCACTATCAATCGTAGGTTACCGTTTTTGTGTCGTTATTGTGCATTAAATGCACAACAGTCTGGTTGGTGGAAACATTTCAAACACGGACGATTGATCGCTAGGACACGATTAATCGTGTGTTTCAGAGATTTGAAAATTTTCTGCTTGCCTATAAATACAATACGGTTTGGCATGTTTGAGAAGATGATCTTGGATAACATTTATTCCACATCGACTAGAATTAATCCCTCAAACACCACATTAATTGGATTATTCTCTCTTGGCTAAACATTTGAAAATCATTCAAGAATCCAATCGGTTTAGATTGAGATTAAGAGAGAAAGATTAAGCCATAATCTAGGATAGAAATTGTTACCCAATTTTCTAGAAGACCTCTCAAGGATTGTGATTGCTCTACACGACGGGTCTACGTCTTCGTCGACATCACGTTGGATGGAACATTTCGGAAGCACATCTACATATTAAGGCTTTAAGGCAAGTGCTTCTAGTTTAGATTTTTATTTGAAAAAACATTTTATCATTATGAAGTGGATTAAAGAGATTGTCTTTCTCTTGAACCACTATAAAAAATTATGGGATAGGAATTGGGTGAAAGTCCCAATCAATTGGATAGTTGGAAGTCATATTCTATTGAGTTGGTTTAATTCCAAGGCTTAGTGAATTTAGAGATAGCCCAAAGTTGGGTGAGTCTTAACAGTGGATGTACGTTTGCCTAAACCGAACCACTATAAATCTTGTGTTCATGGTGTTAGAGCTTTGTGTGTGATTTTACTCAATTGTGTATTCTCTTGTTCACACACCACTTGATTAATAGTGTTTTATTTCCACACTATTATTTGTTAATCAAGTAAAATTTGAAAAGTACACATATTTGGAGATCATCCTATTCACCTTCCTCTAGGGATAATCGGGTTCTAAGCAGTAGGGAACTTCAAACTTCAATTCCTATTTTCGAAAATTGCCTAGTATTATGTAGTAAAAAATGTGTGCCTACGATGCATTCAAAATTTGGGTCTTCAATTTATTTCATGAAATCCTTTTAAAACATAGGCAAAATATTCTTTTTATAAATAATAATTTTCAAATTATTTTCAAAACTTGAGTTTGAAAATAAATATAGTAGTGGTTTCCATAAAAAATTCTAAGGTTTATTTTCAAATACTTAACCACATGTTTTATGTCTAAAATAAATTTAACAATCTTCATTTCTTTTGAAATCAATTTTCAAAGCACTGAAATTGGTGTCTTTTTCCAAAATTAGGGGATTTTAAAATAATACTTTTATTCTTCTCAAAATTGACTTCTTAATTTAATTTCTCTTTCTTTTCAAATTGACATTTTGAAATAACAATAAAATATACAATTGTGTCTTCTATTTGAGGAGGAGGTTGTGAAATGGGGAACCTATAATATCCTATATCTCGTGTGTTTTTAGAACACTTTTGAACAATAATGAACTAACACATAAGCACAAACAAAATTGTTAGTGCCCCGGCTTGCCGAGTCACCTATTTGTCAATCTCATGACTTAGGCGAAGCATTGTCTCGGAAGGTTGAAGCCAATGAAACAAGACTCAAGTGATGAAGAATGAATCCAAAGCTCAAAGAAGGACGATCAAGTGTAAGATTCAAGCATCACCAAGTGTATGGCAATCACAAAAGTAAATTGGCCATAGATGACTTTAGGTGGAACACACACCCTTAATGGACCGTGCCTAGGATTAGTTGAACATGTTGGCAATAACATTAACAAGCCATGGTGCATCCGAGATAGTCACAGAACTAGATGGGACAAACATTGAAAAATCTGGTACACTGTCAGGTCAACACGTCAAGTCCACCGACCCATCGGTGAGACAGGACAGACCTCTCGTGGTCTTCGACACATCAACCGGATTGACAAATGTTCTGGAATGGACACACTGTCATTCAGGATTCCACTCAGATGGAGTGTATCGAGTTCATCGACCCATCGGTGATAATAGGATCGACCCATTGAGGTCATCGATACATCGACTGGAAAAATCGAGCTTCTGGTTAGGAAAAGAATGTAAAACCAGGTAGCTCTCACCCGAGTGTCTCGTTCACACTGACACATCGATAAGGAAAGATAGACCCATCGGTGCGCACGACACGTCGATCTGGGTCAACTATGAGTTCTGGACTTAGGACTCTAGGGTAATCTCGGAACCGACACATTGATATAATAGAACCATCGAGAGTACTAGGACATACCCAAAGATGGTACCGGCATGTCGACTTGGGTTTAACAAGTTTCTGGACTCGAAGCTCTGTCAGCATGATTTTACCTTAGGTCGAGACAGTGGACAAGAATAACATATTGGTAATGAGTATGTCGACCCCTTCAGGGAGATCGACCCATCGACAGTAGACCCATTGGTGAGATCGACCCAACAGTAGTGACCATTTTCTATCCGTTAATTTGCAATTAATGCGCAACGACCACTTTTCAACGGCACTCTGCCTGCACCGACCCATCGACCACACTGATCCATCGATGGCCCAGAGTCTGGATTTTTATGTTTGCCTATATATACTCCAATCTTTTGTAGTATTTAGTTGGAGACCTTGGACATCTCAGAACCTTCAATAGGAAAATCACAAAGGCATTCCCAGGGGATCACAACCTCTCTCTATGCACTAAATATTGGTGAACCATTTGAAATCCAGTCATCTTGATTAAGATTAAGAGAGAGAGAGAGAGAGAGACCAAGCCTAGGATCAATTTACAAATCCATATCATAGCAACCTCCCATAGATTGTGATTGCACATATTTGGAGCATCTTCGTCATCGAACTACATCTCATTGGGAGATTCTTAAGAGCACATATCTACATCAAGAGAGCTCAACAAGGCAAGTGCATCTAGTTTGATTTTATTTTTATAAATCAATATTGTGCAGTGGATTATAGAGGGTGTACTCTAGAACCACTATAAAAAAAATAGAGGGACAAAGACGTAGACGGGGGTAGGTCGAACCTTTCAAAATCCTAGAGATTGGGTGAAATTCTCAGTCAATTGAGATGGGAGGAATTCCTACTCTATTTGTGAGGGTATAAGTCCCCACATAATGAATTCGGCATATCCCAAGGTTGGGTGAGTCCTCTGAGTGGATGCAGGAGGGTTGAATTGGAATTAGAGACATCTAGATTTTTGAGTACCACTTGAATCAAGTAGTGATTCAAATGGTTCTCAAAAAGTCGCACAAAGTTTCTTATATTCTATACGGGACAACGTTCTAATGTATTCTTCAGGCCCTTTCCTTAATTGGATGTCCTTAATTAGATGTTAATGCGAATGAACCATAATTATGTAGTCCTATTCCTAATAAATTGACCCCATAGAAGCCACAATTGTCAGACCAACATCTTGAAAGATATATGGATGGAATATAATGAAATAGAGCCACTTTGAGGTTCCCTATGAAATGGGGCATGGAACGGAGCCACTACGAAGAAGTTCCGGGAGTTACAAAGGAAGCTTCGGGCTCATATTGGTCATGGGTTGAGAACGGGAGTTGAACTCTATGAGATCTAATCTCCCGTTGTTCCTCAGTAGCTCAGTGGTAGAGCGGTTGGCTGTTAACTGACTGGTCGTAGGTTCGAATCCTACTTGGGGAGATTTGATGAATTCAGAATTCAAGAATTCTGAATTCAAGGGCTCGCTTTGACCGTTAGGAGTAGGTAACCCGTTCCCTGTCTTTGTTTCTATTGCATTACTCCGAACCACTATAAATATGGTGTTATGGGTGTTTGGTCATTGCTTGTGTGATTTCTCTTTCATATTGGCACACTCTTGTAGCAGACAATACACTTATCTTAACTAATTTGTTTAATCCGCTTCAAATCATTTTCATTAATTAAGAAATTTGTGAAGACCATAAAAAGTGGTGATTGCCCTATTCACCCCTCTGTAGGGTCAATCTTGGACTGTGTTCTAGCACTCCATGAACTTTCAAAAACATATTTTCTGGCCTAGCTTTACCCATGTCTATTGACCTGTTAATCTAGACTGCGTTGTTACAATTCAACTCATGAAAATGATGACTCCACGTTTCTTCTTGCACATGAACAAGAGTGTGGTTTCTTGACTCTGGTGCAAGCAACCACATGTGTGGGAAAAAGGAATTGTTGGTGGAACTCAAATATGATGTTTGAGGCAACATGAGTTTGGGAAACTCATCACAAGTACTTGTGAAAGGTAAAGGAAAAATTAAATTTATCAAAAGTGTGGCACACTAGCATACATCTCCAATGTGTATTATATATCTAATATGAAAAGTATCATACTCAGTGCTGGACAACTTCTTGAAAAAGGGTATGTGATACACATGGAGAATTTCTCTCTTTTTTGAAAGGTGCACAAGGGAGACTTGTGACTTGAGTCCTAATGGCAAAAAATTGTATGTTCCCACTCTAAATTAACACAAGATTTGAGAAGTGCATCCACGAACTTGTAAAGAACGAGTCAAAGAAGTGGCACCTTCGCTTTGGGCATCATAATTTTAGTGGCCTCAAGCTATTGTCTACATCAAACATGGTACATCGCTTGCCTACTATTGAAAATTTAGATCAAGTATGTGAGACATGCACACTTGGAAAACAACAAAGAAATTTTTTTCCAAGTGGGACATCAAGAAGGGCGAAAATACCATTACAATTGGTTCACGTGGACACTATTGGACTAATGGAATCGGCTTCTCTTGGACGTAATAAATAATTTATTACTTTCATCAATGATTTTAGTAGAACGTTGGGTTGTATTATATCAAAGAAAAAAATCTGATCATTATGTTATCTTTACAAATTTCAAAGCTCAACTCTGAGTTGGCGAGTACACCTCAAATGTGTTTGAGAAATTTTGCAGACAACATGGCATAAAGAATCAATTTACAACAACCTACACACCATACCAAAATGGGATTGCAGAAAGAAAAAACTGTGTCATTCTCGATATGACGTATTGGTTTTTGACTCAAAGGCCTTTCTTGGGCCAGGACAATCCATCGGCCCTAGCCCAGTGGACTCAATTGGCCCAGTCTTGTAATTTAAGCCCACTAGTAAATATTTATCTCTTTCTCTGTTTTAAGGTAAGTTGAGTGAACTTTAGTAGCTGCTGGAATATAAAAAAAAAGGGAAAAAACTGAGAGGATTGTAAGACTGTGGAGGGAAGAGAGAGGGTGGCTAATCCTTATAATCTCGGGTATTTCTCTTCATAGTGGATTTTATCACGCTCCGTAAACGTAGACAATCTTGCCGAACCACATACATCTCTTTGTTCTCTTTGTTGTCTCTCTTGTGTGCGCTTTTCTCTTTGATTTCGTGGTTTGATTCTGTGGGTCATTGCACACCAAGTGGTATCATGTAACGCCCGCCCCTTTTTCACCCACTTTCCGAAAATCAGAGTCTATTTTTTTTTGAAATAGCAGAGTGAGAGAGGGCGCGGACGCCACGTCGCGAGTTAAGTCCGAGCTTCTAAAGCCTGACCCTTAACTGGCCAACCCCACGCGTGCGCGGAACTAAGTCCACGAAAATGGTTCACGCGTAGGAAGTAAGCTCGCGGATTATAGTTATTGCGGAACATGATAATAGAGTCTATCCTACCGGTTTTTAGATAGAAGGGAAGATACAACATTGAATTACCAAAATGCCCCTATGTTCATATTTATATCACAAAATGTAATCGTCCATAAGTAACATCCAAACCATCGCAAGAAATGTAAACTTATACAACCCGACAAGCTAAGTTACTTTAAAATTACATCTCCAAAATGTAAACGTAAATAAACTAAGACTGCGCTGCCCAAGCTCCTAAGCTTGGCTCCTGTCATGTCCACCGCTTCCGCCATCCCCTGCGTCATCAGCTAGGGTAGAAGTAGGGCGTTAGTCAACGCGCCCAGTAGGACTCCGAGTAGGGCTAGCACATGGATTAGTGATAATACACATACCGATAAAATAACATATAACAAAATAAGCATGTGATGAATGTTATGCCATGGGTGCCTATGTCATGTGTCCCACCCATCATCTGTATGATCATACAATGTATTGTCCCCATGTTTGCTTCTCGGTCGCCCTGACGGAGCATGGACTCTGGTTATAGCCCTCAGGCTATCCCCATGTCTGATTCTCGGTCGCCCCGACGGAGCATGGACTCCGGTTATGGCCCCTCAGCTATCCCCATGTTTGCTTCTCGGTCGCCTCGACGGAGCATGGACTCCGGTTTGTTTATTTTTTTCCGCCCATGCCATGCATGAGATGTAGTGCATTATGCTATGTAGTATATAGATAAACCATAATTTTGATACACCATACATAGCCATATAATGCATAATGTTAAAATATAATCCATATGATTCATAACTTAAAACTCATCATAAGATAAATCATAATCATAAATCCATCATAAGACAAATCAAAATAATCTAAAATACCATCACATATCCATCGCTTACAAAAAGGTAGGAATCCTACAGAATACCGTGTAGCGTTCCGTTACGTTTTCCTTTCGATAGTCCGGTCGCCAATCGCGTACCGTTTGCGACGTCCCGATACCTTATTACATTTACCGAATTAGTCCATACGTTATCCATGATTAAATTCCTATCTGATCATAACCCTAGATCGATTCAATGATCCTTTACAAGTTTATTAAAAATCGGTCCTTAACTTAGCCCATTATCCATTTGGTTAAAACACATACATAAATCCGATTTTAGCCATTTCAAATATTACATTGAGCGAGCCTAAAACGCAGCATCTATACGTTTCAATTAATCATTCATAATGCATTCGATTCCATGTCTAATCCACATAGGGTTCGGCCATGTACCATGGCCAAACCCATGGTTCTTCAAAGTGGCTATAAATTACGGTTTTGCCACTCCTCTTCCATGTATATTTTGAATTCGTATTTGACCCATAAAATTGGGCCCATTTATAATTCCATAACATATCCAAAATCAGCCACCTATTGTTTGATTTTGAAAAACATTTAACCCCATATGTCCTTTCACATTTTGGCCCTAAAGGTGGCCCACAAAGGGATCATGGGTTCGGCCATACACTATGGCCGAACCCATGGTACCCTATCTTCATTTTCTTGGGTCCATTTTACTCCCTTTAATCCAATCTCCAATGAAATTAAAACATCCATTTAAGTCCCTATTTTCATCTCATTTAAATCATCACTTACATACTCATAAATCCATTTAAATTTGTCATCTCTTTCCATCATTTTCCATTCTTTTTACCTTCATTAAAAATCACTAACCTTCATTCATTTTGGCCTTTTAAAACAAACTCCTAAGCATTGATACATACATTAACCTTAGACTAAAATTTATCTAAAATTGGGTTATGGGTTTGGCCATATACCATGGCCGAACCTATGATGTTTCTTTCTCCATTTTTTTTTTTTTGGTTTCATTTACCCATTTTGACATACTTCCAATGAAGATTAAATCATCCATCTAAATCCTCATTTCCATAAAAAAAAATGCTATATACCATACTTACCAATCTATTCAAATTTCCATTCCTCTACATTATTTTCCATGCTTAGAAATCCCAAACCATTACCATAGGGTTCGGCCATACACCATGGCCGAACCCATGGTTCATGGCCCACCTTTCTTAGAGCCATTTATGACCAAAGTTCTATGAACATTTGTCCATGATTTTTCTTTGTTAAAAATTCCATTTAAAATCAATAATATCATTCATTTGGTCCATTTAAAACTTATGTCATACACTTTGGAAATCCATTTGCAACTATTATTTCCTCCATTACTTTCTATCCTTTTTCATCCATTAAAATTACTATCTATCACCAACTTTAAGATCTTCATAAAAACCATTAATCATTTTTTTGTACTTAAAAACCCTTAACCATTTTTCCTACTTACAAAACCCTAATTAATTGCATACATCTTCTAATCACCCACCGCATGGCCGAACCCTATGGCCCATTAATCCATTAAAATCCCATTTTCCTATGCTTAATAAAGACTTAAAAATTCCATTTTTCCATTTCATCTTTTTCTTAATCCATTCCTCCATTTTTATCCATTTCTTATCCTACCTTTTGATGGATCTTAGATCCATGGCCCACAACGTTTTTGGCCACATTTGGTCTAAGGAATGGATTCCATATCCTAAAAGAATAAAATCTTGTTTTAAGAAATCTTACCACCCGACGACTCCTCCGGTCCTTCTTTGCTTTTGGGCTTTCCTTAGCCTTCTCTTCTCTTCCTCTCTTTGATGGACAGTCAAGATTAGCTTGATCAATGGTGGGACATGTTTGGATCGGCTAAGGTAGATGGGGTTTAGGTTGAGAGAGAAAGATTATGGGGATGAGGAAGATGTTTCAAGGATCTTGATCTTGGGGTGGCCCAAGACTTATCCTTTCCTTCTCTTTTCTTCTTCTTTCTTCTAAATTTTCTTCTAAGTTTTTCTTCTCTTTTGATACATGGAGGGACGGTTTTTGTGTGTGAGGAGAGATAGAGTGAAATGAGAGGGATTAGTTTGGAAGGAGATGGAGGTGGGTGGAGTAACCTAGACTCCACATTAATTTCCCTACCCACCAAGCATGGGCTATCTTGACTTGGGTGGTGGTGGTTGAGATCCAACCACCAAGCATGGCTCTCATGTCCTCTTTGACTTGTTTATGTTGACCCTAATTAATCAACCTAATTAATTAAGTTAAGTCCTCTCTTAGGTTAATTAATTTCCATCCAATTTAATTCCATTAAATTATCTATCTAATAAATCCACCCATGGTTGACTATGGTGGACGGCCCCCACCTATACCTACCCTACCCGCCACCTCACTTGATGAGGTGGAGGTGGGCTCCACTTGGCCATGTTATTTTAATTCCATTGATTTTAACTTAGATAATTTTACAATAATTTTAATCAATTTAATTTACCTTAATCCACCTTAGTCTTCTTAAATTTATCCATGGTTGACCAAGTCAACTATGATGGTTGGTCCCACTTTTTCCTTGGTCCATACGCCACCTCAATTGGTGAGGTGGAGGTGGGCCCCATTTGGTCATACCATTTCATTTCATTACTAACTTAGGGGTTTTAATTCCAAATCACACTTTTTAAATTAATTGGCCCACCATTGGGCCCACGGCCCAACCGATTATTTTCTACCCCTTTACCTTAGGGTTTGGACTAATTTTGATCCATTGGGTCCCACATGGTGATCGGGCCCACTTTGACTCAAATTGACTATCTTTGACCCAATTACTTTTCATTGACCCATTGAATGGATTTCATCCAATTTGTGGCCCAATTGAGCCATTCTTAGACCTTTGTCCCAAAGTTGATCTATTTGACATTTTTATCACATCAAATTTCAAATTAAAATAATTAAATATCCAATATATATTACTTCTAAAATTCGAGCTATTACATATCAAGAGTCGAAGAATTCGATTCGGACTGAAAAATCACAAATCGGAGAGGAGTCAAACACGACATACTGGGGTAGATCTAGTTTCTCTCGATTTTCTGGGTTTCATTGAAATCCCAGGCAAGTGCAGGCGTCCTAGGCTTACAGAGACTGCTTGCAGAAAGAACACCAGTAAAAGAGTTGCAGAATAGATCCGCGAACGAGAAGAGGGCGGCGGTTACTGTTGAGAACAGAACCTAGCGAGAGCAGAGGGAAAACAATGAGAATCAAGTACTGTTCACGGCGGAAGAGCAGATCCAGAAAATAGAAGGATCGTTCTAGGCGTTCCCGAGAAAAGAGTATCCAGCATCTCCTCTCAGATGATCGAGGGCAGGAAGGCAGCAGTTTCGGACAACACATAACAGAGGGGTAGTCATCGTCCCTAGTTATAAATCCGATTGCGAAGATGTTCGTACACACGATCTTCCATCGCGTTCCGATCTGTAGAGAAAGAAAAGAGGACTGCAAGAGGTCGAGATCTCAAAAGGGGAAAGGTGCATCCATTGTTGTTGGCACAGATCGCACAAGGAATAGCAGCGCAGAAGCTAAACCCAGTTTTGGGGTTTCTCAGTTGTGCATCGATCGCACAGACAGAAACGAAAGGCAACATAGTTCAGCGCCCAAGGAAAAACCCAGGAGCAGGAGCGCTCAAGCAGCCAACAGCATGAAGAGGCATCACACAGATCTGCATATCTGCAGAGAGATCTGGGAATTCTGAGCAGTGCACAGATCCAACAAGAAACACAACGTTTCTCGTCTCTGAGAACAGACACTGTTAAAGGGTTTTCAGCCATGTTCGAGTGCAGCAAGAGAAATGGGCCGCAAAGGAACTCACCTCAAGCAGATCGACAACAGATCTGAAGAGGAGAGAGATCAGTAAGAAGATCTCTACAAATCCATTTAGCAATTCAGGCGAATCTGGGCTGGTTTTTAAACAACAGATCTGAGAGCTGAGACAGAGGCTGATGCGGAAGAAATTACAACATTATTTTTATTTTAAATTGCTGGACGAAAAAGAGGTTGCGGGAGTGCTGAGGAGCAGAGGGCAGACCATCAAAACAGCAGAGGGGGCTAGCATCTCAGAGGAGAAGACGTACGACAGTTGCGAGGCGCGTAGGCGTTGTAGGCCAGCGAACTGCTAGAGTCTCCTCACTATATACGGACGTAGCAGGAAAGGGGCTGGGGGAATAAAGTAGGAGCGGATCTGGTTTATTTTTTTTGGCTTTGAAGACACAAGAACCCAACCGCCAGGAGAAGGCAAACTAACTGCCTTGCAGCAGAAACGTCAGCACACCTGGGTTTATGAGAAACAAAACCGTAGGCAAGACATATTTTCTTTTTTGGTTTTAAGAAAGAGTTGCAAATTTGGTAACAACTAGGCACGGTTCAACAGGCAACAGCGCAAGAAACATGAAATAGTTCACCCACCAAGTGTTTGAGAAATTACCTCTGTGAAGAAGAGGAGAGAAGAAAAGAAAAAAACTAGTATGAGTGGGACAACACAGGAGAGGTAGTAGCAGAGAGGGATTTTTCCACAGATTCACAGAGTTCCCTTCAATCCAAGGTAAAGATCCCTTCAATCTAAGGTACAAGAGGATTGGTTAAAAAATCAACGGTCGTAATTATTTTGCACTTTCTAGAGTCATTTGGACTCAGAATTCAGATCCGTTTTCGCCTGTGTGCTTGCAGCGACGGGATCTATGCAATGACCGGTGTTGATTTGGAGTTTGGGGATTAGACAGAGGCAGTGGTAGGAAATCTCACTGTAGCACATCAAAAGATTTCGATTCGGGCTATCTGAATTATCGAAGGAGATTGAGATTAACACATTCTCCATGATTAGACTCAATGACTCAAATTACTTAATCTGGTAGGCAAAGATTGAAGTTCTAATGTATTGCATGAATCTCTATAAACCAATAGAAGGGAAACAAAAAAAAGCTAGAGCCCGAGCCTTCTGATGATAAAGGGAAAGTGAAATATAAAGTCAAAATGTCTGATTATGAATGGAAAAGTCTTAATCGTAGATGTCTCGAATTTATTCGACAATTGATGGATGGCAGTATTTTTCATCACGTGTCTAGTGAGAAGATGGCACAATCTCTTTGGAAGAAATTTGGAAGGATTGTATTAAGGAAAGACTCGTGGTAACAAGGTTTTTCTAATAAGAAAGGTGGTGAATTTGAAATACAGCGAAGGTACTTCAGTTTCGGAGTATTTGAATGAGATGCAGAGTATAGTAAATCAACTCTCCTCCATGAAGATTGTGTTAGATGATGAGTTGTAAGCTCTACTACTTCTCAGTTCCCTAGCTGATAGTTGGGAGATTTTGCTGGTATCACTCAGCAATTTAGCGGCAGAGGGTATTGTCACCATGAACTCGGTTACAGACAGCTTCCTGAATGAGGAAACGAGAAGAAAGTCCTCGGTTCTTCGGATTCTTCTCAGACACAGACTCTCATTGCGGAGAATAGGAGGAGAAACAAAAGTAGAAAACTTCAAGACCATGACAAGTTCAGGGTGTCAAGGTCAAAATCAAGAGGGAGGAGTACTGAAAAATTTAAATACTTCTACTGTAAGGAGGAATGACACATGAAGAAGGATTGTTTACGGAGAAAGCGTGATTTGGAGGAATAGAAGTAAAAGAGCAATCCTCAAGCTTCAGATCAACCAAACATCGCACAACAAGAAGATGAGGTAGATGATGATGCTTCCTTTGCACTCTTCACAGGTACATATCATCTAGTTGAAAGATGGATGTTAGACTCAGGTTGTTCTCATCACATGAGTCCTCACAGAGAATGGTTTGACAGTTACAAACCTTGTGATGGAGAAACTGTCTAAATGAGTAATGGTCAGGCTTGCAAAACCATCGGGATTGGGAGAGTAAAAATCAAATGTTTGATGGTATGGTGAGAACACTGGAAGAGGTGCGATATGTCCAGGATTTAAGAAACAGTTTAAGTTCCTTGAGTACACTTGATTCAAACGGGTTCACCTCAAGGCAAAGGGTGGAGCTCTTAGAGTTATGAAAAGAGATATGATTGTTTTGAAAGGGAAGAGAGAAGGAAATTTGTACTCACTAGTAGGGAGCATAGTCACTGGGAACAAGCAGCAGGATCCTACTAGTCAAGCTTTAGAAAGAAAGAAAAGAACCCAGAATGGACTAGTCAAGTATGGCTTTGGAAGAAGGTTTCTTTAGCATTGGATGGTTGTGGGGTACCGTCTGATTTCCATGGTGCAGGTGATTGCAAATATGGAAAAAGTGAAAAAGATGAAGATCCACATGGAGAACAATGCGGCTGTAATACCCTGTTTTCTCAAAGATATTGATATTTACAAAAAATGCCATTGGAATGGTAAATTAGAAGGTTATGATCGTAGATAAGAAAAGGGTACGAGAGTTCCAGCAAAGCCAGTGACTTCACTTAACTTCAAGCACGGCTTGGACTTGGTCTCACCTTCTCATTGAAGATAGGTGGAGCATCCGAGAGCATGGGGATGGGCATCTTATTTAAGATGCGGAGCTGCAGATGTCGGACATGATTCTATCTCAGGTTGTTTCCAAAGTTGGTGGAGTTCACAGCAAGTGGAAAAGTTACAAACACAGTGCAACATTCTTCATGGACTTGGCCTTTTTCGCCAAGGTGGAGAATTGTTGGTTTTGGCTCAAAGGCTTCTCTTGGCCCTGGGCAGTCTGTTGGGCCCAAACCCAGTGGGTCTAGTTGGCCCAATCTTGTTATAACGACCTGTCCCTGCTAGCACAATATTGTCTGCTTTGGGCCTACACATGGGCCCGCACGGCTTTGCTTTCTAGCCAACCCACTGTTGCTCCCAAAAGGCCTTGTGCTAAAATGAGAAAGGCTACTACTTATATAATAGGGAATTTCCAATGCCACTAGCAATGTGAGACTTTTTTGGGGCAGGGTATTACATTCTGCCCCCCTTAAAGCCAGAGTCGTCCTCGGCTCTACACACACAACAACCAAGCCCATACCCTCAGGCAGAGAGTTGAATCATGCTCTGATACCATTTTTAACGACCCGTCCCGCTAGCACAATATTGTCCGCTTTCAGCCTACACACGGACCCGCACGACTTTGTTTTTACTAGCCAACCTACTGTTGTTCCCAAAAGGCCTTATGCTAGAAGGAGGAGGCTACTACTTATATACCAGGGAATTTCCAATGCCACTAGCAATGTGGGACTTTTTAGGGGCAGGGTATTACAATCTACCCCCCTTAAAGCCAGAGCCGTCCCCGGCTCTACACACACAACAACCAAGCCCACACCCTCAGTCAGAGAGTTAAACCATGCTCTGATACCATTTGTAACGACCCGTCCCGCTAGCACAATATTGTCCTATTTGGACCTATACACGAACCCGCACGGCTTTGCTTTGGCTAGCCAACCCACTGTTGCTCTTAAAAGACCTTGTGCTAAAAGGAGGAAGGCTACTACTTATATACTAGGGAATTTCCAATGCCACTAGCAATGTGAGACTTTTTTGAGGCAAGGTATTATACTTGTAACTTAAGCGCACTAGTATATATTTTTCTATTTATCTGTTTTAGGGTAACTTGAGTGAACTGTATCAGCTGCTTGTATAGAGAGAAAGAAAGGAAAAACTGAAAGGATTGTGAGATTGTGGAGAGGGAAGAGTGAGGGTGGCTAATCCTTGTAATCTCGAGTATTTCTCTTCATAGTGGATTTTATCACGCTTCATGGACATAGGCAATCTTGCAAAACTATATACATCTCTATGTTCTCTTTGTTATCTCTCTTGTGTGTGTTTTTCTCTTTGATTTCGTGGTTTGATTGTGTGGGTCATTGCACAACATGACGAGGATGATGCTCAAAGAAAAATGACTCCCAAAGAAGTATAGAATGACCATAAACCAAGTGTGGCACACCTTAGAATCTTTGGGTGTGTTGTATATGCTCAAGTTCCAGAAGTCAAAAGGATGAAGCAAAATGGTCAAGGTGAAAAATGCATGTTCATTTGATACAACAAGGTGTCTAAAGCAAATAAACTCTACAATCCACTTACTAACAAAGTAGTGCTGAGTAGAGATGTGTTCTTTAGTGAGAAGATGCACGGAGATGGAATGAAGAAAATAAAGTTTAAAAAAAAAAACAACTTAAGATAGAAGAGTAATATGCAAATTCTCAAAATATCAAGAAAGCACGCATAATGACTTGACACCTCCATGCACAACATCACAAAGTTCAGAAGAACAAAGCATAACCAGCAGTTCATCATGCTCAGGAAGCTCTTCGTGATCATGAAGCCAATAAAAATGAAAAGCCTTTCGAAAGATATATGAACAAACTGAAGAGTTAAATCCCTATTCTCTCTATGCTGATCATGAGCCTTTCACTTTTTTAAAAGTTGTGAATGAAGATCGTTGGAGAAATGTAACGAAATAAAAAATTCAGGCAATCAAGAAAAACACCTAGGAGTTGACAACACTCAGAAATGGCCAAAGAACCATTGGTGTTAAATGGTATATAAGATCAAGAGGGCGGTCGATGGAGAAATTGATTATTACAAAGGAAGGCTTTTAGCTAAAGGCTACAAAGAAAAATGTGGTGTGGACTCTGAAGAAGTTTTTGCTCTAGTTGCCTGGTTTGACATAGTAAGAATGATAATTTCACTTACAGAATACCATAGTTGGAAAATCTTCCAAATGAATGTAAAATCAGCATTCTTAAATGGAATACTTGAAGAAGAAGTTTATGTTGAACAACTTGAAGGCTTCATTGTGAAAGGATAAGAAGATTAAGTTTTAGGTAACCTTTTTAAATTAGAATTTCTAAAAATAGAAACTTCCAATTTTAAAGAGTTGCTTATAATAGAAAATTCTAAAAATAGGAGTTTTTCTAAAAACATAAAATTTCAAAACATACATTTTGCATTGGTCTCCGACAACGGCGCCAAAAAATTGTTGTGCAAAATTTTAAATTTATACTCGCAAGCGCACGAATCATTAAATAGTATAGGGATTGAGTGCGAGGTCAATCCCACAAGGAACATTCAAAATATATAAAGAATAAACAAAAATATGTGATTGAAATTGTGTGGTTTAAGAAAAATAAATCTTAGAAATGATTTAGACATGGAGATGAAAATTCTAATCATTAGAAATATATCATTAGTTTAGAAACTTTCTAAATTTTATAAAACCTTTCTAAGCATGGAATCATCTAAAACTAAAATTTAACCATTATGAAATTTTATCTTTCATGAAAAACACTCCATCCAGAAATTATAAACAACCCCCTCTCAATTAAAAAGAACAAAATTAAGATTTAAACAAATTAATTCTAACCTAGTTCTAAAGAATTTGAAAGAATTGAATAAATGAAGTAAAAACAAAAATAAAATACATATGTACAAGTATTTTGGACAGTAGAGACAAATATGCAATCTGGCATCATATCCCATATTTTATGAAAAATAAAAACAAAGCCTAGACCATGTATTTCTGAATTAACAAAATTACATTCATAAATCTCATTTATAAAAATTCCCAATATGAGTATTATATTTTCCATTAAAGCAAGAATTTCAATTCAAGCCTTAGCCTTGTGCAGAATTTATACTCTCCTCCCCGAATCTAAAAATAAGCTACTCTTCGAAAAGAGCCTTAGATCTTGAAAGATTATGTTCCACCGATCCTAAACGGGGTTCTACTTTCTTTGAAACCTTGAAATAATTTGCAATATAAACTACATTAAAAAATAGACATAAATTCAACCAATCACAATGTAAATTGAAAATTGGAAACCAATGAAATCTAAAAAATCTACTTTGAATTTTATTATTGATGGGAAAAGAAGATCGAAATACAACAAAGAACCTTGAATTAAAAATACAAGAATACAAGAACTTAGAAATCAAAATTTCACCAACCTCAAATCCTCTGCAAAATTCGAATTCCAGCTTTGTCTACTAATCCTCCTTATTTCAATGCACACATCTAGTCTTTGCTCTATTCAGTTGAATTTCACTGTGTATGGACCCTTGTATTTATAGCTTGGAGAGGTGGAGAAATAAAATTGGGAAAACAATGTGGGACTTTCCTCCATGGGCAAAAATTAGAGAATTCCTCTCCATTGAATTCGAATTTTGATCATTGTGATCTTTTGCCGATTCATCTTTCCTTCTGATGTTCTTGATCCAAAATTCTATCTTCCTCTTTCCATCTGCTCCACACGATTTTCCTTGTTCAATAATTCTCCCATGTGATTTTGACATGTGTCCTTTGCAGATACTTTTTCCCAAGTTTCTTTGATTCTCCACCATTTTCTTGGATCCAAAAATTTATCTTAAATCTTCCACCTCAGTAGGATTGAAATTCACAACCCAATTTGCTCCATATGAATTTACAAGATTAAGTTGGACACTTGGCACTCGTATAGCTCATGAAAATTTTACTGGGCCCCACATTAAGCTGATGGACTTGGACTTTGAATTACAAACTTGGGCTTCAATTGGACTTGGACTTCCATCAAGCCTGGACTTTGGGCTTTGGCTCACAAACTTCTCTTTGTAATTGTGTCTTCAAGTTGGATTAGTGGGACCATTTTTACATATTGCTGTGAATTACCACTTTACAATGCAACTTCCAAAATTAATTATCCTAATCCAAATTATTGTAGCTGGATTTGAATTAAGATAATTTTACAATGAATTCCAAAATGAGTGGTAACTTGCACAAGCTTTCCAAAAAGAGCAATTATAGCCCACTGTCAGCAATTCTTCTTTTTCTAGCTCAATTTCTTGTATTCTCTAAAATAATCTACAAAACTCAAAAACATTAAACATATGTAATGTAACACCCCGCCCTTTTCCACCCTTCCGAAAATCAGAGTGTAAATATTTTTTTTTATAAATGAGTAAAGTGGAAGAGAGCGGGGAGACGTCACGATGCGAGCTAAGTTCGGACTTCCAAAGTCCGACCCTTAACTGTCCAAACCTATGTGTGCATGGATCAAGTCCATGAAAAACAAACCACACATAGAACTAAATAAAACTTGCGGAATAAATCAAATATACGGAATAACAATAGGATAACAATCCTATTCCAAATGAGATAGCAAAGTACGAGTCCTATCCAAAATAACTTAAATCAAATATCCAACTCAAACAAACCAAACCATAGCAAATCCAAATCAAACCATAGCAGTATTACTAAGTTATTACATGTCCATATAAAAGTATTCAAATGTCAATAAATAATTCCATTCCATATCCAAGCTCCTATGCTTGGCTTTCCTCGTGATCCGCGACCTTTCCTTTTCCTTTTCCTGCGTCATCTACTAAGGATAGAAATAGGGCGTTAGATCAACGCGCCCAGTAGGTCTTCCGATTAGGGTTACCACAAGGTTAGTATAAAAACATGCATATAACATATAATACATGATCATCAAATACTTACAAAACAATGCTATATATGTATGCAAATGTAATGAGTCCCACCCATCACAAATATACATAGCCATCATTTGACGGGACTCTCATCGTCAAGGTAATCCACAGTGTTCTTTCGTTTCCTCTTGATGGGACTCTCATCATCAAGGTGTTCCTCTTGGTGGGACGCTCATCACCTAAGGAGGCCCTACAGTTGCATCACGGACATTCCAACGGAGTGTGGGCTCCGGTTTCCATATCCATCACCCCATGCCATGCATGAGATGTCAATGCATACATGATACATGCCATTTGTAAATGAATCATAGCATTCCAATTAACTTGAAAACATAATACTTTATCACTAGCTCATAAAAATCAAGATAAAACCATATGTAAAATGTGGTTACAAGGAGGTAGAAAACCTACTGAAAGTTACTTAAGTTGCATTTTCTTCTCAATCTGTCACCCGTTCACAACTTGTGCACCGTTCAAGTCCCGTTACCTTGTTTATATAACAGTAAGTCAAACACATAACCTTTTGATTTCCAATTATTTCTAAGTCCCAAAAATCATCTTGTGGGGTTCTGCCATACCCCATGGCCGAACCTCACCCACTTTGAATTTGTCCTTCCTTTGTTTTGGATCAATACCATCCAAATAACTTTATTTAAAAACCTCAACCTACTAACCATAACTTGGTGGGGTTCGGCCATACAACATGGCCGAACCTCACAATTTTGGTTTGAGCCCCTTTTTCAAGTCCTTTAATATTTCATTCCATATTTACAATAATGCCACTAGCCTAAGCCTTGTTTAATTTTCCTTAATAACCAAGGTTCATAATAAATCCACCTTAGTGGGGTTCGGCCATACAACATGGCCGAACCTCACCACCTTAAATTTGGTCTTTTTTAACCTATGGTTCTCTTGATGCAAATTTATGAAATACTTACCAATCTCCTTTGCTTCTCTTCTTTCCTTTGATCCTTCCTTCCTTCCTTCTTGCTCCCTTAGTCCTTAGTTGATTGTGTGCTTTGATCAATGGTGAAAATACCAAGGGCTGGTTCGCCCAAGGAGGTAGATTTTGAGAGGGTGAGAGAGAGATGAAATTCTATGCTTTCTTTGAGATGGAATTCGGCCAAGTGATGGTGTGTATCCATTTTGTTAAAACAGCCCTTGAAATCCTCTCATTACCCTCATGAATGTTGGTCTAACCAAGGAGTCCCATGGCATAACTATGGGACACTTAGCTTAAGCTCAAGCAGCCCCTCCATCTTCCCAACGTTGGGTCTTGGGTTTCCACCTCCAAATTCCCAAGGTAATTCTTATCTCATTCCATTAAGATTGTGCATGGGATGTCACTCCCAAGTACCCAACGTGTGGGACTTGTCTTGGAGTCTTTGAGATCAAGTCAACTCCTCACCTCCCCACTTGACTCATTTGAATTAAAAGGTCTCCATGGCTTCCAATTTAACTCACCCAACTCATTAACTCAACTCACCCCATTTAATACCACTCATTTAATGCACTTGAGTCAACTCCATTGTTTGATTCAAATCCAACTCACTTCAGCCCCAACTCAATATGATCTAACTCAACCCTTTTAGCTCACTTGATGATCCACATGGTCAACGTGGTCAACATGGTCAACTCGCCCCATTGGGTCCCATTTGAACCTCTTGACCCAATTAGGCACCATGACCCATTTGAGTGACCATTGTCCATTTAAATGGGGTTTACCCAATTGCACATAGCTTACCCATTTATCCTACATTGCACTCACATTCCATTCAGCCTAACCCAATTAGAATTGAGCTCATCCAAGGGTCAAACAAGTCTACCACGACCCATTGGGTCCCAATTGGGTTCTTTGACCCAAATAACCACTTTGACCCAATTAGATGTACATTACCCATTTAATTTAATTTGACCCTTATAATATGTACATTGGGTCTTAATTTGAACAATGGGTCCCACCATTTTCTCATCTACGATCATAACCTTTTAATTTACCATTCCAATCACATTTTTGTAAATATTGATATCTTTGAAAAATCGGGGTGTTACATGTAATATACACACAAAAAAAGACTAACTAATCTAATTATAAAGGGTAAAATAGTAATTTTTCAGTGCTCAACAATGTCCATATGACATGCGGTCTACATTGAAAAGAATGGCTATGGAGAAATGCCCATTGCATGTCTTTATGTTGATGGCATGTTATTTACAGGGAATAGTTTGTAAATGTTTCGTGAATTGAAGCATGCTATGTTTAAGGAGTTTGAGATGACTGGCGATGGTCTTATGTTCTTCTTCCTTGGCATTGAGCTAAGGCAATAATCAGACGACATCTTTAAATCTCAAAAAATGTATGCAAATGAACTCCTTGAAAAATTCAAAATGACCAAATGCATTGCCGTCAATACGCCTACTTCAACGGGCTTGAAATTATCAAAGGAAGGAGAAAGAAAGAATGTGTATTCAACTCTCCTCAAGAGTTTGATTGGAAGCCTAAGGCACCACACAATCACAAGACTTGACATTGTTTACAGTGTTGAACTTTTGAGCAGATATATGGAATAACCAAAGGACTCACATTCGTTTGCTGAAAAATAATCCTAAGATATATTAAAGGAACCATGGACTTTGGTTTTTTTATTTCATACAATGATGAAGCAAGGTTGAATGGATATTCCGACAGTGATTGGAAAGGTGATTACGTTGAAAGAAAAAACACAAGAGGATATGTTTTTTTTATGTTGGATCAACTGCATTTACTTGGAACTCAAAGAAACAAAGTGTTGTTGCTTTATCTTCATACGAAGCTGAGTATCTGGTGGTTTCGTCAATAGTTTGAGAAGCGATATGGTCGAAGAATCTGCTAAAAGAGCTAAATCATCCACAAGAAGAGACAACGATTATATATGTAGATAACAAGTCTATACTAGAACTTGCCAAGAATCCAGTACAACATGGGAGAAGCAAGCACATTGATACAAGTTTCAATTTCATAAGAGATCATGTCAGACATAAGACAATCAAGGTGAAGTATTGAAATACTACAAAACAAGTGGAAGATATTTTAACAAAGGCCTTGTCCACTGAAGCATTCAAGGAATTAAGAGAGATGCTAGGAATGAAGTTGTTTTTGGTTTGAATGGGAGTGTTGTAAGTTGCAAACCAAATACAACATTTAGTCTTCAAATGAGTTCATTATTTTGGTTTGAAGGGGAGTGTTCGAAATTGCCAACCAATGTAACCTTTAAATTTCCAAAGAGTTGGATTCTTTCACATGTTAGTCTAAGTCTATATACAGGGATGTTGTGTAGCCCATTTGATGTAATCCAATGAAATGAAATTTTCAGCTATAAGTCTATCTTTGTTACATAATTTTGTGTAGTGAATCCATCTTCAATTTCCTCCATAAGTTTTTCTTCAAGGCTTTGATTTCCTATCCTTCTTCTCTTCTTCCGCTTTCTCTCTTCTTTGTCACGTGGATTTGAGATCCCTTTGGTTGACAGTGCTCAGAAAACACCCTCTTGCTGCCCCTTTCAGAGCCAACAAGACGATTGTCTTTCATGTGAGCATTTCTCGCCCAGTGTCTGTGCATCACCCCTGTCAATGCTACCTGCAGCCAGCGTTGTCGTGCCACCCATTCATCCTCGACAAAGTGCAGTGAGCCCTTCGATTGAAGAAGATAGGTTCGGCCTTGAGCCGTGTGAGAGGGAGAGAGAGATGAGAGGGGAGATAGGGAGAATTGTGCGTTCATGGACCACTTCGAGGGAGTCCAACCTCCTTAGTCAAACTTGCGAATAAGATAATTTTTCATTCATGATTCATACGTAAGAAACATGCTAACTTATATAGAGAATCTCTACCCCTTCAATCAAGGAGGAGTTACTCGTATGAATACAAGGAAATCTCATAAATTCTTATCTAAAATGGAATCTAAGAGGGAGAGAGTCGCATGAGACAAATCTCACTTTTATTGCCTAATTCTTTGCCAAAATCACCTCCCACGCATGGAGGAAAGCCCTGTATAACTTTTAATGTTGATATAACCATGTTAAATTGCACAGAGGTTTTGATCTCTCTCTGTTGTGAGAGATGAAAAATGTGTTCTCATTGTATTAATGGACCATTTACAAGAGAAAAGATGGAAAGAATGTACAATTGGGGAAAATAAAAGGAAACAAAATAAATACCTTCAAATTAGGATTCCTAATTTGAAGGAGGTCAATCTTTAATATTCTAATACTCCCCTCAAGGTGGAGCATGTATGTGAATAACGCCCATCTTGCCAATTAAGTCATGAAACAAATCTCGTCCCAACGGTTTCGTGAAGGCTTTAGCAAGTTGATGAGAAGAAGGGATATCACGAGGAACAAGTAGTCCAGATTGCAATTTTTCCTTAACGAAATGACAATCAAGCTCAATATGTTTGGTTCTTTCGTGAAAAACTGGATTGTTGGCAATGTGCAAGGCGGCTTGATTGTCACAGAATAAAGTGATAGGCGAAGAATGAGGAATGCCAAGATCACTGAGTAAGTACTTCAACCATTGAAGTTCACATGTTAGAATGGTCATGGCGCGATATTCGGCCTCAGCGGATGAACGAGAAACTGTAGTCTGCTTTTTAGTCTTCCAAGAAAGAAGGTTGGAGCCCAAGAATGTACAATAGCCAAAGGTTGACCGTCGAGTGGTTGGACAACCAGCCCAATCCGAATCACAGTATCCTTGGAGGCGAAGAGTGCTTGTTGAAGAGAGGAATATGCCTTTTTTAGCCGATCCTTTCAAATAGCGTATGATACGATGTGCAGCATCCAAATGAGCATTACGAGGGGAGTGCATAAATTGACTGAGAATATGGAAGGCATAGTTAAGATTTGGTCTGGTGACAGTAAGATAGATGAGACGACCCACAAGGGGACGATATGTGGTAGGGTCGGGCAGTAAGGTCCCATCATCAGGTGATAATTTCAGGTATTGTTCCATTGGAAAATCTGAAATACGGCCACCAATGAGTCCAGTGTCTTTGAGAATATCCAGGATATATTTCCGTTGAGAAAGAAAAAGGCATTTCTTAGATCGGGCAACCTCAATGCCCAAAAAATATTTTAGTCGCCCCAAGTCTTTGATGTAAAACTTTTCTTCAAGAAACCGTTTGAGGCGTTGAATGGCCAAAACATCATTACCGGTCAGAATAATATCATCCACATAAACTAGAACAAATGTGGAGGAGCTGCCTTGATGATGAGTAAACAAAGAATAATTAGACTTGGACTATGAAAAACCAACTTGAAGGAGGGTGGACGAAAATTTTGCAAACCATTGCGACGAGGCATGTTTTAACCCATAAAGAGATTTGTTTAAGCTACAGACCCGTTGCTCCCCTTGTCGCGAAAAACCGGGTGGAATCGTCATATAGACTTCCTCGTCAAGATCACCTTGTAAAAAGGCATTGTTGACGTCAAGTTGATGAAGAGACCAATTCTTAACTGAAGCAATAGAAAGTAGCGCATGAACAGTGACTAGCTTAACGACAGGAGCAAAAGTGTCATGATAGTCCAGTCCTTCAATCTGAGTGTAGCCTTTGGCCACCAAGCGAGCTTTGTAACATTCAATGGAGCCATCAGATTTATACTTGATCTTATAGATCGACTTGCATCCAATAGGCTTCTTATTGGCGGGCAAAGAGGTGAGGTTCTAGGTGTTGTTTTTCTCCAAGGCAGCAATTTTAGATTCCATGGCCTCCTTCCAGAGTGGGGATTGAACTGCTTGGGTGAAGCTGCGAGGCTCATCTGAGGAACAAATAGAAGAAAGAAAACTGCGTTGGGCAGTAGAGAGGTTAGAGGATGAGATGTAATGATTAAGGGGGTAAGGTGTACCTGTCAACGTGGAAGGAGATGGAGAGGGTCGATGCTCATGAGAGGCTGTGGAGTACTCATAATCAGGCAGATGTGGCGGTGGTCGACGGGTGCGGCAAGGAGGATCAACAGGTGTTGAAGTAGGAAGCATAACAGAGGGAGATTGTCCCAAAGGCAGGGGAGAAATGGTGGAGTCAGAGGAAATGACCGGAGGAAAAACCAAAATAGGTTCATCAGGGATGGGTAAGGGGGTGACAGGCAAGGAGGCGGATGTGTCCGGAACATCACGATATGGAAAAACACCTTCATAGAATGTGATGTCACGAGAAATGTAGATAAGTTTGGAGGCTAAATAAAAAATGCGGTAACCCTTTTGAGCATAAAGGTAGCCGACAAAGACACCTGGTTTAGCTTGTTGGTCAAACTTATGCTTGGGGGATTGGTTGTGACCAAAACAGAGACTGCCAAAGACTCGTAAAAGGAGTAATGGGGTTTGGAGTTGAAGAGGACCTCATGAGGTGATTTGCTAGATAAAAGAGGAGTGGGCATTTTGTTGATGAGGTAGGCGACAGTGAGGACGATTCATCCCAAAATGTGAGAGGTAAAGAGGATTCAAAACAAAGGGCACATGCAACCTCTAGAAGATGACGGTGCTTACGTTCAACGACACCATTTTGTTGGGGAGTGTAAACACAACTACGTTGGTGAATAATCCCATGAGAGGAAAATAAGCGTTGTATGGCAATGGAGATGAACTCAATACCGTTATCCGAACGAATTTGTTGAATGATGGGAAAGAGGTCCGCACTAGTGCCTAATGTAACAGCATGAGTGTGGGAATGAAATTGTGTTTGTATCATGGTAAAAAAAAGATGCTAAAAGTGAGTGCGTGTCAGATTTAACATGCATAAGAAAAAACCACGTGCAGCGAGTAAAATCATCCACAATAGTTAGAAAATATTTAGAACCATTTAAAGACGCTTGAGAGAAAGGTCCCCAAATATCACAGTGAAGTAAAGCAAATGGACGTTTAGTAGTAATAGAACCAGAAGGAAAATGCAATCGTTTATGTTTTGCCTGAGGACAAACATCACAATATTTATTTGGAGAACATGAAATGAAAAGAAAATCCTTAGCTAAAAGACGCAAGTTGTCTTTATTCAAATGGCCAAGCCTGAAATGCCATAGATCAATGGAAGGGGGTGTGACGACCCCAAGTGCCGATGCTGCATGAAAGTAATAGAGGCTTTCATGAGCATTACCCTGTCCAATCGTCATCCTTGTTGACTAGTCCTGAAAAAGGCAGTGAGAGGAAGAGAATGTTACTGAACAAGATTTGGAGGTAGTCAATTGAGTGACAGACAAAAGGTTAAATTTGAAAGAGGGAACAAATAACACGTGCTCAAGCGTAATAGTGGATGAAAGGTGGATGGTACCAACATGAGTGACATGTGTAGTGGAACCATCGGGAAGGTACACAGTAGGGGGATTATGGTATGGTGTGTATGAATAAAATAAAGAGAGAGAAGAGCACATATGATTGCTGGCACCAGTGTCAATAATCCAAACAGAATGAGAAGGGACCAAGAGGCCAATACTTGCCAGATGAGCACGAAAGGTATCGTTACTACCTGGAGAAATCAGAGCCAATAACCGAGTGTACTGCTCCTGTGTGAGAGCTGGTGGAGGCATAGTGAAGGTTTCTCCAGGGCGAGCAGTGGGCTGGGTAACGAAGGCATGATCACCCGAAGGAGGCGCGGATGAATCAAACTTGCGTGGAGGGTACCCAACGAGTTTGTAACATCGGTCGCGAGAATGGCCATCTCACCCACAGTGAGTACAGTGGAAATGAGGTTTGCGGTTGGAAGACGGACTTCGCTGAGAATAGCTCCCTCAAGGATGTTATTTGGCAATAAGAGTCGCGGCATCAGGAACATGAGGAGAGGATGAATGGATCTCCTGTTGCTTATCCTCCTGTCGAACTAAAGAATAAATCTTCGTGACGCTAGGAAAAGGATCCATGAGTAGAATTTGATTGCGGACGATGCCAAAACGGTCATGGAGACCCTGTAAGAATTCCATAGCACGAGCCCGTTCCAGATGGTCAGCGATGGCCCTGCCATTGGCACAAGTACAAGGAGATAGTGCAAAAATGGAATTGAGCTCATTCCACATGGTCATGAGGCGAGTGTAATAAGCGGAGATGGATAAGTCATCTTGTCTGAAGTGAGTGATAGACTATGTCAACTGATATAACAGTGGATTATTCATCTGAGAGAAACGTTTAGATAGATCAACCCAAACATCACGGGCAGTGATTGCATACAAGACACTACTGAGAATATCTGAAGAAATTGAGCTGAGAAGCCAAGAAATAACCATATCATTACAGCGTTCCCAATAGTTGAGATCAGGCTGTGTAGCCGGTTTGACAAAAGTTCCATCCACAAAACCAAATTTGTTCTTTGAGCGTAAAGCAATCGTGATTGCACGTAGTACCATAATTATCACCGTTTAAGGTAGGTGAAACAAGAATCATGGAGGGGTTATCGGAGTGATGAAGTTGCAAGAAGTAGGCAGTTGGCAAAGGAGGGGCAGTAGAACCACTGCTAGAGCCAAGGTCGGGCGTTGCTTCTGGAGCGATCAAAACCAGAAATAAAAGAGACAACCACAAAAAATGGTGGAGTCGATGTCGAGCGTGTCCAACCAGTGCGGACAAAAATTGATATAGGAAACACGGTTTGTACAAAAAAAACAGGCCTCTCTTCAAGGCGCCAGCAAGGCGAAAGTAGTACCGTTCTGGTGACCAGAGTTGGTCAGTGCAACAACTATGGAGGGCCTGGTCTTGTGGATTTTTCTGGTTCAGATGAGACCAGAGTTGCAAACAGCAAGACCAAAAAAAAAGAGCAACAATCAGAGGAGAGAAACCATGTAATCTGTGTATAATCTGTCCAGACAGATCTGGTTCCAACTGAGAGAAAAAAAATCCAGAAACAAGGATGCAAATCTAGGCAGCAAATGGTATCAGGAGACGCGACAAATAGTTGGATCTCCAGTCAGTTCAGAGCGAAAAAGAAGCATGTACACCGGTGGAGCAATCGCAGCTCTGAGATCCCTCTTTGGAGCGGCTGCAAAAAGAGGGTTGTGTGCAAATCTGAGGCCACAACAGAGCAACGATCGGTGGCGAATCACGGTCAAAGAAGACAGTCAGTGACGTTGGCTAGGCGCAAATCTCGCTTGAGAAAAGAGAAGATTATGCGAAGAATTGGCTGCGTCGAAAGCACACAGAGTATGTGCAAACAGATCTGGCCGAAGTCGGATGAGCAAGGGCAGAGTGGCAGACGGTGATGCGGCTACAAATAGAGATCCGATAGAGATAGTACACGAGGGCGGGCCGGAACATGAACGGTGGCTGAGCAGGGCGGAAGTCGGAGAAACAGAGATTTGGGACGGCAGCAAGGGCAAACCCAAATTACTCTGTCTGCAAACGGAAATGGAAGAAAACGGCACCCAAAAAAATTCTGGAAGGTAAATCTCACGGAAATAAAAAAATTAACCTAGCGTGATACCATGTTAAATTGCACAGAGGTTTTGATCTCTCTCTGTTGTGAGAGATGAATAACGTATTCTCATTGTATTAATAGACCATTTACAAGAGAAAAGATGGAAAGAATATACAATTAGGGAAAATAAAAGAAAATAAAATAAATACCATCAAATTAGGATTCCTAATTTGATGGAGGTCCATCTTTAATATTCTAATAAACCATGCACAATTGTCATGCACGTAACACAAGGATTCACATCGCCCGTCATCTCCCCGACGCCCTGCTTCCATCAGATTTCCCGATCCTGAGTTCTTATGCAACCCATCCTTCTTCCCACAGCAGACAACCTGTTGGAACCAACCCTTTGCGGCCTGCATTCTCAACCATTTCACACCCCTGCCAGTCCTCTTCTCCACCCATCCAGCCAGCCTTCTTCCTTTCCTGATTATCCCTACCTCCTACCCAATCCACTCAATGTACGTCCTTGAAACTGAACTCAGACCTGTTGCTTTTAAACACCACTGTTGCCAAACCGTGCCTATCCTTCTCCGCCTGCAGCCCTACTCCATCTTTTCCTTCCCTCGCCTTTCTGTCCAATTGAACGATGAAACATAAGCGAGAGCACCTACGGTGTACAGGCCGTGCACGCCCTGCCGAAGGCTCCTTTTGCTCTCGATTGGAGTTGAGTGTTTGTTTCCTCCACTTGCCCTTTTCCCATCCTTTGACCGTTATTCCTACCCTCCATTGACCCATTAGATCCTTGACCGCCATATGTCCCCATCTTCTTATTTATTTTACTCATTAAATTTCATTAAACCCTCATTGAATCCCATTAAATCCCCATTTACCCATTTATTTATTCCTTTAAACTGAGTCACTTGTCCTTGTTTAACTCAATTATGTTCCGCGCTACATCAAAAAGATTGTCACTCATGGGCGATGTTGCCTACGAAAATTGATTATAGATTAGTATATCCTACTTTTCAAGGACATGGCCTCTGATTTTAAGATACCTAATCTAATAGTTAGTGTTATATATATTAATTCATTGATAAATATCAATAAATGGATATTACACTATGATATAAGATTTAAAATATGTAAGATGCTTAGAATAATCATTAACAGAATAAAAAAAGAAGGCCATTGTAGGACGAATGTCCTTTACAAGAAAACATTTTATTGACATCTATTATAAAGGTCTCATTGGGTATAGTAAACAGTTGTTTCAATCCGTCAACAGTGAGGGAGATTTTTATTCTTCTACCACTAGATACAAGAGAGTTTTCATCACAATCGATTAATGTTTTAAAAATCGATCCATTGAATGACCCGGTCAAACCCATACATGAATATTATATTATAAATAATATTAAATTATTAATTAATGTTTAATTGATGAGTTGAAATAAAATTTAAAATAATTTAAAAAAAATTAAAATGTGATTTTTACTAGTAAAATCAAGTGACTAAAATTTAATTTTACTTGATACCACATCTTCATTACACTAAATTCCTAAGTAAGCCAATTAAATCTAAATATTCTTCTCAAGTAATCTATATACCCTAAAATTATCCTCCTAATTGGTCAAACTAAATAATATTAATCCATAAAATGTCTTGAAGAAATCTATTTAGAAAAATAAAGAATTCAACATATTTTCTAAAAGATATACCAAAAATAATTGTCTATTGTTATTAATTGACCAAAAGATGTAATGTTTAGCTCACAATAACGATTTTGAGTTGGGAATATTAACATTCAAAATTTAATTTGTAATCATGTCATTATTTCTTCTCTTTAAAAAAAATTGTTTAAATTTTTTATTTTTCTACACTAATATGAGAGACAAAGTTAGAAATTTCCAATCCATTGCAAAAAAAATAATTATTTTCTATTTTTAGTATTTTGTATGAAATTCTCATTTTTTACAATAGTATGATAAGAGCAGACCATTACCTTCAAATTTATCTTCAAAACCATTTTTTTTTCAATTTTTTACACAAATTTATCTATTTTTAATATTAATATGAAAAAGGATAGATTAAATTTTTATATTCACTTAATTAAAAATTTAAATTTCTTATTCTTATTTTAACCTTTTTTACAATTTTTTTGTAAGTATAATTGATTTTGAAAATTTATCTAATTAGCTCTTTTATTCTAATAAATATCTAAAATTAGCTCTTTTACATTAATAAATATGTGAAAATTGGTTAAAGAAAGAGGTTAAGCCCGCAAGCAACTTCATGCCGTCCGAGCACTTAAGTTTTTAAAAAAGGCTCCCCATTTAGACACCGATGCTTTCTGCCAGCAGACACCGAAATTCGGTTTTTCGGTGGAAATTCCCATTCTGCCCCTTCCGCGCGAAATCGATCTGAGGCGTATACGATCGATCTGAGGCATATACAATCGATCGATCGATCCGACAATTCATTTTTGAATCGATCGATTGATCATAACACGAGATTCAATCGATCGCACGGTTCCATGGATCGTGTGATCGATTTTAACTGAGAGGTCGACATTTTGACAATCGACCTCTCCTCTCAAGATCGATCGCACGATTCTACTGATCAATCGATCGATTGTGACCCATTCAAAAATCGATTGCACGATGACATAGAATCGTGCAATCGATTTTAACTGAGAAGTCGACAGTTTGACAGTCGACCTCTCCTATCAAGATCGATCGCACGATTATATGGGATCGATCGATCGACTGTCTGTTTAGGGCAAAATTGATCGATCGACTGTCTGTTTAGGGCAAAATCGATCGATCGATCACATAGAATCGTGCGATCGATCTTATCTGAGGGGTCGACAGTTTGATAGTCGACCTCTCCTATCAAGATCGATCGCACTATTAGATGGGATCGATCGATCGATTGTCTGTTTAGGGCAAGATCGATCGATCGATTTTTGTGATCGTACGATCGATCGTAAACTTAAAACTGAGTATAAGTTCAATCGCACCACTCTTCCCTTTCATTCTTCCTTTCCATCTCGCCCTTTCGAAACCCTACTCCCTCAATCCCGATTTCAAAATCTTCTCCCTCAAAACCTCGCCGATTTCAAAATCTTCTACCTCAAAGCCCAAAATACACCCCTCTCATTCAAACCCCTCTCTCTCAAAATCCTTTCCAAACTATTTTCCCTAAAATCCCAAACCCCCTTTCCAAAATGAACCACTCCACTATTTGAAGATACTCACTCAAATCTCGTATATTGATTCGAATGTATCTCTCAGAAGCTACTCTCTCAATCTCCGAATCGGAATCAAATGTAACTCTTTCTCAAACCCAAGACTCTCAAAATTTCTCATTACACAGTTGTATGGATTGTGAGGGATTTTTATCCACAGTTGTTGAAAATGATGAGATTGTTGAGAATGATATTGTTGACAATGAGTTTGTTGAGAGGTGTTTTTCAAGTCGTGACGATTTAGTGAAGCACATTAAGGAGGTTTCCATTGCGCAAGGATTTGTAGCTACGATTAATAGGTCATGCAATAAAAGCAAAGTAGTTATTCTTGGTTGCAATAGAGGGGGTACATATCGTAGCATAGTTAATTTGAAAGATGATGAGAGGAAGAAGAAAGCATATTCTCGCCTTGTTAATTGTCCATTTGAAGTGAGAGGGAAACAAATTGTTGATGTGTCATGGAAGTTGACTATAAAAGATGTGGAGCACAATCATGATCTCACGAGCGTATTTGTAGGTCATCCTAGTACAAGGTGTTTTTCAGATGAAGAGAAGAGAATGATCATTGAAATGCATAACAGCAATGTACCACCCTAGCATATTCTGACGACCCTTCAAAATGAGAATCCAGAGATTTGATTTGTACAATTTTTTCTCTTCGGTTCAAAAAGAGCAACTTAGAGGTCATACTTCAATTGAAGCCTTATTAGAAGATCTTCAAGAAGGTGGTTACAAATATTTTCTCAACTATGACAGTCAAGGTCATTTATCTCATCTTTTCTTTGTACATCCACTGTCAGTTGTACTTACGAAGAGCTATAACAACATATTTCTCATGGATTGCACTTACAAAACCAATATATATCATATGCCATTGCTTAATATCGTTGGTATCACAAGTTTCAACAAGAATTTCTACTCATGCTTTGCATTTATGAGGAATGAAAAATTTGAAGATTACGTATGGGCGTTACAGATGTTCAAGAAGGTATTAGGAGTCGATCATGATCGACAAGTTTTTTTGACCGATAGAGATTTGGCGTTGAAGAATGCCATTGATTCAGAGTTCCCTAATGCTGTACATATATTGTATATTTGGCATATCAACAAGAATATTCTTGCTCAATGTAAGCCCCTCTTCAAGAAAGTGGAAGAATGGAATGCATTTATGAGCCAATGGAATGACTTGGTCGAGTCTCCATCCGAAGTTGCATTTAATGAAGCGGTTGAGGCATTCAGCCAAGATTTTCGCGATTATTCGGATGCTGTGAATTATATTAGAAGGACATGGATCCCAAATAAGAACCAATTCGTCAAAGCATGGATCGGTTGGAGTTTACATTTCCAAAATGCAGCAACTTCAAAGATTGAAGGTGCACATTCAGTGTTAAAATGATATATAGTTAACTCCACTAGCGATCTATATGTTGTCCGAAGGAAGATATCCAATGCAATTGAAAATCAGTTTCAATACTTCAAGATTCAAATAGAGGATGAAAAAATCCGGTTTGCTCTTACTGTTTCGATTCCTTTCTTTGATGAAGTGAACGGCAGAGTATCACAATTTGCATTGTCTGAGGTTTATAAGTAATATGTTATGCTCATGAACAAGTCATTTTTACCCAATTGTACACATGAGTTTACAGCTTCCATGGGCTTACCTTGTGCTCACAGAATGCAATTGATAAACAAGTTACATTTGGATCAGATCCATCCACAATGGAGAATCGATTTGATTTCATTTGACAACTTGAACCTTGAAATGAATCGACCTAGGGATGAATTAGATGTTCATTGGGAAGACATTAAGAAAAAATATGGAAACATGTCTACATTTGATCAAGAGGAGCTCCGAGATCATATCCAAGATCTTGCCAGTGATGAGATGCATATCAGCCAACCTATTATGCAGTACAGCAAAGGACGTCATCCAGGTACAAAGAATTCAAATGGTCAAACATCTAAAAGACGAGATCCTTCTGCATTTGAGATTGTAGAGAATCAATTGACTAGAAGAAGATGTGGGTCATGCAAAAATATTGGTCATACGAAGAGAACATGTCCGAATAGAAGTGCTGCACAGACATCCTGCAGTGTAGATTTAAATGCTTTGCCTCAACCATTCAATGATTATTACCCTGAATCGCAAGCAACGAGTTTGTCTCAATTATCCGAAGTAAGTTTCGTTTACATAAGATACATATTTACATTTTCATTCATATAGAATAAGGTCAAAAATACTAACACGTACTCCTTTTTCCACAGCCGACTGGCTCTTATGACTTCTTTGACGATTCAACATATACCTTTGGTGATCTTAGAGATCTTGGCGAATTACAGCATTGGTGGAATCAGTGATGGATGTCTATCATTTTTTCACGTATTCAGTTGCAAGAATGGATTTCATTTCCAAAAAGTTGTATTAATTTTAATTCCGATGTACTGAAGTATGTATTCAAGCAACAATTGTTATTTTAAATAAATCCAGCATTGAGTAGTTTGTTACGAAATACGAGACCCTTGCGTGGGGCTTTCACTAAAATTGGGACCTTAGAGTCGTTTGTCGCTAAACATGGGACCTTTATTGTCAGACCACTCAAGGGTCCCATATTTAGTGACAGACCACTCAAGGGTCCAATTTTTAGTTACAGAACATTCAATGCTCCCATATTTACTGACAGAGAAAGGGTCCCATGTTCATTCAGTTGTTTACGAACAAACCATTCACCATGTTTATTCAAATAGACGAAATAGTTCATAAAAAGAAACCATTCACTATGTTCATTCGAGATTGACAAACGATGTCATAAAAAGAAAACATTCACCATATTCATTCAAAATTTACAACATTTACATATGAATATCAAAATTTCAAAATTACAAAAATTTGAAATACAACGGCTATTCGGAGGCAGGAGCTGGGGCAGATGTAGAAGCAGGTGCAGTATCAGGAGGTGGTGGTGCCGATGAAGGAGGTGCTGATGCAGTATCAAGAGACTTAGGTCGTTCCAATGGAAGACGTCCAGTCGCACTCTGAATGGGGCCAGTCGAACGCACTTGACTAGTGGAGCCAGAAGGAAGAGCCTGAATGGAGCCAGTCGGACAAGGTTGTGGGATGTTAGTCGGGCGAGCCTGACTCGTGTCAGTGGACGAAGAGGCTCTCCCCCATGATTGATTTATCGTCTTCTCAGCTAGCATACATCTGATGATCCCGGATGACGAATCGAGTCCAAGTTGTGTATTTACTCCTTATTTTTGCAATAAAAGAACAGAGTTTCTAATTATATCTACCACTTGATTCTCCAAATTATTCACCCTTCTCATTGTCATTCCGACCAACTCACCATTTTTCTTATCAATTCTGGCATTCATCCTCCCTTCCATCTCAGCCAATTTATCGTCAACCATTCTTTCAAGTCTTCCAACCAGTCTTCCTTCCATTTCAGCCATTTTTTCATCAACCATTCCTTCAAGCCTCCCCATGAGCCTTCCTTCAATCTCAGCAAATTTCACATCAATTTTTTCATTCAGTTTTTCTATGCTATCAAGAATTAGCATAGTACTGATTCCTGTATCATGTGGCTCAGTCCTCCCAACTTCAGGTGCCTCTGCCCCCCCAACTTCAGGTACCTTAGTCCATCCAACTTCAGGTATGTCACCCTCCTCCTCAGGTGCCACAAACTCAATAGGACCATGTTCTACTTTGGGAACCAACGTGCATTGTCGAGTTTGAATCCCATCTTGGCCAAAGTAGACGCATTGAATATATCGGTTTTCTTCATAGCTATTTTCTCTTTGGGGGGGAGGGTGATTCTGCAAAATCGAAACAAGTAAGACAGAAATAAACCATATGGATGGCTACATTTTCTAATCTTACGAGATGCAATCATGTGCTTTATTATGATGAAGGATATATCAATTTGTTTGCCATTCAAAATGCACCATATCAGGAAACTATCAAAATACGGTACCTGATTACTAAGCCCTTTTTTAGGTAAAATATTCTCCCTAATAATTTAATATACAATTCGGGCTTCAAAGGTTAGTTCCATAAGCCCAAGCTTATCTCCTTTGCAACCATCACTTCGCCCACACAATTGGGTCATGGCCTTCGAGGGAACGAATCTGACAACATCGGTGGGTCATGAATTTGTTTCATACTTCGAAATAGTGGCACTAGGAAACTGAAACATTCTGTCCAGTGCCGAAGTTGAAATTTCAATTTCTGTCCCCCTAATTTTAGATTTTATGGAGTGTCTCGCCCAGTCTTCCGACATATTTGCATAAAATTCCTTGACCAATTTTGGGTAAAAATCTTCTTTTATTCCCAAAAAATCTCCCCATCCAAGTCTGTTAATATGCCCATCGATTCTTAATTCAAATGCAGAAAAAAAGTTTAGGTCCATGATTTTACCATAAATCATTTCCAAGAGTACAAATCCTCTCGGTAGAATGTGGCGGCTTCCAAAGAGGTGAAGTGGTTCGTGTCGAAGGTCTCCGTCTCCATAGGTGGTGTCTCCGTCAATCTCCCTCTCTTCCCTTTAGATGAAGCCGACACCTTCGTCTTTCTCCCTCTCGATGTAGACCCTTTGGATGCCATGTGGGAGGAGAATCGTGCAGAGAAGAAGAAATCGGAGAAGACGAAGAGAGAGGGTGTCCGGAGCTGGAGAGGAGAGGGCAAAATCGATCCGGAGCCGGAGAAGAGAGGAGAGGGAAGATCTATCGATCGATTTCGAGAATCGTGAAGTAGATTTGGTGAAGAGGAAATAATCGATCGATCGAGTGGAGAGGACAAAGAGAAAGGGTTTAAGTTTCGAGGGTTTCAATCGCAGGGAGAAGGGGAAAGATCGATCAGTTTTATATATAAGTTTACGATCGATCGCACGATCACAGAAATCGATTGATTGATGTTGCCCTAAACAGACAATCGATCGATCGATCCCATATAATCGTGCGATCGATCTTGATTGGAGAGGTCGACTGTCAAACTGTCGACCTCTCAGATAAGATCGATTGCACGATTCTATGTGATCGATCGATCAATCTTGTCCTAAACAGACAATCGATCGATCGATCCCATATAATCTTGCGATCGATCTCGATAGGAGAGGTCGACTGTCAAACTGTCGACCTCTCAGTTAAAATCGATCGCACGATTCTATATCTTCGTACGATCGATCTTTGAATGGGTCACAATCGATCGATTGATCACTGGAATCATACGATCGATCTTGAGAAGAGAGGTCGACTGTCAAAATGTCGACCTCTCAGTTAAAATCGATAGCACGATCCCATGGAAATGTGCAATCGATTGTATCTTGTGTTATGATCAATCGATCAATTCGAAAATGAACTGTCGGATCGATCGATCGATCGTATACGCCTCACATCGATCGATCGACGCGAAATGGCATTGCAGACTCGCGCGATCGATTTCCCGCGAAAGGGGCAGAATGGTAATTTCCACCGAAAAATTGAATTTCGGTGTCTGCGGGCAGAAAGCATCGGTGTCTAAATGGGGAGCCTTTAAAAAAACCCACGTGCTTCTATTAGGGTTTTTAAGAACCCACATGCAAGCTCTATAAAAGAGATGAGTGAAAATTGAAAACCCTAATCTAATTTCCTCCTTCATCCCTGACCTCATGCCGCCGCCGCCTCCTCCCTTGTCCCTTCTTCCCATTCTGCTATTTAACTCTCATGAGGAGTCCCATCTCATTCCCAATTGCACATCAAGAACCCGTTTCCATACCAGTTGTTTAAATTTTATTTTTATTTTTTTATATTTTAGAAATAGGTTTTAGGTGCAAACTGATCACGAATTTATGTGATAAACCGGGTTGAACCACAGGTGACAAAGGGTTTTTACGGGTTCTTAACCCAGGCGGGTTTAGAAGCGACCCAACCCGTCATGTAGCTGGTCACAGCTCAACCTCCGGTTCAACTGGGGTCCAGGCCGAATTTGATAACATTGCAATCGATGATATTAGCATAGAACTCTTTGGTTAGGGTAGGATAGTAAGAGTGTTTGAGTTCTAAAAGGGTACCCAAGCCAAGACCTGCAAAAAATGTCCTGATCTGAAATTGAAATTGGTCGAAAGTGATTAAAGTGATGATTTTACCAAAGATGACTCGAGATTGGTCTGAAATTGAAAAGATTAGTTTTGTAGCGAGTGGCAGCATCCTCTGAGACAAAGAAATTGGAGTGATTTTGGAACTTGGTTCGTCGTTCTTCTGATGCCTTAGTCCTAGTTCGTTTTCCCTTTGATTTCCAATGCACGAGGCCACTTACACATGTTTTGGGTACCATTAGGGTGAGGAAAGGGTGTAGAATCGATTTATCAAATCAATTTGAGAAATGGAGGGAGTTTTGAAGGAGAACGGAGGAAAGGGGAATCGAATAATCGTTCGTTGCAAAGAAAAATGGGAAAGTGAAAATGTATGTGCCTCATTTTAAATAAATAACCCACAGGAGTGGCGAGCCGGTCTATGCAAAAATAGACTCAGTTGTATTCCCAGTTAATATCGACGAACCTCTATTTCATGAACGACAAGTCGGTCTATACAGAAAAGACTCTGTTGCATTCCCTGTTAATATCGACAAGTCGTAATCTTTTGAACGGTGAGCTGGTTTGTGCAAAACAGGGATTGTTGTGTTCTCAGTTAAGAGTGGCGACCCGCTATCCCTGTAGTGGCGAACTGGTGTGCAAAAAAAAAATGTGTTTAATTTAATCGACTTCATTTTAAATACTCATCAACCATTGATCACTTATTTGCAAACATCTCTAGAAAGGACATTCCCAATTCTCTAATGATTGTATAGAACTTATCCTCTTGAAGATGTTCTGTAAGATTTCAGCCAATTTATGTTCGATACTCAAAAATTCTAACTCGACATCTCCTCTTTGCACACAATCTCTAATGAAGAGATGTCTAATCTCAATATGTTTGGTTCTAGAGTGTTGGATGAGATTGTTTGACAAATTTATAGCACTTGTGTTGTCACATCTAATTAGGATATGGTCATACATAAGTCCAAAGTCTTTTAATTGTTGTTTCATGTAGAGGACTTGAGCATAACAATTCCCGGCAGCCACGTATTCAGCTTTAGCTGTGGATAAAGCCACTGAGTTTTGTTTCTTACTGAACTAAGATACGAGAGAGTCTCTTGAGAAGTGACAAGTTCCACTAGTGTTTTTCCTATCAATATTACAACGGACAAAGTCGACATCCGAATAGCTTACTATTTCAAGTGAAGTGTGTTTGGGATGCCACAAGCCTAAGTCTATGGTGCCAATCAAGTATCTAAAATTATGTTTCATGACAATAAGGTGAGATTCTTTGGGGTATGAGTGAAACCTAGCACAGACACACAATGAAAGTTCTCCCTTGGTGCTAGAACATGATTGACACTAGTGAGGGGTTGAATAGGTCAATCTAAAAATCGTTGGTCCGATTAAAATTACTTGATTGATTTATTGAGTACAGCGGATACAACAATCAAGTGTGAGTGTGTGTTAAACAATGTGATTAAACAATCAACACAGAAATTAGCTCTAATACCACATGCACAAGGACACAAAATATATAGTGGTTTGGTTAGCCAACCTACATCCACTGTTAGGACTCGCTCAACCTTGAGCTATCCCCAAATTTACTAAGTGGAGACTTACATCCTCACAATTAGAGTAGGAATTCCACCTCAATCAATCAGTTGAGAATTCCACCCACCACATGTGCCAGAGACGACGCTCTAGATTTTTTTTTTTTATAGTGGTTATGGAGCCAAACCTCCTTAATCCACTTTCACAAGACAAAGGTTTTTAAAAAAAATCAAAACCAAGAAGCACTTACCTAAAGCTCTTTCACGAAGATGTGTGTTTCTCAAAGATCCATCCAATGTATGTCGACGCTCTACCTTCTAGCCTTCGTACAACAATCACAATCTCAGGGTGATTAGGAAACTGGTTTTACCAAATCTTTCCTAGTTTTTATCCTTTCTTTCCTCCTCTCTTCTCTCTTTCACTAACTCAATCAATAGATTGGTTGTATATGATTCTCAGGTGTAGGCACAAGAGAGTTAATCGTTCCTTAGAGTGTGTGACTCTTCTCAGTGAAAAGAAGATAATTAAACGATCACACAACACTCCTATTTATAGAGGAATCATCACAATTTTTCAAACTATCCAGTACCGACAGGTCAGGGGCACCGATGGGTCTGTGTTCATATTTATTACCGTTCAACCACCCGACCGTTGCACATTAAATGCACTCCGAACGACATTATTAATTCCCGGTCGACAGGTTAGTGTTACCGATGGGTCGACAGTCATGGCACTGAGAGGTCAGTCCATACGAGGGTCTCGATCTGGAGCAACACCATGAACACAGAGTTTCATGTCCAGAAACTTGTTCTGTCCAGAATGACCTATCGCCCTTTACAAAAGGCTCGGTCCTGGTACTCTCGATCGGTCTTGAATTACCGAGATGTCTGATTTCTCAAGAGTTCACTTGAGTTCTAAGTTCCAAAACTCATAAGTTATCATCAACAAGTCGTTGACGACGAGGGGTCGTTAAGTTCATCTCCGAGAAGTCGGTGCATACGAGACTCTCGATCAGAGGCATACCCAGAATGACAGTTTTACGATCCAGAGCCTTTCTCAATTTGGCGGACCAGTCTTTGACCACGATGGGTCGATCCTGTCTCCAATGAGGGGTCAGTGAGAAAGACTGATCGAGTTGACAGTGAACTTAATTCATATTTTCAAGTTCGCTTCCGATTCACTGTCAAGCTTGCTCTCTAGACTTTTTTATGATTTTACCACTTGTTCAACTAAGGTGTGGGCACCACCTAAAGTCATTTATGACCAAATACATGTTTTTTTATTGCTATAATGATGAGCTTCAATCCGGTGGAGCATGACCTTCAATCTTGATCACCTTTTGTCTTCAAGCTTCTAGCAAGTGCTTCTTCCCGAGTCATGGAATTGACAAACTTAGGTATTCGACAAGCTTGGGCACTAACAATCTCCCTTTTTTTCAATTTCATGACAAAACCTAAAAGCTAACTCAATTACAAGCCCACCCTTATTACATCACATTTGAATACAAAAATATTACATCAATTTTCATGTACATATTCAAACGGAAAAAAGAAGACTATGATCTTCGCATATTCTTGTTCAGTTTGCTTCAAATCATGTTTTCCTGTTCAAGCACATAAGCACTTAGGCTTCACCAATTACTCCCCATAATTGGTTTTGATGTCTTATAGCTAATTTCTCCCCCATTTTTTCACACAATTGACAAAGGTTTAGTAGGAAGACATCGATATGATTTCAAGCACTCCCCCGCGCTTCTTGCATTTAATGGTTCCATGAATTCACTTCTAACTCGTTTAATCTTTCTATTGATCAATGCATGTTTCTCATGCATTCAAGCATTGATCTTCCCCCACTGTACGATGCAAGTTTCCATTGCATTACTGTTTTTCTTCTTCTTCCTCTTTAAGAGTTGTGTTGTCTTAATGGGGTCAAGCTAACTTACTTAGCTTCCCTAGAGTCTTCTCCCCCATTCTCAAAGCTATCTTCTCTAGCTTCTTCAACTCAAGTCCCTATAAACTTATCTGCCTCTAAGTTTATTTTTCTCCAAGCTTTCTTTCAAGCTTGCGTCATCCTTCCCCCCTACATTGTCATGACCAGTGACAAATGTTAAACAACACATTTTTGTGCTCCCCCAAATTCCAAAGATGTGTGCAACATCACAGCCCGATCCATATCTCCTTAACATGCTAATAAAAAATCAACTCATTCAAACTTGTATGTTAGTCTATTTAACAAAGACCATGTTAACCATAGACATTCAAACACAGTAATGCACGCATTAAGCCATAACAAACCATATCATATCTTTGATAATAAAAATGTGTAATACATATGGTTTTGGATGGGGCATCATGGATGCTTAGATATATTACCAAAAATATAGTTTTTCGAAATTCAAAACATAGAAACATGAAGAACTATCCTAAGCAGAGCCATCCTGAAGAGGTGATGGAGGGGAAGGGGATCGAGAATCTGGAACTGCGCTATCAAATTTGGTAGAGGAGGAGATACCAGAGTCTAGTTCCTAGATAGACAACTTGATGTCATCTAGACTTCTTTCAAGATAGTCTATTCTCATTTCAAGTGTGAAGACCCTCCTGCCCAGATTGACATTCTTTTGAGAGGGATATTGGCATTCTTCTTCTTCCTCAGTGTTTCACTAGAAGTCCTCAGAACGATAAATTTCTTCCTCATTGCTGTCATCAGGAATAATGACATGGTCTGTTACCAGTTCTAAGACTATTTTCCTCTCCTAAATCTTCTCTCCTTCCCTCACGGTGTTCTTCGACGAAAATGACATCTTTGTCAATGAGTCATCTTCAACCTCTGCTTGAGTTTTCTAGTGAGAATTGGATTCTGGTCCAGATGCAGGATTTCCAGAGCTAGGGCTAGGGCAAGATTGAGAGGCTGATCTTTTGGTTCTTTTGGCCCACTGACTACTTTCACCTCATTCGTCAGAGGTCTGAGGGTGTGACCGGGCTGCCATTTTTCTTGGTATGATTTCTCCAAGAGGAGATCCTCAAACAGTGGCTTGGAGGTCGTTGAGGTGAAGACTGAGCCTAAATTGATCTAAGAAAATAACACAAACCATGATTTTCAGGCTTCTAGAGAAGGGAGGAACAAAAACCCTATGGTTTTCCTGCGAGAAATCACTCCGAGAGGTCCTATCGACTGGTCTAGGGCACAGGAGACAAAAGAGGGACCACCAGACCTTTGGAGGAAAGGAGATGACAAATTCGAATGAATTGTCGTTTTCGCGTTCCCTTTTAATTTAAACACTCTATCTCACCAACATGTCATTTCTATTGACAGGTCGAAATTTTCTACAATTTTCCCCATTTTTAACAGTGCTTTATTTAGCACAGTACCGAAATGTTTGTCACACGGACTAGTATATTTGCCGACATATCGATTATACTGAGAGGTTTAGATTGTAAAGCAATCATCCTTGATTTGTGCAACTTGATGAAATCATATTCTAAGCACGACATACATAGATTTATTCCAATGACAAATATGCCAAACATAATTCATCAAATCATTAAAACATGCACAAGATCAAAATTTACATTCCAAGACATCTAAAGTTCAAAGTAATTTGAATGGAATGTAAGGCCTTCCAAATAAAATATGTACTACAGCCAGGAAGAGTATATTCTAGACTTGTAGTTAGCCAATTTTTCTCTCCTCATGTCACAACACTTTTCTGCTATGTGAACTCACATGATCTCTTGTGAGTCCATTTGTAATGGTCTAAGATATGGAAGTGAATTTTAAACCAAAAGAAAACATGAATAGTGGCCTATCTCCTAGGTACAAAGATTGTGGCATTTGGTGTTGCATACACACCCCTATGATCGTAACTTTGAATACCAACCTTGGACTCCTTCAACTTTTTGATGACATGATTCAGCTGTCTTACCAAAGAGTCTTGCCTTGTGTCCACCTTACTTGTGTTTCTTTTAAGGTTAGGTGTTGCTGATTATCTTTTAGGCATAGGCTTTACTGGATTATGCCTTTTAGCTTGTGCTTACCTTTCCAAGTGTCTCTTCTAATGGTAGAAATTTCTTTTGAAATGCCCAACCTTGTGACAGAATAGCATTGTCCCTTGAAAGGTGAGAGACACTTGTTTTCCCAAACACCCCATGGTTCATAGGTTCTTTGGTGGATGATGCACCAAGACTAGACCTATCACCATATTGTTTACCTGAACCCAAGAGTCTTTTAAGTCTTTCATCTCCTTGAGTAAACTTATCTTGGAATTTTTCTTTGTGAGTTTTTAATTCCTTAACTTCCAAAGATAATTTTTTAACATCCTCTTCAAGAAGATTATTGTGATGCCACAGATTTTCGACATCCCTGCAGTGAATACTTATATCTCTTGAAGTCTTTTATCATTCTCTTTAAGCTTAGTGTCTTATACATTTGAGAGTTCAAGCTTAGAGATTAGAAGAGAATTTTCATTTTTTAACTCTTTTATTTGATTAGAGAGGTTTAGGTTTTCATTTTTAACCTTACTTAATTTCTTGGCCAACCTCTCACTTTCGTGGAACAGGGCAGTATAGGTGGCTTGAAGATTTTCAACATCTTAACTCTCATCATCCTTCGTTACAACTGTGGGATTTTCTTGATTACCAATGATTGAGGCTATAAGACCTCTGATATATCAACTTTTCTTTGGGTCTCATTGTGGGAATCACTCAATGATTCAAGGTGTCCACATGGGTCACACCCACATTCATAGCCTTCTTAATTTTTTCTGAGGGACATTCATTCATGAAGTATCCTCTCCCCCCACAATTAAAACAGGTTCGCTCCTTGGCAACCTCTCTCTCCTTCCATTTCCCTCTTATTTATTCTTGCCTTTTAGGGTATCTTTTACGTGATTCACCATTTCCCATTCTTCTCAAGTTGTTTCTTTCAACAAAGTTTTTATAAAACTTTTTGGTAAACATTGCCATTTCATCACTTGAGAACTCATTTTCCAAAAAATCTTCTTTTTCTTTTGTTTTCTTTTGTTTTAAAGAAGATTTCAAGGCAATGGATTTATCATTTGGTTGTTCAAAATGTAGTTCATAGGTTTGTAGTGAACCCACTAAATCATTGATGTTCATTAGAGAAACATCTCTGTTATCCTCCATAGGCACAACCTTGGGCTTGAATCTTTCTACAAGATTCCGGACAATTTTGGTACATATCTTGTCCTCGGGTATCCCTTCACCTAGAGCAAACATTTGATTCACAATGTCGCTTATCTTGGAATAGAAATCCATGAAGACTTCATCCTCCCTCATTTTAAGAGTATCAAGTTGATTTTGGAGGATCTGAAGTTTGGACCCGTTGACTATTGAGGTCCCTTCATGAGTTCTTTCAAGAACTTCCCATGCCTCCTTTGCAGTTTTACTGGTCATAATTCGCATGTACTCACTATCGGATACTGCACAGTTAAGGGCATTCATGGCTTTGCCATCAGCTATCTTAGCAACTTTTTCATTAGGGGTCCAAGAGGCATAAGGTTTGGGCGTCATAAACATGGTTGAGGTGGTTGCTGTTATCTTCTCTTCCATGGGTTCCTGCCATCCAGGCTTTACAATATCCCATACCGATGAATCTATGGAAACAAAGAAACTTCTCATTTTGGTTTTCCATGTGGCATAGTTTGTTCCATCGAGGTAAAAGAGTTTGGATATTGCATGACTGTCTCCCATGGTGTTCTTGCTCGGATCAACTCGTATGGTTAAATCCTTGTAAAGAGCACTAGGCTTTGATACCAATTGAAAGTTCTCCCTTGGTGCTAGAGCACGATTGACACTAGAGGGGGGTGAATAGGTCAATCTAAAAATCGTTGGTCCTTTTGAAAATTACTTGATTGATTTATTGAGTACAATAGATACAATAATCAAGTATGTGTGTGTGTTAACTAATGTGATTAAACAATCAACACAAAAATTGGCTATAACAGCCAAGCACAAGGACACAAGATATATAGTGCTCCAGTTAACCAACCCACATCCACTGTTAGAACACACTCAACCTTGAGCTATCTCCAAATTCACTATGTGGGGACTTACACCCTCACAATTAGAGTAGGAATTCCACCTCACTCAATCGGGTGGAAATTCCACCCAAAACATGTGGAAGAGGCGACGCTCTAGATTTGTTTATAGTGGTTCCGGAGCCAAGCCTCCTTAATCCACTTTCACAGGACAAAGGTTTTAAAACAAAATTAAAACCAAGAAACACTTACCTTGAAGCTCTTTCTCTAAGTTGTGTGCTTCAAAAAGATGCACCCAATGTGTGCCGACGCTTCGCCTTATATCCGTCATAGAGCAATCACAATCTCAGGGTGACTAGGAAACTGGTTTTACCAAATCTTTCCTAGTTTTTATCTTGTTTTTCCTCTTTTCTTTCTCTCTTTCACTAACTCAATCAATAGATTAGTTGTATATGATTCTCAGGTGTAGGCACAAGAGAGTTGATCGTTCCTTAGAGTGTGTGACTCTTCTCAGTTCAAGGAAGATAATTAACCGATGACACAACACTCATATTTATAAGGGAGTCATCACAGTTTTTCAAACTGTCCACTACCGACAGGTCAGGAGCACCGATGGGTCGATGTTCATATTTATTACCGTTCAACCACCAGACCATTGCACATTAAATGCACACCCAACAACATTATTTGTTAGTGCCCCGGCTTTGCCGAGTCCCTCTTTGTCAATTACATGACTCGGGTAGAAGCACTTTCTAAGAAGCTTGAAGACTCAAGATGATCGAGGAAGAAGATCATGCTCCACCAAGCTCAAAGCTCATCGCCATGGCAATCACAAGAACAATTATAAGGCCATATATGACCCTAGGTGGAACCCACACCAAAGAGAGGACCACTAGGCTCAGTTGCATATGTTGTAATAAACATAAACATGCCTAGAGAGGAAGTTGACCAGTGAATTGGAAGTGAAATTGGAAACATGAATTATGTTCACTATCAGCACGACCAGTCTATCTCACCGACCTCTCGGTGCTGTCATGATCGACCCATTGTGGCCAAAGACTCGTCGGTCAGATTGACATTGGTTCTGAAAATCTGTCATTCTAGAAATACCTCTGACCGAGAGTCTCGTATGCACTGACCCATCGAGATGAACTTGAACGACCCCTCGTGGTCAATGACTCATCGGTATAAAACTTATACATTCTGGACTAGGAAACTTATAAGGACTCTCGATAAAACAGACATATCGGCAATCAAAGACCGATCGAGAGATATAAGACCGACCCCTCGGCAAAAAACGACAGGTCGGTCTGGGTTTGACTAGTTTATGTCTTGAAACTCTTTCAGCATGGCGTTGCCCAAGATCGATCCTCTCGTATGGTCCGACCCGTCGGTGCCATGATCGTCAACCGATCGGCGATGACGAGATGTCGGCCAGGAAGTAATAATGTCGTTGAGTGTGTATTTAATGCGCAACGATCAGGTGGTTGAACAGTAATAAATATAAACACCGACCCATCGGTTCCACCGGCCTGTCGGTCCTGGACAATTCAAATTACTATTATGACTTAACTATAAATATGTGAGTTGTATGATCATTTGGGTATCTTCCCTGAATTGAGAAAAATCATACACTCTGAGGAACGATTAGCTTTCTTGTGCCTATACCAAACAAAATCAAATACCCAATCTTTGATCAAAGATTTTGAGAGAGAAAAAAAAGTTGAAATAGATACTACATCTACTAGGACTTGAATCAATTATCCTAGTCTGAAGGTATCAAAGATTGTTATACGATATCTACAAGAAAGAGCATCATCACATCTTGCTAAATCTTTGAGAAACAAATATCATCAGCGAGAAAGATCTTTAAGGCAAGTGCTTCTTGGTTTTAACTTTGCTTTTAAAACATGTAACCTGAAGTGGATTAAGGAGAGGTACTCCGGAACCACTATAAAAAACTCTAGAGCATCGTCTCTGGCACAGTGGTGGGTGAATGCTCCAGACGATTGAGTGAGGTGAAATTCCTACTCTATTTGTGAGGGTGTAAGTCCCCACATAGTGAATTTGGGGACAGTTCAAGGTTGGGTGAGTCCTAACAGTGGATGTAGGTTGTTTAACCGAACCACTTTATATTGTGTGTTCTAGAATGTGTGGTGTTAGAGCTAACATCTTGTATTGACTGATTAATCACTTTTCTTAACATACATCTGCTTGATTGTTACATCTTCTGCACTTAATCTAAACAATCAAGTTAATTTTGAAAAGGGAGCAACGAATTGAGATTGACCTATTCACCCCCCATCTAGGGTCAATCGTGTTATAGCACTGTGGGATTTTCAATTGGTATCAAAGCAAGGTGCTCTACATATTTGGATTTAATCATCTGAGTAAGATCTTGTTGCTAGAACAACTGTTATGGATACCTACATGACATTGTCCAGAGATGTTATTAAAAAACTATGCCTAGAAAATCAATAATCTAAATATTACGTATACAACTGTGTAGTAGGTCTTGCTTTTGCAATATTTGTAATAGGAAGGCCAACATGTCACCAAAAAGAAGAAGACCCAATCAAAATAAAGTTGAGTAATGAAGAAGAATCTGAGTTTGCATCAACCTCAAAAAACAGTACATTATATAGCCTGGTTGCTTCATTTACTTATGATGAACAAGAATAGTTTAGTGACTCTGAACATGAAGAGACTCTTGATGATCTCCAAGGATCATACAGTGCTTTGTATGTTGAGAGTATGAAGTTAACCAAGAAAGCTCACAAAGATAAAAGTGAGAATACTTCTCTGATTAAACTCTTTGAAATTGAGAGAACTGAAAGATACATTCTCAACAAAATCTGGAAGATCGATTGATGAGATACTGGTGTTGAGAAAACGTCAAACTGACCTTCAATCGTAAGTGGATCTGTGCAAGAAAGTTCACAAATATCTGGCTGAAACGAATAGGTGTCTTGAAAAAAAATTACACTGTCAAGGTCTGACTTAGAAAGGTCATCTCAATCTAAAGGCAAGATATTTAGTTTTGGTACAGATTACAAAGAAAAATCAGGGATAAAGCATGACAAAAACTTGGTTGTTAATCAGAGGCAAACTCCTGTAGATGTTAAAAACCATATGCCCAAACTCTTTAACATACAATGCAGCTATTGTGGCAAATGGGGTCATTCTAAGTCAAATTGTTATTTCAAGAAAAATTCTCAGATAAAATGTTCACTGAAAAATCTAAGAAGTAATGTTCTAAATCAGAGTTTACCTATCATTTTGGATAGATTTGGAAATCCAAGGATCAGATTCTTCGATGAAAAACCCTATTTCAAATCCTGACAGATTGTACAGGAGATGGATTCCACCATTTCATCAAATGTATCTCCAAACAATAAGAGTTTCATGATCCATACTTCCTTAAATGTTGAAAGGCATTCCAAGTGGTACTTGGATAGTGGATGCTATCGACATATGACTGGAAATAGTTCTTACATGTCTGATTTGGTGAATTGTAATGGAGGATTTGTAGTCTTTGGGGATGGAAACATGGTGAATATAATTGGAAAAGGTTCCTTAAAAATGCCATCCTCTAGGGTCATCAAAGATGTCTACCTTGTTGACTGTCTAAAACAATTTGCATAGTATATCTCAACTATGTGCAAATAACAGTAAAGTTACTTTCAATAAAAAGGATTGCCATGTTTATTCCAATGAAGGAGAAGTTGTTTTGAGTGGCACCCTCACTTCTGATGATTGCTATGTTTTGGATTGTACCTCAACTCCGATCTCTCATGAGTACTTTTTGTCCAAAGTCAGTGAGGCTGAACTCTAGCATCAGAGACTCGGTCATGTGAACTTCAAAGATCTGTCCAAACTTAGTGAACATATAAAGGGATTACCCAAAGTTAAACAACCTGAAGGAATTATATGTGGTGACTGCAAAAAGAAAAACAAATCAGGGCAGCACATATGCATACAAACTTGGTAGCAACCTCTAGACCCTTAGAACTACTCCACATGGACTTAGTAGGACCCACTCAACAAGAAAGTGCTAGGGGAAAATGGTATTTCTTAGTTATAGTTGATGACTATACTAGATACACTTGGGTAGCGTTTTTAAGGGAAAAATCAGATGCATTTCGTGAATTCAGAATCATTGCAAAACGAATTATGAATGCAAAAGAATCAAATATTCATAGAATAAGGACTGATCATGGAAGGGAATTTGAAAATCAGTCATTCAACAAATTTAGTGAAAAATGAGGCATTCATCACGAATTTTCTACTCCCAAAACTCCTCAGCAAAATGGAGTTGCTCAGAGGAAAAATAGGGTCCTTCAAGTAATGGCCAACACCCTACTTGAAAGTAAGAATGTTTCAAAAAATATGTGGGCTAAAGCTGTTAACACTGTCTACTATAGCATTAATAGAGTATATTTGAGAGAAGGACTGAACAAAACAGCTCATGATCTGTGGACTGGTAGAAAACCCAACTCCAAGTATTTTAAAATCTTTGGAAGTAAATGTCACATACTGCGAGATAGAGAACACTTAGGAATGTTTGAATCTAAAAGTGATGATGGCATCTTCTTAGGGTACTCCATGACTAGTCATGTTTATTGGGTCAAGAACCTTAGCACTAGTGCCATACAAGAATCAGTTAATGTGATAATCAACGATCATGTAAGTTCACCGAAGAAAGAGTTAAAAGATGAGGAAATCTTTAAGTTGGAAGGAGTAAATCCAGAAAAAAGAAGAAGATGAATTACAAGATTCTCCACCTGAACCAAAACCTCTAAAAAATGTAAAGGAGCATCCTCTCAAACAAATCATAGGGGAACCTACTGTTGGAGGAAGAATAAGAAAGCAACTTGAGAATTTGGCCAATTATGCATGCTTCACCTCACAACTTGAACCCAAAAGAATAGAAAAGGCCATAGCTGATGAAGAATGGATAAATGCTATGCAAGAGGAACTAGGTCAACTCACTAGAAATGATGTATGGGATTTAGTTCCTAGACCCAAGGAAACACACATAATTGGAACTAAATGGATATTCAAAAACAAGTTAGATGAACATGGAACCATTGTACGAAATAAGGCACGACTTGTAACTCAAGGATACACTCAGATAGAAGGTTTAGATTTTGGTGAAACCTTTGCTCCTGTAGCAAGATTAGAATCCATCAAAATTCTGTTGTCCATTGCATTCCATCTCAAGTTCAAACTGTACCAAATGGATGTAAAAAGTGCCTTCTTGAATGGATTTTTGAATTAACAAGTGTTTGCTAAACAACCTAAAAGATTCATAGATCCAACCTTCCCAAATCATGTTTTCAAAATTAAGGAAGCCTTGTATGGTCTCAAACAAGCACCCAGAGCTTGGTATGAGAGACTAACCCAGTTCCTACTTGGTCATAAGTTTCAAAGAGGAAGTGTAGACAAAACATTGCTTGTGCAAAAGATAGAGGAATCCACTCTTATCTCTCAAATCTATGTGGATGACATAGTGTTTGGATCCACGTGTGAGAAGGCTGCACTAGAATTCTCCAACCTCATGAAATCAGAATTTGAAATGAGTATGATGGGAGAACTGAACTGTTTTCTTGGACTTCAAATCAAGAAAGGCCATGATGGACTTTTTATCTCCCAATCCAAATATACGAAGGAACTTATAAAGAAGTTTGGATTTGTAACACCCTGGATTTTCAAATTATAAATATTTACGGAAATTACCCATTTAATTTATGAATTTTAGATATGGGTCTTAGATGGGTAAAATGTTGGGTCATTGCCCAATTAAGACCCAACGGATTATGGAAAGGGTTTTAATAAAATTAAATGGGGCTGAATTTAATTGGTTATACATATCTATAAATAAGGAATTAGGAATGGGATAATTGTACATGGCCGAATATTAGATATGAAATCCATGAATATGCGCATGTGTTGGAGTATTTTTTAAAAGGTGTCTATTTCCTTGATACTAGGGATTGTTTAAATAAAGTAGCTAATCCAAATAAAGAAGATAGGATGCATGGCCGAGTGGGAGATATGCAAAGCCTTGATATGTGCATATATCATAAGATATATTAGAGTATCTTTAAAAAAGGGTCCCTTTCCTAGTTAAAAATAGCACTAGGGCAATTGCTAAGAAAGAAGGGGCGCACACCACCTTCTAAGTTAGGACTCAATGGGAGATTAATTAAGGCAATGGCTAATTGAAGGGGGCGCATGGCACCTTCTATTTAGATCAAAAGGAAGTTTTAATAAAAGAAGGGCATCAAGGGCGCATGGCACCTTCTAAGATGGGATTAATTGGAAGGTTTTATAAAGAGGCAACACAAGGAGAGCATGGCGTTGTCTAAATATGGAACCAAGTGGAATTACTGTAAAACTAAGTTAGTGCACACGGCATAAGGGAATTATTAACTTAACACCTTCTAAGTTGGGATCAAGAGGGAGTAATTAAAGAAAGAGGCAAGGGGCGCACGGAACTAAGGCACCTTCTAATATTTGACCAATTGGAAACAATAAAAGAGAAGGGCAGCAAGGGCGCAATACATACATGCACATAGCCGAATTTCTCTCTCTCTCAAGATCATTCACGGCACACACAAAGGAAAGAGCAGCTAGCAAGAGGGAAAGATCTAGGAGGAGAAAAAGGCTAAGGAAGAGAAAGATTGGAAGAACAAGAACCAATTGGAGTGAAGGAAAACAAAAGGAGTCGTAGAACCGGTAAGTGGTTTTGATATTTTTGTTTAAAAAAAGAAACATAGGGTTTGGCCATGGTGTATGGCCGAACCCCATGGAAGAAAATTGGAAGATGAATATGATGATTTTTAATGGAAAGAATGGACCATAGGGTTCGGCCATGGTGTATGGCCGAACCCCATGGAAAAGCATGGTTTAATTAATAAATTTTAATGATGAAAACCATGGACGGTTAGGAGGTTTTGTATGGATTTTAAAAGAGGAAGCATGGAACCATAGGGTTCGGCCATGGTGTATGGCTGAACCCCATGGAAGAAAATGATTGGATGATTATGAAGTTTTTAATGAACCGTTTGATAGAAAAATATGGAAGGACTTTGGTGAATTTTAATGGAAGTGTGGAGGATCAAAATTATAGAGTTATGGATTTAATTTTAGAAAGGTTTTAATGATTTATTTTAAATGGATTTGTGTTGATGTTTCCTTAGATGCAATTTGATCATGAAAACCATGGAAATGTAACACCCCAATCTCTCAATGAAGTGGAAAATTATGAAAATACCCCTGAGTTGTTAAATTAATTATTTTGTGATGTCAAATAAGGAAATGGTGGGGCCCATTGCTCAAATTAAGGTCATATGAGCTCATTATAAATATCAAATTTGATTGGATGGGTAATGAACATCAATTGGGTCGAAAATGGCTAAATGGGTCAAATGGCTCAATTGGACCCAATGGGTCAAAATGAATGATTTGATCATTGTGTAAACTCAAATTAAATGAGTTCAAGCTGAACTGATAGGAAATCAGTTATAGTAAAAATGGGTAGGCCTGATCCACATGTAAAAACCAATTACAAATGACCAAAATACCCATAAATGGGTCATGGAGTCAAAAACGGGTCAAGGAGCTAAAGGGGGATCCAACGGGTCGGGTTGACTAGTTAGACCACGGATGACCGTGTGGGCGCTCAATTGAACTCAAGTGTGAGTTAATTCAGCTTGAGTTAGACTGATTTGAAATGAGTTTGATTTAAGAAAAGAGTTGACTCAAATATGGAGCATTAAATGTGATAAGTTGGATGAGTTGGTTTAGAATAAAAATATTCCGAGTTTAGTGAGTCAAGAGGAGATGGAAATGAGTTGTAATCTCACACAAAAATTAATCAAAATCAATCTCAGCCGTTGGTATGAAAGGGTGCTTTGGCAAGGCCAAAAGACACCAAGGTTGGGGCGGCACCTATTCAAGAAGGGATGCAATGGTTCATTCCCAAGTGATGCAATGTTTGGTACCAAGGGGTGTCTTGGTTAACACCCAATAACCCATCGGTTTTAACAAAATTAAATGAGGGAGGATGAATGGGAGTTGGGGGCTGAAACTACAAAAGAAAAACATTACCATACTTGGCCGTTTTTCACACAAAGAATCCAAGAATTCCCATCTCTCTCTCCTTCTCTCCAATTTGTTTACTTGGCTGAACAACAGAGGTATTTGGCACCAGTTAATCAAGTATAAACCAGCAAGGAATTAAGGAAAGAAAGAAGAAATAAAAGGGAGAAACCAAGGATCAAAGACAAGAAGGAAGTTTGGAAAATTTGGTAAGTATCTACGTGTTATTTTGGTTTAAAAACATGAAACAAGTGGGGTATGTATTGGGCCATGGTCATGGCCGAATACACCAATGTTTAACCTTGATTAATGGAGGATTTAAAATGGTAAAAATAACCATTGGGTTCGGCCACCATGGAGGGCCGAACCCCATGTAAAAGAATGGTTGGTTTTCATGTTTTGAAACATGGAAACCATAGAGCTTTGGTGGACTGTTTTTGGGTTTTACTTAAGATTCAAATGCATGTTTTAGAAAGGGTTAAAAACATGGATTTGAATGACATAAGGACTGAAGTTAACATGAGTTTAAACAGTAGATTTAAATTGATAATACGGACCATTTGGATCGGCCATTTTGGATGGCCGAATCCCATGGAATATTATGATCTTTTGGGACAAATAGATGAATTTATTTGGATGGTTTCCAAGAGTTATAAATGCAGCAATATGATACTGATATTGTATGTTTAAATAACACCTAAAGCATGTTTGAAAGACCAAAACATGGACATAGGGTTCGGCCACCTTGAATGGCCGAACCCCATGTAAGTAATTGATGTGATTTGGTGAAGTTTAATTTACTGTTTTGGTGGATGGTTATGTGGCTGAAACATGTATATGTCAAGGTTGAGTTAGCATGATTAAACCATGAATAATCATGGGTAATTGATGGATCAATCAGATCAAGAGAACCATTGGGTTCGGCCATGTGCATGGCCGAACCCCATGGGGCTATTTTTGGGATGAATAGACCAAGAGTATGGGTTTTCTTATGTATGTTAAATGGAAATAAGCTTGCTGTTTTGGGTTGGCCAGGGATGGCTGAACCATGTAGTTAACATGGCTAAACAGTAGAGCCTAACTTGTAAACAAATGATGGGATCATTGAGTAGGAGGATCACAGGGTTCGGCCATATGAATGGCCGAACCCCATAGATTGTTTTGTTGGAGATTATATGAGTTGGATTAAGTAAACATATGGATTTGTCTTTGGACTTAGTGATATGTAAATAACTAGCCACTAAGGTAGATTACTTTTATGACCTTTGATTATGAGCAAGATTAGACATTGGTTAGACCAATGGCAAATCTGTGAATACAAGTCAAATGAAGGGATTGATCAAAGGACTTACAAGATGTTTTGGGTCTTATATGTATGGACATTTAAATGATAGTATGATTTACTTATTGTTACATCACAAGGTGACGAGAGTTGAACGACGTGCGAGTCGTGACCGGGTGAAGCTCAATAAGGAACGGACACTTAAGCAAAGTTTATGTAGGTTTCCTACCTACTTGTAACCACAGTTTTTACCCTAGTTTTCTTTATGAGACTCTTGTATATTTTTATGTGGTTTCGAATGATATGTTATGCATTTACAAATGGCATACAAAGCATTGGCATCTCATGCATGGACATGGGATGATGACTGAGGTTCTACAGTGTTGAAGTTATGGGTTACGTCTTCCTTAGGAGATGAGAGTCCCGCCAAGAAGAGTAACATGAGGATCATAGTCACATTGGTCTCCTTAGGCGATGAGAGTCCCGCCAGGAGGACTAATAGGTGATATGAATCAACTCAATGATGAAGAGATGGAAGTGTATTGTGATTTACCTTGACGGTGCGAGGCACGTCAAGTGATGGCTATGAATGTTCATGATGGGAGAGACTCATTGCATGTGCATACTTCATAGTATTGTTTTACCTGTTTTGACTAATCATGTACTATGGTATATATGCATGTTTTATATGCTAATCATGTGGTTAGCCCTGATTCGGGAACCTACTGGGCGCGTTGATCTAACGCCCTAATTCTATCCTCAGAGGAGAATGCAGGTACAAGGAAAGGGAAAGAGAAGATTGATGACCGGGAGGGGAGCCAAGCCTAAGTGCTTGAATGATGAACAGGATTATTTATCTGTTGTCATTTGAATTATACTTTGATGGACATGTAATAAGTTAATACTTGCTATGGTTTGATTAGGTTATTATCTTGGAATGGTTGATTTATGTTAATTAATATTTGAGACTGTTACTTGCTATCTAGTCATTCTATTCCGCAATTAGTCTAGTTTATTCCGCATGTTGTAGTTAGTTCCATGTGTGATTCATTATCATGGTCTAGTCCATGTACACATGGGTGGCCAGTTAAGGTTCAGACTTGAGTAGTCTGAACTTAACTCGCGTCGTGACGCCGCCCGCTCTCTTTCGATGTTTTATTATTATTATTTTAAAAAAAAATTAGACTCTGATTTCTCGGAAAAGGGCGGGGCGTTACAGGAAAGGTCTTAAGGAATTCATGTCGGCTAAATTTTGTTAAGGTGAGGATTTTGGAACCATAGGGTTCGGCCATGGTGTGTGGCCGAACCCCATGGAGGATGGTTACTAAATTAGAATCTTTCTAATTATGGAAGGTGGAAATTAAATTGGAAAGTTTCTAATTATGGAAGGTGGAAATTAAATTGGAAAGTTTCTAATTATGGAAGGAACCTTGAAGTATGGATTCAAGAATGGAATTGCTAAATTTGGAAAGTTTCTATAATTGGGAAGTTATGCATCATAGGGTTCGGCCAAGGTGTATGGCCGAACCCCATGAACTAACTAAGGGATCATATGGGTTTTATGGATCGGTTTTGGACCTAATGTGATTAAAGGAAAGGAGGCTTAAGATAAGTGATTAGACTAAGGGCAATTTTGTAAATATCACCTAAAATTGAAAGAACATGGGTTTGGCCATGGTGTATGGCCGAGCCCCATGAACTTGTTAATGGGCCATTTTTGGGCTTTTGTATAATGTAAATGAAAGGTTTACCAAACCAAGGGATGAGGGGTTTTATTTTATGAATTATGAACCAATGATGAAATTATGTAATGGATCAATTTTGGACCTAAATCTAAGGTGATAAAGGAAATGGCAGGAACGTAAATAAGTGAATAAACGAACCCCATGGGGAAGGTTTGCTGGACTTAGATGTTTATGGATCTATGTTTTGAATCTAAACATGAATAAATATATGATGGTGATTAACCATGGAGGGAATAATGGCATAAATGTAATTATGGTTAAAAAATAAGGGACCATGGGTTCGGCCATGGTGTATGTCCGAATCCCATGAGAATTGTGTTTATGGACTTAAACATTGTTGTAAATCAAGTGGGACTTGGTTTTAATTGATTATTATGTTATAAGATAATGGGACCTCACAAGGTGTGTACGATCGTGAACGGTTATTGGACAAAAGACACAAGGACAAGTTGGTTGTCTTTGGTAGGATTCCACCTCTTTGAAACCATGGGTTTATGTACATTGTTTTTATCTTGATTAGATGAATTTATATTGCAAATGATATGTTTCAAAATGTGAGTTTTAAATGCTATGTTTATATGATAAAATAGCATGTATTGTATATGTTTCAAATATGAGCTTTTAAATGCTATGATTTGTATAATTGCATAGCATGTGGACAGTTGCATCTCATGCATGGCATGTGAGGGATGAAAGGTAACCGGAAACCCACACTCCGTCAGGACGTCGTAAAACATTCGTGGGGGGATACCTTGATGAGGAGCATTCCATCAAGAGGGTACTATGTATGAAATGTAACCGGAGATCCACACTCCATCGGGGCGTTCGAAAGACCTATGTGGTGGGTACTTTTATGTACATGTGATGGGTGAGACTCATTGCATATGATAGCATGGCATGGCATTGAATCGGCATGATTATGATCTTTATTATTATGCAATATTTCTAGTTTTTATCGGTATGATTGGATCTCTATTATCATACATTATTTTGGATACGATGCTTTATAAGTATGGTATGATTTATTATAACTGGATTTGATATATATTATATCTGGATTTCTGCTACTAACCCATGTGTTAGCCGTACTTGGAATACCTATTGGGCGCGTTGTTCTAATGCCCTACTTCTACCCTAGTGGATGATACAGGAAACGAGGGGAACGATGAGCGCGAAACGGGCCAGGCATAGGAGCTTGGGTGCTTTTAATTTATATTTTGTTTAAGATACTCATGGGCTTGTAATTTGAGTATCTAGAATTCGGATTGTAATAACTTAGATGAATTTGCTATGGCTGGATGTTTTACTGGATAATTATGATATGATAATGATGATTAAGGACTTGACGTACTTTGCTATCTGAATGGAATAGAACTGTGTTCTATTATGTTTCCGCATGTTATGATTTTTATTCCGCATGTTTATATTGCTATGTGTGAACCGTTTTCTTGGACTAAGTCCATGCACACATAGGGTTGGCCAGTTAAGGATCGGACTTTAGAAGTTCGGACTTAGCTCGCGTCGTGACTTCTCGCTCTCTATCACTCTTTGTTTATAAAAAAAAAAAAAAATAGACTCTGATTTTCGGAAGAGAAAGTGAGTGAAAAAGGGTGGGGCGTTACAGGATTAGAAGGGTGTAAACATGCAACCACCCCTATAGCACAACCATCAAACTATTCAAAGATGAGAGTGGAATAGATGTGGACCCAAGCATGTACCGAAGTATGATAGGAAGTCTCCTATATCTCATTGCAAATAGACCAGACATTTCGTTTAGTGTAGGAGCTTGTGCTAGATTTCAATCCAAACCTAAAGAGTCACACCTCAAAGCAGTTAAAAGAATCATAAAGTATGTGGCTAGCTCAATCTTACTTGGACTTACACACGACTCTAAGACTTTGTATTGTGACAACACTAGTGCAATCAATATTTCTAGGAATCCGGTACAACACTCTTGGACCAAGCACATAGACATAAGGTATCACTTCATTAAAGAATTGGTAGAGGAGAAGACTATCGAGTTTATATACATCTGCACAGAAAACCAATTAGCAAATATTATGACGAAACCCTTGGATTCAACACGATTTCTATCCTTACGCAAGGCCATTGGTGTGTGTTCATGTAATGCCCCACCCTTTTTCACTCGTCGAAAATCAAAATATATTTTTTAAAAAAAAATATAATTGAGAGAGAGCGGGACGCCACGACGAGAGTTAAGTCCGAATTTCCAAAACTTGACCCTTAACTGGCCACCTTTACGTGTGCGTGGACCAAGTCCACCAAAACATTTCACACACTAAAGAATATTTGAGGAATTATTATATGAATAAAATACTATTCATATCCATGTCATTAATAAGCAAGGAAGCCAATCACCATATAATTAACTGAAACTTAAATATCCAAAATATCATCAAACCATAGCAAAATAGATTCTAAGTTATTACAATTCCAAAATAATAATTCTCCCAAATACATCAGCCAAATCAATATTAAATAACATAAACGTAATTCTGCCCAAGCTCCTACACTTGGCTCCCTTCATGTCCTTTGTCCTTGTCATTCCCTGTTCCATCATCTATAGGGTAGAAGTATGGCATCAGTCAACATACCCAGTAGGATTTCCAAGTAGGGTTATGGTACACATAGGATTAAGATAAAACCAGATAGATATAAAACATCTCATCTTTATAAAACATCGTATAGTACTAAAATAATGCATGATAATCAAAAACCATAATCATGTTGATATTATGTCATGCCATGGGTGTCATATGCCAATGATCTCTCACCCACTTCCATATCCAATCATCATATATCATATCAATGTTTTCTTTGATAAATTATTGCCATATCAAGGTGTTCCCTTGGCCATCTACGTTCACAGTGTTTTATGACGGGACCATTAGGTCACTGTTATACCTCCCCACATATAATCGGAATTACCGATGGAGTGTGAACTCCTCCCTCTGCGCAGGGTTTTTGGACTGTTTACCCGGAGCTCTTTGGCCAAATTACACCATATTCTTATCAAGCAATCCCGGACAAGGCTAAAATATCAATGGTTCACATAGCTTCTTTCAAGCTAGTTTTCAAGCCCCAAGTCATGTCCGGACAGCTCATAACTTGGCTTGATGTCCCATGTATTCCCTCCCATGCCATGCATGAGAATATGAATGCAAGAATGCCCTTTCATTTTCAAATTACATGAAAGCATTGAAAAACAGTGCATAAACACATGCCATTTATTTAACCAAAATAAAACATCATAGTTAGCAATAAAATCAGTGACATATACATAATCCATTATGTCTCCAAAAAGGCAGGAATCCTACCAATGTCCAAGATACCATCCTTTCCTTGTTTTGCAAGAATACCGCTATCGGTCACGTGAAATGAATCGAACCTCGTTACCTTATTAAATTCAAACATACATATTAGTTTGATTTTCCATCTCAATTTCAACATCCCTATCTCCATCTAAGTTTCATGTTCGTTTCCCAACGCATTTATGCATTCCTTGTCCTTAATCCATTTAAGATCCTCAATGGGGTTTTTACTAGCCCAAAACAGTCCCCAAATTCAACCATTTAAAGACTGAAAAATCAGTCCCAACTGTGGTAGATTTACTAGCCAAGACAGTCCACAAGTTTAACCAATTACGGACTGAAAATCAGTCCCAAAAACCAGCCATCAGCTAGTCCTAAAACTGATCCAAAATCAACCATTAACTGGTCCTAAAACTGATCCAAAATCTACCAACATCTGTCTTAAAATTAGACACCAAAATTATTAGTTTGAAGGCTAAAAACCACTCCCAAGATTTACTGATTTTGAACCATTAAAGTCAGTCTCAAGGTTTACTGATTTTGAACCCTTAAAATCAATACCAAGGCTTACTGATTTTTGAAACCTTAAAAACAGTCCCAAGGTTTACTGATTTTAGAATCCTTAAAAACAGTCCCAAGGTTTACTGATTTTGAACCATTAAATCAGTTCCAAGGTTTACTGATTTTTGAACCCTTAAAAACAGTCCCAAGGTTTACTGATTTTGAACCCTTAAATCAGTCCCAAGGTTTACTGATTTTTGAAACCTTAAAAACAGTCCCAAGGTTTACTGACTTTTTAACCCTTAAAAACAGTCCCAAGGTTTACTATTTTGAACCCTTAAATCAGTCCCAAGGTTTATTGATTTTGAACCCTTAAATCAATCCCAAGGTTTACTGATTTTTTAACCCTAAAAAGCAATCCCAAGGTTTACTAATTTTGAACCCTTAAATCAGTCCCAAGGTTTATTGATTTTTGAACCCTTAAAAACAGTCCCAAGGTTTACTGATTTTGAACCTTAAATCAGTCCCAAGGTTTACTGATTTTTGAAACCTTAAAAACTGTCCCAAGGTCTACTGATTTTTGAACCCTTAAAAACAATCCCAAGGTTTACTGATTTTTGAACCCTTAAAAACAGTCCTAAGGTTTACTGATTTTGAACCTTTAAATCAGACCCATGGTTTACTGATTTTTCAAACCTTAAAAATAGTCCCAAGGTTTACTGATTTTGAAATCTTAAAATCAATCCCCACTTTACTCTATTTAATTATATTATTATCATGGTATGGGTTTTTTTGTTTCAATCCCATAACCATCCCTTGGATGGATTTCCAACTCCATGGCCTTCTAATAAATTTGTCATCTATCCCAACCAATTAAATATGGAACCCATAGATTCGGCCACTCCATGGCCAAGCTATGGTTTCCTTAAACTTATTTCTATGTTATTAAGTTTCTACATACCTTATTTTCCCGTCTTCTTCTTTTGTTTAAGATCTGTCCTTTCCATACTACTTCTTTCATTTCTTTGTTCTTCAGTTTTCTCTAAGTCTAGAGACGAAATGGAAGAGAGAGAGATGAGGAGGAGATGCAATTCCCTTGTTCAACAGAGAGATGATCAGCCAAAGGGTGTGAGCAGCCCCTTGGGCTGGTGTCCTTTTGTATATTAGTCTTAGACCCTTCATTCCCTCCTTTAATGGTTTGTCTAACCAAGGTGTCCCTTGGTTTACCAAGGAGACCCTTGGCTTAAACCAAGAAGCCTCTTAGACTCCCAACGTGTCCCTCGCAACACCCTTTGTTCCGTCTCAATCACTCGGACAAGCCTTTCGAAGTAAGGCACGTCGCTTTGCACTTCTATGTCTTGCACACTCAGCACTTGCGATGGATCAGGATTGTACTTCCTCAACATAGAAACATGGAACACATCATGTAGTAATGACAACTGTGGAGGGAGTATTAATCGATAGGCTACTTCCCCCACCCTCTCATGAATTGGAAATGGTCCCACAAATCTGGATGACAACTTTCCTTTCTTTCCAAATCTCATGTGTCCCTTCCGTGGCGAGACCTTCAAGAACACTAAGTCTCACACTTTAAACTCAAGGAATCTCCTTCTCTTGTCAGCGTAGCTCTTCTGATGACTCTGTGCAGTGAGTAGATGTTGTCGTAACACCTTAATATGTTCTGTGGTCTCTACAACTAGCTCAGGTCTAATAAGTGCAGGTTCTCCGGCCTCTGTCCAAGACACTGGTGATCTGCAGGGTCTACCATACAATGCCTCATATGGAGCCATCTTGAGGCTTGCTTGGTAACTGTTGTTGTATGAGAACTCAACCAGTGGTAGATGATCTTCCCAACCACCCTTGAAGTCTAACATGTAAGCCCTCAGCATATCCTCTAAGGTTTGTATTGTGCATTCTGACTGACCTTCGGTCTGTGGATGGAAAGCTGTGCTGATTAACAAGTTTGTCCCCATAACTGACTGCATACTCTACCACACTCTGTAGGTGAATCGGCCATCTCTGTCGAGCACAAGAGTCCTGGGGATACCATGTAGTCTGATGATGTCCTTGATATACCGTCGTCCCAAAGTTTTCGATGAGTTTGTCATCTTAATTGGGAGAAAATACGCAGACTTGGTCTGATGGTCCACCACAACCCATATTGCATCGTTACCCTTTGAAGACCTTGGCATCCTGTCACAAAGTTCATGGAAATATGCTCCCATTTCCATTCCGGCACTCATAAGGGCTTGAGCAGTCCTGGAGGCTTCTGATGTTCGGTCTTGACTTGTTGACAAGTAAGGCAGTGAAAGAAAAAATTAGCTACATCTCTTTTGAGTCCATACCACCAATAATGTCTTTTCAGATCATGGTACATTTTGGTGCTACCTGAATGAATAGAGAGTTTTGTTTGATGAGCTTCGATCAACAACTCTCTTCTGCAGCTTTGAGATACATATGTCCTGTCTCGGAATAAGAGACCTTCTCCAGGTCGTAATTCCCATTCAGGTATGACTTCACTAGTAGACATCTTGGCCCATACTTCTTCCACTTCCTGATCTGTCCGCTGTTCTTGCTCAATCTTGGAAACCATGCTGGATCGTACCATCAGATTATACATACTCCCACGGTCCTTGATGTACAAATTAAACTCTCGGATGGTCGTCAGCATTTCCCATTCGTTCATAATCAAACTGGTCACTGTTGCATCTGACATGCGACTGAGGGCATCCGCCACATTGTTCGTCTTACCAGGATGATATCGCAATGCAAACTCGTAATCTTGTAGGTACTCCATCCATCTGCACTGTCTCATGTTGAGTTCCTTCTGATCGAACAGATACTTTACACTTTTATGGTCAGAAAATAGTTCAAATTTCTCACCGTATAGGTAGTGTCTCCAGCTTTTGAGAGCGAAAACCACTGCAGCTAATTCCAAATCATGAGTGGGATAGTGGCGTTCATGAATTTTTAGTTGCCTTGAACCATATGCCAATATATGATGACTTTGAGTGAGAGAGCACCCAAGTCCTTCTCCTGAAGCATCACAGTATACTTCATATCCCTTGCCTCTTTCCAGCAAAATCAGAATAGGAGCAGTCATAAGCTTCTGTTTCAGGTCTTCGAACCTTCGATTGCACACATCAGACCATTCAAATTTGACTCCTTTCTGAGTGAGTTGGGTGAATGGAGCTGCAATCTTGGAGAAATGCATAATAAACTTCTGATAATAGCCAGCCAGTCCTAGAAAGCTGCCGATTTCAGTCACATTCTTTGGAACTTTCCGGTCTCTAACCACTGCCACTTTAGCTGGATCCACGGCTATTCCTTCTGCTAATTTGACATGTCCTAAGAAGTTGACCTTAGATAGCCAGAACTCGCACTTGTTTGCTTTGGCATATAACTGATTCTTCTTCAGAGTGTCCAGGACTATCCTCAAATGCTCAGCATGCTCCTCCCGACTGGTGGAGTAAATCAGTATATCGTCAATGAAGACAATTACAAACTTGTCCAAATAAAGATGAAAGATTTTGTTCATCAGATCCATAAACACGGCGGGTGCAATAGCGAGTCCAAACGGCATGACTACATATTCATACAGTCCCTACTGAGTTCTGAAAGCCGTCTTCTCTATGTCTTCATCCTTGACACGGATTTGATGGTAGCCTGACATCAGATCAATCTTGGAGAAATGGCTGGAGCCTCTGAGTTGATCAAACAGATCATCAATTCTGGGTAGAGGGTACTTGTTCCTAACTGTTAGCTGATTCAATTTCCTATAATCCACACACATCTGAAAAGTACCATCCTTCTTCTTTACAAATAATACCAGTGCTCCCCAGGATGAAGTGTTATTCCGGATGCATTCTAGTCTGAGTAACTCATCAATTTGTTTCTTCAGCTCAGACATTTCTGCAGGGGCCATCCAGTAATGCGGCAATGATACAGGAGTAGTGCCAGGATAAACTTTGATCTTGAAGTCAATCTCACTTTTCGGAGGCAAGCCAGGGACTTCTGTCGGGAATACCTCTACGTAGTCTTTTACTACCGCAGGTAGTTCAGCCATCGGCTCCTTTTTTAGTCTAATGTTGTTCATTTTTTCATGCAATCTTCTGGTCATAGGAATGCTCTGTCTATCAGCATGTACTACATATCGTTTTCCCTCGGGTGACCAAAATATAACTCTACGGAGATGACAGTCAATGCCTGTCTAGAAGTTAGCCAACCAATCCATGCCAAATATGATGTCGTATTTTGTCATCTCGAGTACTAGATAGTTGAATTTAAATCTGAACCCAGCAAGTTCAGTGTCTACCGATGTGCAGATTTGACCCAATGATGTGTCTCCAATAGGGGATACAATAGTAAGTGCAGTGGACAATTGTTGTATTAGAGTACCAGTAGCAGATATAAAGGAGTGGGATGCTCCTGAATCAAATAATGCAAAGGCATATGAACTACCAACTATTGTCATACCATGAATCACAAAATGATCTACTGTCTCTGGAGGAGGAACCAAAGTATATAGTCGTTCAGATCCTGTCGGAATGGGTGCCCGTCCTATCTGGTTATGTGCTCTGGATGCTTTCGACTGAGCTGGTCGAGCTGGAGGAGGAAGGAACCCCTGGAGTGAGGAGGTCTATTGTTCTGTGGACACTCCCTCTTGAAGTGGCCCTGTTGAGACTCCGAAGAGTCGGTAAGTTGGGATTCTTATACTGTCAGTGAGACATGATACCGTATTAATCTTACTTTGCAAGTTTCAGCACTTTCAGTCTCACTCTGATACCAATTGTAACACCCCGCCCTTTTCACTCGCCAAAATCAGAGTATATTTTTTTTTTTATAAATGAGTGAGAGAGGGGGAACGTCATGAACGCGAGCTAAGTCTAAGTTTCCAAAACCCAACCCTTAATTGGCCACCTTTAAGTGTGCGTGGACTAAGTCCACTTAAACATTTCATACGCTTTACAAATAATTGCAGAATTAACATATGAATATGATACCATTCATCTCCATGGCATCAATAAGCAAGGAAGTCAATCACCATATAATTAACTGAAACTTAATTAATATCAGACTATAGGAAACTAATTCTAAGTTATTACAATCCCAAAAATATCAGTTCTCTCAATACAACATTCCAAAATCAAGCTAAGTAATATAAGAATAAATCTGCCCAAGCTCCTACAGTTGGCTCCCATCATGTCACATGTCCTTGTCATTTCCTGTTCCATCATCTATAGGGTAGAAGGAGGGAGTTAGTCAACATGCCCAGTAGCAATTCCAAATAAGGTTATGTACACATAGGATCAATATAAAATCAAGATAGAAACATCATATCATGTTTGTAAAACATCCCATAAATAGTAAAATAAACCATGCATGATATCCATATCAAATCATACTTACTTATGCAACATCTCATAGGTGTCAATTCCAAATGATCACTCACCCAAATCCATATCCAATCACATCATACAAATAATTTCCTTGATAAAACATCCTATCAAGGTGTTCCATTGGCCAATTACGTCTGCAGTGTTTTGTGACGGCACCACCAGGTCACTGTTATACCTCCTCACATATATTAATCGAAATTTCTGATGGAGTGTGGACTCCTCCCTCTGCGCAGGCTTTCGGGACTGGTTACCTAGGAGTTCTTTGGCCCAGACTATGCCGTACCCATTCCTAGCAATCCCCGACAAGGCCAACATATTAATAGTTCACATAGCTTCATACAAGCTAGTCTCAAGCCCCAAGTCATGTCAGGACAACTCATAACTTGGCTTGATGTCCCATGTATTCCCTCCCATGCCATGCATGAGATAATGAATGCAATGCCATTTTATTTCAAATTATAGAAAACCATTTAAAAATAAGTTCATATACATATATCAATTGTTTAACCAAAGTAAATCATTACATTTAGAATAAAAACCAGTAACATATATAAAATCCACAGTGTCTCAATAAGGTAGAAATCCTACAACGTCCGATTTACAGTCATTTTCTTGTTTCGCACAAACAACGCTAATGATCGCGTGAAAATGAATCGAACCTCGTTACCTTAACAAGTTCAACCATATATTCATATCAATTGATTATCCATTTAATTCTCATCATCCCTTACATCCTTCCAGATAGATAGAAACATCTGGAAAATAAACCAAAAATCAGACTTTTAAATTCAGTAGACTGAATACAATATTCAGTCAGCTGAAACCCAACTCAGTACTATTTACACTTGACCCGTAACCTTTCAGTCAGCTGAATCATAGATTCAGTCGGCTGACTCTGAGTCAAACCCTCTGTATTCTCGGTCAATCCCCTTTCAGTTGACTGAATCCGACTGACTTTGGATCAGATCATCTGTGTGTTCGGGCAGTATACATTCAGTTGGCTGAATCAAAGATTCAGTCGGCTGAATCATCAACCACTTGCTTACATGTCTGATAAGTATACATTCAGTCGACTGAATCATAGATTCAGTCGGTTGAAACACACCATATCATTTTACTTGTTTGGTACGTCTATGTTCAGTTGACTGAATCCTAGATTCAGTCGGTTGAAACACCAATAAACCCTATATATTTTAATCCAGTCCATTTTCAGTCGAATGAAACTCTCAGAAACTTTTTTCTGTTCCGGCCAACACCAGTTCAGTCGACTGAATCCCATATTCAGTCGACTGACTGTTTGTCAGTCTTCCCTGTTTGCTTATTTTGTAAATCCTTTCTTCATGAAATCCATTCATTATCATTCTTAAACATATATATCATCATTCATATAACTCCTAGTGGATTTACTCTACCCTCTAGCCAAAGCTAAAGACTTTTCCATTATCTTTTCAATCCTTGGTTTATAATATGGATTCGGATATCACATTTCTTCTTGTTTCAAACCATTACCAATCCTTGAATGGATTTTCAACTTCCATGACCTTATAACAGTGTGGTCATCCCTTCCAATCAAATATGGAACCCATAGGTTTGGCCACACCATGGCCAAATCTATAGTTTCCCCTTAGTCTAAATTCCATATTGTTCTTAAACTTAAAACATACCTTCTTTCCCGTCTCCTTCTTTTCTTTTTGCTCTATATTTCTTCCTTAATCCTTCTCCATCCTTAGTTCTTCACTGATCCTCCCAGTATCAAAATGTAAGTGGGAGAGAGATAGAGAAGAATAGGAGAGAAATCTCTTTGTTCCAAAAGAGAGAGTGATTGGCCAAGGGGCGGGGTGTGCCCCTTGGTTGGTGTCTCTTTGTAACAGCCTATGCCCTTTCATCTTCCTCTCTATATTATTTGTCCAACCAAGGAGTCCCTTGGTTTAACCAAGGAGACCCTTGGCTAAAACCAAGACATCCCTTTGACTTCCATCGAGTCACCTTTTATTTCCCTTGAGATGGAAAACTCTCCATCTTCCCAACTCAACTCACTTAACTCAACTTAAGTAATTAATCTTGAACTCTAGTCTTGAACTCATTCATGGTTGACCAAGTCAACCATGACATGGCCGACCATGCACCACATTGTATTTGGGTCCCACCTTGGCCATGTCACTCGATGATGTGGCACCTTGTCTAGGTGGCTTCTATGCATGCCACATCACCCACATGCCACCTCACTTGATGAGGTAGATTTAATGTGTTGGGTTTTAATTGGGTAGCTGACCCAATTACTTTGACCTTACCCAATTACCTTAAAATTAAGTTCACTATGACCCATTGAGTCCCAATTGGATGATTGACCCATTTAATTAGACTTTACCCAATTAATTTAAAATCAAGATTACCCATGATCCATTGCGTCTTAATTGGGTAATTGACCCAATCCCTTACCCATCTAAGGTCCATTCCAATTATTTAATCTTAAATTCAATCAATTTGTAATTTAAGAAAACCCATCCAATATATTTATACATAATGAAAATCCGGGGTGTTAAATTGGGCCTGGTACTCTTATCGGTCTTGAATTACCGAGATGTCTGATTTCTCGGGAGTCCACTCGAGTTCTAAGTTCCAGATCTCTTAAGTTATCATCGATGAGTCGTTGACCACAGGGATCGTTAAGTTCATCACTGAGGGGTCGGTGCATACGAGACTCTCGATCAGAGGTATACCCAGAATGACAGTTCTATGGTCCAGAACTTTTGTTTGTAATGCCCCATCCCGCTACGAACGCTTTATCTCTGAAATATCTCAAAAGGTCACAAAAGACCGATGGCTGAACTTCCAGCAATAGTAAAGGACTATGCAGATGTATTCCCAACAGAACTCCCTAGCTTGCCTCCCATGAGGGAGATTAATTTTGAAATCAAGTTGTACCCTGGCACTGCACCAGTGTCATTGCCACATTACCGAATGGCACCAGCAGAGATGTGCGAGCTAAAGAAGCAGATTGATGAACCACTCAGACTGGGTTGCATCCGGAGCAGACCATCGGCTTGGGGAGCTTCGGTTTTATTTGTGAAGAAGAAGGATGGTTCACTCCGTATGTGTGTGGATTACCGAAAACTGAACCAGCTGACGGTCGGAAACAAGTACCCTTTACATAGGATCGATGATCTATTTGATCAACTTAAAGGTTCCAGTCATTTCTCTAAGATTGACCTGATGTCCGGATACCATCAAATCCGGGTTAGGGAGGAGGACATAGAAAAGACAGCCTTCAGAACGTAGTATGGACTGTATGACTTTGTAGTCATGCCGTTTGGACTCACCAATGCACCAGCTGTGTTTATGGATCTAATGAACAGGATTTTCCATCCTTACTTGGACCAATTTGTCATTGTATTTATTGATGACATTTTGATTTATTCCAAAACTCAGGAAGAACGCGCTAAGCACCTGAAGATAGTTCTGGACACTTTAAGGAAGAACAAGTTATATGCCAAAGCCAGCAAGTGTGAATTCTGGCTACCCAAGGTTAACTTCTTGGGACATGTCATCTCAGCAGAAGGTATTGTCGTGGATCTGGCTAAAGTAGCGGCAGTGGGAGAATGGAAAGCGCCAAAGAATGTAACTGAGATCCGTAGCTTCTTGGGATTGGCTGGTTACTACAGGAAGTTTATCATGGATTTCTCCAAGTTATCATCTCCACTGACCCGACTCACTCAGAAAGGAGTCAAATTTGAGTGGTCAGACGTATGCAACCGGAGATTTGAAGAGCTGAAAAAGAGACTTACAACTGCACCTATCTTAATTTTGCCGGAAAGAGGCAAGGGTTATGAAGTACAATGCGATGCTTCAGGAGAGGGGCTTGGGTGCATCCTCAATCAAACTCATCGTGTGGTGGCTTATGGTTCAAGACAATTGAAAATACATGAACGCCTTTATCCTACGCACGATCTTGAACTAGCCGCAGTGGTCTTCGCTCTCAAAAGCTGGAGACATTATCTGTATGGCGAGAAATTTGAAGTGTTTTCAGATCATAAGAGCTTGAAGTACTTGTTTGATCAGAAAGAGCTCAACCTGAGGCAGCGAAATGGATGGAATATCTGTAGGATTATGAGTTCGCGCTTTGTTATCACCCTGGCAAGGCAAACAAGGTGGCAGATGCCCTCAGCCGTATATCACATGCATCAATGGCATGTTTGATCAGCACAGAATGGGAAATGCTGAATACCATACGAGAGTTCAATTTATATGTCAATAACCATGGGAGTATGTACAATTTGATCATACGGTCCAACATGGTTACTAAGATTGAGGAGGAACAGCGTATAGACCCGGAAGTGGAGGAGATATGGGCTAAGATGTCTACTGGTGAAATCATACCGGAATGGGAGTTACAACCAGGACAGGGTCTTGTATTCCGAGGAAGGATATATGTGCCTAAGAGCTGCAAAAAAGAATTACTAATTGAGGCACATCAGGCCAAACTCTCTATTCATGAGGGCAACACCAAGATGTATCACGACCTGAAGAGACATTACTGGTGGCACCGACTAAAAAGGGATGAGGCAGAATTTGTGGCTCATTGCTTAACGTGTCAGCAGGTTAAAACGGAACATCAGAAGCCACCAGGGTTACTCAAACCCTTACCAGTGCCGGAATGGAAATGGGAGCACATCTCCATGGATTTTGTGATAGGGTTGCCAAGGTCTTCAAAGGGCAACGATGCGATATGGGTCGTGGTAGACCGACTGACCAAGTTTGCACATTTTCTTCCCATTAAGATGATAGACTCATCTGAGACTTTGGGTCGTTGGTATATCAAGGATATCATCAGATTGAATGGTATTCCTCGGACTATTGTGTCCGACAGAGATGGTCGATCTACCGGCAGAGTATGGTAGAGCATGCAGTCGGCCATGGGAACAAACCTACTGACTAGCACAGCATTCCATCCACAGACTGATGGGCAGTCTGAGAGGACAATACAAACATTAGAGGATATGCTGAGAGCTTGCACACTACATTTCAAGGGTGGATGGGAGGATCACTTGCCGTTGGTAGAATTTTCATACAACAACAGTTACCAGGCAAGCCTCCAGATGGCTCCATTTGAGGCATTATATGGTAGGCCATTTAGCTCACCTATGTGCTGGACAGAGGCTGATGAGCCTGCACTGATTGGACCTGAGTTGGTTACAGAGACTACAGCACAGATACAGTTGATACGGCAACATCTATTGACTGCGTAAAGTCGTCAGAAGAGATACGCTGACAAGAGGAGGAGCTTCCTTGAATTTGAAGTGGGGGACATGGTGTTCTTGAAAGTCTCGTCACGAAAGGGACACATGAGATTTGGAAAGAAGGGGAAACTATCGCCAAGATATGTGGGACCGTTTTCAATCATAAGAAGGATGGGGGACGTGGCTTATCAATTGGCACTCCCTTCACAGTTGGCATCTTTACACGATGTGTTCCATATATCGATGTTGAGGAAGTACAATCCTGATCCCTCTCATGTACTGAATATACAAGACATAGATGTCCAAAGCGACGTGACATACGTCGAAATGCCTGTCCGAGTGGTGGACACAGAACAAAGGGTATTACAGAACCGAACGATCCAGTTTGTCAAGGTGGTATGGGATCGACATGGTATTGAGGAAGCCACTTGGGAACTCGAGTCGGAAATGAGAACAGCTCATCCTGAGCTATTTATGTAAATGTTTGAAACCCTACTTCACTCGATTTTAGGGATGAAAATTTTAAAAAGAGGGTTGTATTGTAACACTTCGGAATTCCATGTTATCAATATTTATGGAATTTGCCATTTTAATTGTGAATTAACGGATATGAACCTTAGATGGGTAAGGTGTTAGGTCAATGGCCCAATTAGGACCCAACGGTTATGGTCTAAGGTTTAATTTAAATTAAATGGGGTTGAATTAAAATGGTAATACAATATATCTATATTTAATTTGGGACGCTCTGGATGAGGTTGAGACACACGCATACACCACAGCTAAGGCTAGATTTTCTCTCAGAAAATCAAGGAGTTTAGTCCACCAAGGATTGTCCTAAATGGGCAACACGCCTAGATGAATTGGATTAGGCCATGACGTCCGATTGCTTAAATCCAAATAAAGAAGATGTCTAAGATTAAAAATAGATTGCGTGGCCGTGTATGAAGATATGCATATCCATGAGGATGCGCATAATATCTCTAAAAAGGGTTTCCTTGGTTAAGAGTGATACTGGGGGAATTGCTAAATTGAAGGGGCGCATGGCATCTTCTAAATATAGGACCAATTGGAAGTATTAAAAAGAGAGGCAACAAGGGCGCACGGCATACAGAAAGGAAATGAGGAATAGCAATTGCAATCTTATGCACACGACTGAAATCATACTTGCTATTTCAGCCATATATGACCAAGTGAAAGTATTAAATAAAAGAAAGGCAGCATAACACTAGGGGCGCACGGCATTACACAATCAAGAGAAGTCTTGATGCTGGTGTGCTTTGGCAACAAGGTGATTCTCGGCTGTGTGAAAGATCAAGTAGCAGGAGGCTAAAGAAGGAGAAGATTGGAAGAACAAGTCGGAGCGAAGGAAAACCGGAGGAGTCGCGGAACCGGTAAGTAATTTTGATAATTTTGTTTAAAGAAAGGAACGATAGGGTTCGACCATAGTGTATGGCCGAACCCCATGGAAGAAAATTGAGAGATGAATATAGTAATTTTAATGGAAAGGATGGACCATCCCATGGCCGAACCCCATAGAAAGACATTGTTTATTTTATGGGTTGAAAATCATGGACGGTTAGGATGTTTTGATTGGATTTAAAAGAGGAAATATGGAACCATAGGGTTCGGCTATGGTGTATGCCCGAACCCCATGGAAGAAAAAATTAAGGGAAGCATATGGTATTTTAATAGAAAAGTAATAAGAAATTTATATGGGTTTAAATGGTTTAAGAGAAGTTGATGAACCATAGGGTTCGGCCATACATGGAAGGACATTGTTAATATTCTTAATGGATTTGAATGATGGTTATTAATTTAGAAAGGATCTAATGATGGACTTTTGGATCAAAAAAGAAGGAACCTTGATTTATGGATTCAAGGATGGTAATTGATGTAATGGATAAAATGGAAAGTTAGACATCATAGGGTTCGGCCATGGTGTTTGGCCGAACCCCATGAATCAATTCTATGGGTCAATTATGGATTTATTATTGTAAATAAATTAAGAAGGAGGATGGAACAATAATATCATGGGTTCAGCTATGATGTATGGCCGAATCCCATGAACCAATATTATGGATCTAATATGAGTAAATAAATGAATGGACTTATGTTTTGGAACCTAAACATAAGTTGATGGAGGTAATGGCAATTTTGTAATATCGGCTAAAAATGAAAGATCATGGGTTCGGCCATGGTGTATGGCCGAACCCCATGAATCTTGTTAGTGCGTTATTTATTAGCCTAAGCATATTGTAAATGAGTAAAATGGACAGCCATAGATTAAACAATGGCATGGAAGTAAATAAGAGTGAAAATGATAGACCATGGGTTCGGCCATGGTGTGTGGCCGAACCCCATGGGAAATGATATATGGTTTTAATGTATGAAGGGTTAGAATAATGGAATAATAGCCATGGAGGGCAATGTTGTAAATAAGTAAAATAATGGACCATGGGTTAGGCCATGGTGTATGGCCGAACCCCATGGGAATTGTTTTATGGACATTATTGTAAATCAAATGGGACATGGTTTTAATTGATTGATATATTATAAGGTAACGGGACCTCACATGGTGTGTACGATCGTGAGCGGTTACCGAACGAAAGCGCAAGGACATGTTAGTGGTCTTTGGTAGGATTCCACCTCTTTGAAACCATGGGTTTATGTACAATGTTTTATTTTATTTTCATTAATTTACGTTGTAAAAGATATGCTTCAATTGTGAAGTTTTAATGCTATGTTTACAATATAAAATAGCATATGTTTCATTAGCATCTCATGCATGACATGGGGTGAAGGATATGTAACCAAGGGGCCACACTCCGTCAGGGCGTCCGAAAAACCTATGTGGGATACCTTGATGTGCATTTCCATCAAGAAGAAATAGGAGGGGCCACACTCCGTCGGGGGGTTCCGAAAGACCTATGTGGGGGTACTTATATGTACTTGTGATGGGTGGGACTCATTACATTTGACATCATGACATGGCATGGTTTATATGGTTTTTGACATTATGATATTATTTATGTTTTGTACTAACCATGTGTTAGCCCTAAATGGAATACCTACTGGGCGCGTTGTTCTAACGCCCTACTTCTACCCTAGTGGATGATACAGGAAACGAGGGGAACGATGAACGCGAAAAGGGCCAAGTATAAGAGCTTGGATGTTTTTAGTTTATATTTTAATTAAGTTACTTATGGACTTGTATTTTGAGTAACTAGACTTCAGATATGTAATAGTTTAGATGATTTACTATGATTGGATGTTTAATTGGATAATTACGTTATGTTAATTATGATTAAGGACTTAACATACTTTGCTATCTAAAATGGAATAGAAGTAGGTTCTATTATAATTCCGTAGTTATGATTTAAATTCTGCATGTTTATATTGTTATGTGTGAACCGTTTTCATGGACTTAGTCCATGCACACATAGGGTTGGCCAGTTAAGGGTCGGACTTTAGAAGTTCAGACTTATCTCGCATCGTGACGTCCCGCTCTTACTCACTCTGTTATTTAAAAAAAAAAATAGACTCTAATTTACGGAGAGCATAGTGAAAAGGGCAGGGCGTTACACGTTTCATGTTCAGAAATACATAGTTGACATATGCAATGCATGCTGAAATTGTGATAAGTCCCCTCACTATGTGTGGAGTCGAAAATCTGAAGCGAGCAAGTGGCTTGATGGGTTGAAGAGAGCTCAATCTAATGAAACAAGGAAGAACAAATGAGTGAATAAGGCAACACGGGTTAGAAAGGAAACTGCATTGAAAACTGGCCTAAAACTGGACTGGTCCCAAAATGGGGCGAACTGGGCTGGGCGGGGCCTGAAAACGGGTGGGGCCTGAAAACGGGCCGGACTCAAAGGGCTAGGCCTACCCGAACAGGGTTGGTCCAGGACTGGCTGGGCCAGATCAAGGAATGGGCCCAAGGTTGAGCTGGATCCAATAAGACACGAGATTGGGTGTGGGCCAAGAAGCTGGGTCAGAACCGAACTGGGCCTAGGTAGGCTGAACTAGGCCCAACTACAGGCCGAGTTGGTAGATTGGGTTGGCTCAACAAACAACTAAGTTGACTCATGATTTAACCGAGCCGACTTAGCCACAAGGTTGAATTAGGGAAGAAGAAAATGGGAAAAATCAAAGAAAACTCGAAAAAAATTGAGGAAAAGCCCGAGAAAATGAGGGAAAGTGAAGGAAAAATCGCAGAAAAACCAGCAAGGAAAATAGTGGAAAAACGAAGGAAAACACAGAAAAATGGAGTGGGAAAACCAGAGAGAAGAATAGGGTACCTGATAGAAGGGAGAGGAAGGGTGGAAAATCTGGTGGCTGCAAGGCGGAAGGGGCGGGGGGGAAGAAACCAGGCAAAAACTCCATCATCTAGGTGTGGAAGAAAGGAACACGGCGGCATAGATAGAGATAGAGGTAGCGACGGCGGCGGCTTGAGGATCGGGGAGGGTAGAGCTTAGGGCTAGGGTTTTGGGCGAGTTGCGAGTGGAAGAGAGAAGGAGAGAGAGATGAGGGATCGCAAAAGGGAAGGGGATGGTTACGGCACTGTAGCAATTCGTTACAGTGCTGCGAGAATTAAAGGGTTTTAAGTTAGGGATTGGGGGTTTGAGTTTAGGGTTTTTTTTATTATTTTTTTATTATTTTTTACCTATTTATTTATTTTGAGAAAAAGCTTCATAAAATAACAAATCTTACTTTATTTCTTTTTTTTTTTATATAAAACTAGAATTTCCCTTCATGAATTTACTTCTCTACTTATAGTATTATTAATATCTATACACACACACACACACGTACAAACATATATATATATACATATACATATACATATACAAGCATATACATATACATATACATATATATATATATATATATATATATATATATATATATATATATATATATATATATATATATACATACATATACATATATATATACATATATACATGACAGAGTACATTGTAATAAAACAAATTACCAAAAAGTCGTTCGATTCCCGAACTCGAAATCAAGCAAACTGGGGCCCACACCACCTCCAATGCTACCGAAGTACCAAACACAACTCGGAGATCCACAGAACTCTCTAAAACCCCGAAACTCTAAATTCAAACTGAACTCATGCATCTAATCTCAAACATGGCTAAAAGCTACTTCCGCATCGTTGCCTCATCCTCCCAAGTAGGAGCTTTCTTTATTTGCTGCCAAACCACCAAAATCAAGTGGATAATCTTGTCATGAAGTCTATACTCCCTCGAGTCCTCAATCTGCACAGGTCCCTCTTCAAGGGTAACGTCCTCATTGAGTTCCACATCTTTGCAGTAAATCACATGCAACGGGTCATGATGATACCTCTGAAGCATTGAAACATGGAAGACGTTATGCACTCGGGCGAGACATGGAGAGAGTGCAAGTGTAATGCCCAGTCCCCGCTGCAGGGGCATTATCTCTGAAATAACTCAAATCAACACAAAATGACGGATATCGAGCATTTTTTTTGAAACGGGGTAACCATCTCCCACTCAACAATTTGATACATGCCAAAACCAACATGATAAAGTTTATCAAATAACCACCAACTATTCATTATAGTTATACAATCATCAAAACAAAACATGTGATAATGAGTCTATATAAACAAAAGTCTCTCAAAATTAGAGGATAAGTATAATATGGGATATTTAACTATTGTTACACCTCTCCGGTACCTCTTCAAGGGGCCCGCCTAGTCCCTTCGCAACTGGGGTACCTGAAAGGTAAGGGGTGAGCTAACCGCCCAGTGAAGGGAATAATCATATCACAATTCAACGACAACATATATCACATGTATGAGGAATAATGGATATCGTAATAAAATGAATGTCTACGTACAAGAGTGTTCAACTATACAACTAATCAGTGGTCCCACCAATTAATCCGAAAAATCATCCCCATAACTCACAACTATCCTCCTCCAACTTCAGTCTCCCTACCAATACAAATGGGAGACCTCATAATACACAACTGCCTCAACCGCCGTAATGCAACAGGGAAACCTGCATCTCCCTATGGGGGTCTAGACTGCCAGAGCATAACGAGGAAGCCAATCTCAAGGGCAGACACCTCAACCGCCGGAATGCAAAGGGGAAACCCGCATCTCCCTAGGGGGATCTCGACCGCTGAGGCTTAACAGGGAAGTTCTCCCAATAACCAAACTCATCACATCATCATAAATATATACCCATGTCAATAGTTCCTCCATCTCAACACCCAATGGCGCACTGTCCGTTGTGGCTTACCCCCCACCACCACCAATGCAGGCGCATGATATCATGATCATATATAACAACACAAGTATATAACAAGGTCTCAAACACAAGTCCACATACTTTTCATGATCTCATTCACATATTATAAGTAAGCATCCATCATGTTGTCAACAAGTCCCAAGCATCATATCCAAAGCCCAGACGCATGTCTCACTTTCAGCATAAATGCATTCACATGTTATAATTAAATGCACAACACATTATCATTAAGTCCCTAACATCATGTTCGACTTCCAATGCATGTCTTATTCTCATCATAAATTCATTTACATGTTATAGCTAAATACACATGTTATCAATAAATTTCAAGCATCATGTTCATTGTCCATTACTTCGATCAAAATTGTCCATTTAATCGCATATAGTTGACATGAGTGCACCCGAACGGATCCCTTGCCACAGATTCAAATAACAGTTCCATTACCGAGTGGCTTAATAAACAAAGGGCCCCACTTGAGTCACTCTATGTCCGAGGTAAAGAGTTAAATAGATATGAATGCATGCTAAAACAGTGATAAGTCCCCTCACAATGTGTGCGGAGTCGAAAATCCGAAGCGAGTAAGCAGTTTGAAAGGTCGTATGAAACTCAATTTGTTAAAACAAGGAAGGATGAATAAGTAAATAATGTAAAAAGGGCTAAAACGAGACCGGACTGAAAAATGGGCCTAAAACTGGGTTGGAACCAAAATGGGCCGAACTGGACTGGGCCGTGAAAACGGGCCGGGCCTGGAAACGAGCCTTTCACACTAGGTCGAACCAGGTCTAGGGCTGGGAACAAGCCTGTCAGACTGGGCAAACCAAAACTGGTTGGGCCAGGAAACGGGCTTGCCAGACTGGACCAGACCAAAACTGATTAGGCTGGACCAGGTCTGGGCTTGGAAACGAGCTTGTCAGATTGGGCCAAACCAAAACTGGTTGGGCCAAGAAACGGGCTTACCAGACTGGGCCTGACCAAAACTAGTTAGGTAGGATCCAGGGCTGAGCCCAAGGCAGAGTCTGGGCTTAAGGGAATTGGGCCGAAAGTTGGGCCTGAGTGGACTAGGCCAGGTCCAAGACTGGGCTAACCCAGAGCTTGAATTGAGTCTGTTTGGAGACTCAGCCGATCCGACTCAGTTGCCCAACTGAGTCGGGAAAAGAGGAAAAGAGAGGGAAAACGAATTCAGGGAAAACGATATCAGGGAAAAATCCAAGAAGAAATTACCGAGAAAAGAAAAAAGAAACAAGGAAAACAAGGAAGGAGAAAAAATCAGAGAAATCGAGAAAGTCGGGGAAAACCGATGGAAAGAGAGGGAAATCACGGAAAACTAGAGGAAAAAGGGAGAGGGAAAACTAAATAAGAAAGAGGAAAAATCGATAAAATCAGAGGGAAAAGAAAGGGGGTGAAAGAGAGTACCTGAAATTGATAGAGATGGCAAGAAGGGGGGTGGAAGCCGGCAATCCCGGGTGGCAGACGTCTGAGGACGACGGCTGCTCGAGCAGACAAGGGGAAAGGGGGAAGAGGAAGAAGGAGAAGCACCGAGAGATCCGAGAGAGGGAGAGCTGCAGGTGAGGGTGCGACGGCACACAGTGCCGCATGAGGGTCTTAAAGAAATGGGTTTTAGGGTTTCTTTTTTGTTTTTTCTTTTTTTTTTTTTAAAGATTCTTTTCAAAAGAGATAAACGGTGACGAAATCGAAAACTCAAAAATTTTCTCGAATGTTGAAAGTCGAGCGGGAAAAATGTGTGATTTTCAACAAATTTTTCATGACAATGAAATTACCAAAATGTCGTTCGAGACCACCACGGAGCCCACACTCTCCTCAGTGCTACTACGGTCCCCAAAACAACGCGAAGGTCCGAAATCTCTTCAAAAAAATAGAGAAAACTCGGAACGGGTTGCTGTGCAAATTTTAAATTTATAACTCACAAGCGCACGAACCATTAGATAATATAGCAATTGAGTGCGAGGTCGAACCCATCGAAACTTAGGAAAATATATTCGTGAAAATTATACCATTGAATTACGTATTTTAAAAAATTTAAGAAATATGGGGAAAAATCATGAATATGGAGTTATTTATCTAATCTATAAACTTTAGTTTTAATTTAGAAATATTCTAGACTTAAATATAGAAACTAACAATTTAACTAATTTTAATTAAGATGGTGGATTTAATCTAAAAATATAAACAACCTTAATCTAATTTAAAATACAAAATTAAGATGCAATTAAATTATTTCCAACCTATTTCATCAATTTCAAGGATTTGAGTTTTTATAAACAAAAATGAAATTTAAAAAGAATATATATACATATGTACAGTGGAATCTTAGACTTATAATTATGGAGGCATGATATTCAATATTTTGAAAATAAAATTTAGGCCTAGAACATGGAGCTCACATTTGTTAATGCACATTAATTCAAATCATTAATTTCATTAAGAAAATCATGAATCTCATTAATTTTGAAATATTCAAATAAACCTTAGGCATGGAAAGAATTCAACATAAATTCCAAATCTAAATTCTTCATCTACTCTTAAAAAGAACCTTAGAATGGATATTTAAGGTTCTAAACCTCCCAAAAATTTGATGTTTAAGATGAAAATTTTAAAACTACATCAAACATACATTCATAAAGAGATTTAAAATTATCACAATTAATTTACATTAAAGTGGAAAACCAAAGATCTAAATAGAATGCTTTAATTTCATTAATAAAAATTGAAATCAAAATTACAAACCAAAGGAAAAATAAGAAAATACAAGAGAAAAGAATAAAAATTCCAACTTCTAATCGAAACTTTGCTCTCTCTCTCTCTCTCCTTTTCTTTTTCTCTTATTCTCCTCTCTCTAAGCCTCCAAAAATACAGTGCCAAGTTCGAACTTCACTGATGGCGAGGGCTCCAATTTATAGAGGTTTGGAGTGTGGAATTAAGTAAGTTAAATGGGACCCTCCTTAAGTCAGTCGATTCTCATGTACACCGTCTCTCTTCATTCATGGCAACTTCCCTTTTATTTTATTTTCTATTTTATCTTCATTCGACTAGATCCTTCTTTTCCAACCTTTTACCTTTCCTTTCTCTGCTCTTGATTTCTCTGTTTCTTTTTAGGTTCAGCCAGATTTCCCTTTCTTTTGACAAAAGAGCAGCACCTCCTTCCATTTCTTTTCATTACCTGCAGCCATCGTCCCTTCTATTCTTTTTCAGTTCGCCAGTTGCTCACATGGCTGCAATCGCTTCATACGGTTCTCAGTTGGGACAAATTTTTCCTTTCGTTGGCTGCTTGGTTGGAGAGTTCATCCTGTACAGGGCCGTCTTAACAGTTTGGCAAGTTAGGCGACCACCTGAGGCCCCCGATTAAATGAGGCCCCTCTTTCTCCCCAAATCCGTAACTTAAAACGCATACCCATTTTTCGAACTGCCTGTGGATGGAAGCAGCAAACAGAGGCAGCAACAACAGGGCAAGAGTGTGGGCACGCCTGCTATGGATCTGGCATCAATCAGGTGTCTCGGATTGCAACAAATCTGTAGAAATAAAAAGGGGAAGAAGAAAGAAAGGAGAAAGAGGAGCAAGAAGAAGATGGTAGAGGAAAGAACAGGTGTTGCCTGCTTAGAAGAGGAAAGAAAGATGAAAGGAGAGAATCAATATCCGTGTGTAATTGTCAATTGCTCTCATCTCCGCCAGTGTTGCCTTCTTATAGCAGGTCAGAATCGGCCGGAAGGAAAAGTCGGGCCGATTGACTTGGATCGAAATAGCACCTCCTCTGCTAGAAAGAGAAATTTCCTTATACAATCCGATTATGTGAGAGATGGAAGTCGGCTGAGAAGGTATAATCCCTAGGCTGCGTTTGGATGAAGGGTTGTAAGGATAATGAGCCCTTATTACCCTTCTTTGGTAATTTGGGCTGCGTTTTGATGGAGGTAAGAGGGGTGACCCTCTTTATTTGTTTGGTAATTTAAAAATTATTCTAACTGAGAGTAAAAATTCAAAAAATTACCCTTTTCATCACCCTTTTGAACACCCTGTTGAAGTTTGGGGTATTCAAGGGTGACCCCAAATTTAAGAGTGACTTTAGATAAGGGGTGACTCCTGTAAAATTACCCTTCATTCAAAAGGGGCAGGAGAGGGACGACCCTTAATTGTCATCTGAACATCGAGTCCGATTGAAGTTTGCCTAAGAGATGACCTGACGCATTCGTTCCTGCTACATGCTACTTTACAACCATTCATCAATTTTCTCTTTTTTCAGGGTGTCAGATTCTATTATTGAAAATTATATTTTTAACAAGAAGAATAGATTTTAAATAATTTTTTTATTATATATAGTTAAAATTTTAATCAAATATTATTTATAAAGATCAAGAAAGCCCCATTTAAATTTTTTGCCTTAGGCCTCAACTTATGTTAAGACGGTCCTGATCCTGCAGCAGCAACGATGGTGATGTAAAGATAACCAAGTCCAGGCCAGACTTTTCTTACTGCAAAACTGACTGGTTGCTGATTTTTTTTCTTCTTAAAACACTAGCTGAAATTTTCAATTGTTTCTTTATGCAAGATGCTCTCAATCTTTCACAATGGTGGTTGCCTTTTTCTTCATTCTGTTTATTTGGATTTTTTGTGCAAATCAGCCATAATTTGTTGTCTCACTGTCTATGATACTTTGAATCTATAATAACACATATCTGAATTTGATCTGTTCTTGTATTTGGTTCAAATCTGACCCACGTTGGCTGGTCTTTCTTCTTGCTGATTTTCACTTTTCTATCTGTTGATTCAGTTTCCTCTCTCTCTTTTTCTTTCCTTTTACAGCAAGGGTTTGCTGGATTTTTTTGCTAACCTGTTTGATCCTGCAAAGAGAAAGCTTCCAGATTTGCCCAAGCTTCTTATTCTTTTTCATCCTTTCTAAAATTATAGCAGTCCCAATGATGTAATCTTATAGCCATGTACAGTTAAACTTGAATCATGTGGTTCATTCTTTGTACACAAGTCGGTTGCCAATACTGTTGTCTCTTGCTCTGCTTCTGCTGCTTGGAATACTTGTCAGCATCACCCAAATAAAACAGCCACAATACTGTCTAATTTCTTTCTCCCATGGCTATTTTCAAATCTTATTCATGCTGGTTGCTAATGCTCAAGAACACAGAGGAGCTGCTCTGTATTGTCTTTGGCTCTGCTGTTTAATGAGATGGGTGCTGCCTCTGTCAATGGGTTGCTTCTTTTGTTTGTGTTACCACAACACCTCCAACTACTAATCTATCTATTGCCTCTTGAAACAACAACTTTTACAACAACTCTGTAAGAGAATTTACATGGTATGACATGTAGTCAATGCCTTTCTCCTCCAATGTGAGCCGGACCTTATGGAAGAATTAAAACAAAAGAGATAGAAAAATAAAACCCGAGCCATCATTGGAGCTCCAGAGCATATGTCAGAGTTGAGAAAACAATTCAACCTAAAAATACATAAAACACATTAATTAGATAAAATGAGATATAAACACTAATATTCTTTGGGTATGATTTTTGAAGCCCAAAACTATACCCTTTTCACTTAAAATCAGTCTCCGAGTTTATAAAATTCAGAGTAGATGAATTTTGATACATTGTTTGTAAAAATCGGTCTAGAAATGGCCTCTTTTGAAAATCCCTCTCTCCAACATTCGTTCGAACGATTCCTGGAATCGTTTAATCGAACGTTCATGAACTGTAGGTTCGATCGGACTATCAAAACATGGAAGGGAAATTGCCTAGAATATGCATATTATTATTGGACACTTGAGAAAATGAACTTAATATCATGTAACTCATGTTGATTTTCTATTTTCTAATTTTTTATAATATTTAATTATTGAGAACACACTTTATTTATATAAAAAAAAATTAAATCTTAAAGTTCTAATACTCTGTCGAAACATCTGCAACTTTCATTTTTGTTTTAAAGCAGAGCTCTCTTCCGTTTGGATAATAGCGTCCTTAGCCCGACTTGACGTGACTCAGGCGTGTTTCATTATCTCTGATCACTGCAATTATTTATTTGATTCTAATAACATTTTGTATGTGAATAAATGCGATCATCGATCCATCAATAGCCAAACTTTTTATGTCGTGTACAATGCACATTATTAGGTGGCAATGAAGAAGGCCAACTCCAATTTATGCTTTTGCACTGATTCAATGGGGCCACAAATATCACACTTGCTGGTGGTGATTACCACACCTTAACCATTGCCCATTATATATATTGGTCAATGGTACCGACAGAAAACAAAATTATTTTTAATTAGTTGATTTATGTGCCAATTGATTTGGAAGAATAACCCCCAAGAGCAGTTGGCGTGACAGTCAAAACGCTGACTTCAGTAAGTCAGGTCTTGGAGTCAATCCCAGCCATCATCTCTAGGGTACTCTCAATGAGATATTTTCTATCGACGAACCTGATGTGTTTGTATAGAGAGATGTGCACATGTCTCAAAAAATTAGTCGAGTGAGACACTTGGACACCTTCGGTGGAAAATATAATTCAGTCATATGTAAAGACACCATGTTGGTCGCAATTTGGAGGTAAAACAGTATATCTAGATGGGAATTTGGGCCATTGAGCCGAAAGTTGGAGTTTGACCTGGCTCATAAGAGACTTACTTTGCCTTAAAAATGGTTGAAACTAAGGGTTGTAGATAGGCTTTGTCAAGGGTTGAAATTGACAATAAATAAATGAGTTTAATCATGAACAACGAATAGGATCCATCTCCGCTAAATTATTAAGTCTTTTCAGCTAAGTAGTCTGCTCGGGCTAAGTGTGTAAGTTGGTGAAAACCCGTGAGGCTTAGGGTGATTAATATAGATTTTAGGGTGTTTATGTGATTTTAAAAATTTTTCTTTTATGAAATTCGAGTTTTTTAAGATAATTTCTAGTTTAGTGCTTCTTATGAAAAAATTGAAGAAATGTTATATAAATATTTATATAATTAAATGAATTCCTTTGTGTGATAGATATAATATTTAGAGTATTTATGTGATTTTTCATATATTTCAATATTTTCATGTAACTTAATTTTTTTGAAAAATTAATAAATAGTAATAGAATATGAATGCTATTATTGGATACTAGAAAAATGAACTTAATATTATGTAACTCCTCATATTGATTTTCTATTTTCTAATTTTTTTTATATTATTTCAATTATTTAGGACACGATTTATTTATATGAAAAATTTTAATCTTAAAATTCTAACACTCTGTCAAAACATCTATAACTTTCATTTATGTTTCAAAGGAGAGTTGTCTTCCGTTTAGATAATAACGTCCTTAGCCCAATTTCACGTGACTCACGCGTGTTTCATTATCTCTGATCACAACAATTATTTATTTGATTCTAATAACATTTTGTATGTGAATAAACTGTAGAAAAGATAATAATTGTGTGTTGTATTAAATCTCTATGCTACTACATGTATTTATAGCCTCTAGCCGACCCTAGGGCTATCACACTCAAACTATAACTCTTAAGTAATTATAAATCAAATATACCTCTTAATTAGAGGTAAATCCAAACTAGGACTCTTAATCACACAATAATTCTATTAACATAAAAACTCTAAATATATTCCAACACGCCCCCGCAAGCTGAAGTGTGGATGAACGCGAAGCTTGGAATGTGGAGAACTAGTAGATGAACTGCAAAAGTGGCAACCGATTGGCCACAAAGATTGTTGGCAGCAAACTGATTGGCTGCAAAAGTTGTTGAAGAGGCAGCGTTGATTGGCTGCAAATATGTGTTTATGTGGCAGCGTTGATTGGCTGCAAAACGACAGGCAGCGAACACCAATGGTGGCCTGAAATAGAGAAAGAGGCTAGGACGACGACAATGGCCGTAAGACAATTGTCCAGCAAACAATGATTGCAATATACGATAAATACAGGCGACAAATGACCTGAAAAACAAGGGCATAATAAATACCAAAAAAGGTTGAAGCCATCACATCGATCAATCAGATCGTAAAGGCCAGCAAACAATAGCTATCGCCATAAAGGCCAACAAATAAAGGCTGAAGTCATAAAGACCAGCAAATAGAGTTGTAGCCATAAAAGGCCAGCAAATGGAGTTGTAGCCATGAAAGGCCAGCAAATGAGGTTGTAACCATGAAAGGCCAACAAATGAGGTTATAGCCATGAAAGGCCAGCAAATGAGGCTATAAACATGAAAGTCCAACAAATAAGGCTGTAACCATGAAAGGCCAACAAATGGGATTGTAGTCATAAAAGGCCATAAAAAATTGGGGATGAATCAGTCCTCCAGATAAAAGGAGTGGATGAATTTCACAACAAATGGACATGTGTCCAAAACATGCCGCCTCATTTTCGAGAAATGACAAAACAAGACGTGCTGAGCAAAGGACAAGTTACGTCCCTTTCTTCAGCTCTCCCCCTTTCTTCTTGACACATATATCACGGATCATGGCGAGAAGAAACATTAGAAAACACGAGAGAACGTGGTTGCATACACGAGCGTCGACAGGAACGACGTGCAAACTAACTTTAAAGTCTCAGATTTGATCTGAAAACAAAATCTCTCTGCTCGGGTAAATCTAGAATTGGAATACTCATAATCTGGTCCAGCAACTGTTGACTCTAGTATCTGGTAGAGTGGTGCAAGTTCCCCGTGCCCAATTGTCTCAAGAACACTGCTACTGTCAAGAACCACTCCTCTGGGAAGAAACTTCTATATATATATATATATATATATATATATATATATATAACCTTTCAAACAACAAGCTGAGATATTGAACAATCAAATCTGCAAATGGGCAGGACTGTATGATTTCATCCAAACAAGAGCAGATTCCTCAGCCTGCAGAGGTTCATCCGCTGCTTCTGTAACAACTTGTTCATGCTTGCCCCAAGTGTCATAAGCCCATAGTGAAGAACGGTGGCTGCCACCTTGTACCATAAATAGAAAGCAAGTGTGTCCCCTTGGATCAGCTTTCCTGATGCAGGAGATGCCAGCAGAAGAGGAAGCTTTCTGAGCCCCCAAATGGGTACAAGGACCATGAACCTAGCCATCACCCCTCATCAAATGGGTACCATGACGATTGGAGACCTGTAAGGGTATCCAGTGGAGGCCATAAGAGCATCCACGACCATGATTCTAGTGACGAAGAATATCACTTTAAAAGAAAGAGGCCATCATCGAGCTCACGGCATAAAACAATGAAGGGGCTGCTGGTGATGGAGGGTTGGAGGTCCAGCGTCCAGTAGATGGAGAAAAAACAGTTTGGGCAAACGACCAACAGCAGGGAGCAGAAGTGTTTCTTGCTGATTCACGGCAGAGATCAGCAGAGTGTGCAACAAACAGTCACAGTAAAATCAGATCTGAAACCCATATCAGAAACAGAAACGCAAGCAAGAAGAATCAGAAGATGTGAATTCTTTGATTGTCATGCTCACAAGAATTTTGGGCATTCTTCTGGTCTGTGACATCTTAGAAGAGGGTGCTGAGATCTATTTTGTTTGTTTGTTTAATCTCCTTTTACAAACAGTGAACAGTGCTTCGGCTGAGGCAGGAGGGACAGCCAGAAGCAGAACTGAGGTTGAGCAGCGGTGAACTCGCCCCTCCCTCCCTCTGCCGATGAGTCTCCTCGGGCAGAGGGAGAGAAGAAAAAAGAATTGTTTTGTATGATTATACACAAAATCTCTTCATAGGAGCCAACCTTCATATCCACATCTAAACATGCCAGATCTGCAGAGGTCCTTCGCTGGTGACTCCTCTCTTTCCCTCGGCCAATCTGCAGCCAGATGGTATCTCGATGCTGTTGTAACAACAGCAGTCAAAGCACGGTAGATCTGAGCGATGATAAGTTTTGCACAAATTGAACAGCAGCAAGAGGACTGCAGGCGGAGGTACTGCAGTCAATAGCAGATCTGAGAAACGGTCTTAGATCTGGTTCAGATTTGGCACAGCAAAGCAGATAGTAGCAGAAAAAGAGAACAAAGGCCGGGAAACAGCTCAACGTTGACAAATCTGTGCTGAGAAACAGGGGACGACTACCTCAAAGAGCAGAGGCATGCAGTGCATGAACAGGGCCTCCTTCAATTGAGGTAAGGAGACCAACTGGATCGGGCGGACAATGTGTGGATCTGAGGTTGTGCGTCAGTGAAAGAAGCAAGCAGTGGCTGCAAGAATGGGCAGCGAATCCAAGATGCAGCAAGGAAAAACTTCAAACCTGTAAGCACCAACTGCAGATCTGTAAGCAGGCGAAGAAGGCCCAAAACGAGCAGAAATGTGAACGCCTAAAAACAGCACCGTATATCAGAAAAAAAGGGGCTGCAGACGCTATATATGCAGTGGCCTCTGCTAGCGATCAGATCTAGTCCAAGACGATGTTAGATCTAGTCGAGAGACAAAAACAGCAAAAGATGGCCGTATGTGGACAGTCACATCCACCTAGATCGCCTCAGATCTGGGCAAAAGAAAAGAAAAAAATAACTGAGACAGTATTCGCAGATCTGAATCAGCAAGAAACAAGACAACGCCTAATCTGGAATAGTGATCTTCACCGTGTATCTCCCTCCCTCCCTCTACCGATTAATCTCTCTGGTAGAGTAAGAGAAGAAAACACTGTTTACGAAAGGTCCATTCAGGAACGAATTTTGACTGATACCATGTAGAAAAGATAATAATTGTGTATTATATTAAATCTCTATGCTATTATATGTACTTATAGCCTTTAGCCGACCCTAGGGCTATCATACTCAAACTATAACTCTTAACTAATTATAAATAAAATACACATCTTAATTACAGGTAAACCCAAAGTAGGACTCTTAATCACACAATAATTCTATTAACATAAAAACTCTAAATATATTCCAATATAAACACGATCCATTGATCCATCAATAACCAAACTCTTATGTCGTGTACAATGCACATATCATTAGGTGGCAATGAAGATGGCCAATTTCAATTTATGCTTTTGCATTGTTTCAATGGGGCCACAAATATCACACTTGCTGGTGGTGACTACCACATCTTAACCATTGCCCATTAGAAAACAAAATTAATTTTAATTAATTGATTTATGTGCCATTTGATTTGGAAAGAATATAATGGAGTAATGTGTAAAGACACCTTGTTGAGCTAAATGTCACGGGGTGGATTTCCTTTCAAAATAACTAATCATTAAGGGAGGGGCCACCCTACTCTTTAAATTGTACGGGCTGTAGATAGGCTTTGTCACAGGTTGAAATTGTCAATAAATAAATGAGTTCTAGGCAGCGTTAACATGTATAACAAATAGGATCCATCTCCGCAAATTATTAAGTCTATTCGGTTAAATAGTAGGCTCGGGCTAGTTGTATAAGTTGGAGAAAGCCCGAGAGGCTTTTCAGTCAATTAATCCTACACATTGTATGTGTATACATCTAATCAATATTTCTATTTTCTTGAATTATTTTGAAATTTATTAGAAAAATAAACATTCATATTGAAAGTAAGTACATATTAAACTACAAGTTTTTGATATTTCAGTTCAATACTCTATTTCAGTCACCAGCATTATCATTCTCATGATATTTAAGGACAAATGATAATTTTAACTACTAAGATTAAGTACTTATAAATTAAGTTTTTGAGTTAAATTTTGCCTATATATGGGATAGGGCTTTTAGACATTCAAAATGGAATAGTTTAAGATACAGGAAAGCCAAGCCCAGAAGGACTAGAGCTTGGTAAGTGAGGGTTGTTTCACGATTTTGTTTCTATTGTACATGTCTATTTATTACTTAAGCATTTCTCCCAATACTTATCTATTTGTTTTTAGTAATCACATTATGTTGATCTAAAAGCATTTTTAAAATATTGTATTTTTGTATCTTTTTAATGATACTTCAATTATACATGCATTGTATTTATACTATATAAACATGATCACATAATTAATTTAAATCTTATCAATTATTTTTTGTATTGTATAATATATGTTTAAACATTTTATTTTTCCTAAAGAAATTGATAGGATTCTAAACATTGAATATCTGTAAAAATTAAGTCATGAAAAATTCATAAACATCTCATTATGTCTCTTTTTCTTTTTACCAAAAATATACTATAAATAAAATTTTTTTTAAGGAAAAGTATCTAAAATTCGATTTTGTTATGAGATTAACAATAGTATTAACTTTATGATAGTAGTTATAATTATTTTTTTTCATTTTAAAATATTTAAAAAATTTACAAAAGTCAATATCAAATTTATGTAATAACATAGTTGATCTTTTCATTTTAGAATATTTCACATAAGACATATCATACATCTACATATCTAATAAAGTCCTGTGGTATACAAAATAGGCTACTTATGCAGCCCTAATTTGAGGGTTTGAAAACTATTGAGCAAGGATCATAACAAATCATAGGTATTTAATGTATTGTTCTCGTAATTAGAACGGCAGGGTGCTGCTTTTGCTTTCAGATTCTAAGTGTTATTGGTAGATAAAATGGTATTAGCCATAATATTAAATATTACTTGATAATTTATTTGGGTAAGTTTGGTCGGGGATTCTTAGTTCCTCATTATTGGTATTATGAGTTGGAAAGTGGTGGAGATAATAATCAAGTGACATCTCTTTTCGTTTGTCCTCTTTCTCTAAACTAATAATTGTTAAGTTTTGATGTGATTGTTTTGGAATTAAACAAGGTCCAAATCCTAATTAAAACAATACAATGAGATGACTGAATTAGAAAGATATTTTTTTTTTGGAATTAGAGAAATAGAAAGACATTATCAAAGCATTAGCTGTCAAAGGATCAAAGCCATCCATTCATTTCACGGTTCTTTCTCCAACTTTGTCGCTTCATGGCCTCTTATCCACCAACATTTCTATAAACTTTAAGAACATTATTTAAACTCAAAGTCGTTTTGTACCAATGTGGATCATTGGTACCATAAATATAGAAACTGGATTTTCTACTGAGCCATTGCCATAAAATTGAACCCTTCAAAGGAAATAAGGGAATAAAGATGGTCAATGGGTTAGATTGAGAGTCCAATTTTAGTCTACTTATATTAAATATACGTTGACACTCTTTTGTTGAATCGATATTTTAACTCTCTTCTATTGTGTTTATAATTCAGTTCATTGTTAAAATTCTAATTTATTTTTAATTAAAGCTAATCAACATGAATTGGGTTAAAATTGGATTACAGTTGATATATAGATATTGCATTAATTGTTCTAAATAATAGGAATCTATAAAAACAAGATTCTGTCACTAAAATATAATCACTTTAAATTTTTAAAGAGTTCGATCATAAAAGGTTATCAAAGTAAATTATTAAAAAGATGTGTACATGTACTTATATATACTTTGAATGATTCTGTCCGATTGAATTAACTCAAGTCTTTTAGAAACATGAGAGGCATGTGTTACTATTAGGGATGACACATGATTCGATTTGAGAAATCAATGGGTTTGAGTTATATTTTTATATATCATGGGTCGGGTCGGGTTGGGAAAAAAAATCCGCATGGATGGGATTGGGTTGAGAAATTTAAAAGCAACTTGAGCCGGCCAGACCCAATTTGAGTGCACTAAGTTATAAAACAATATTCAGGTTGAGTTTGGTTAGAAATTCATGTCGGGTCGGGTTGAATAACTCGGGTTAGCAATTCGGGTCGAGTCAAGTCAAGTTCAATAATTTTTTATATGAGTTGAGTTGGATTATTAAAACCCGATCAGACTCGAATTTAAGCCCTACCTACCATGTACTTTCCAATACCCAGAAAACTAAAAAGTGATTTAGCCATCGATTGTGGGGATTTATCTAATACCATTCATTAGAAGGGAGCAGGCTATTTTCAATCCATATTAGGAGTCAATAACCGTCCATCAAACCAAATGGATCAAACTGATGTCTCCTCTAATTGAGATCAATCTTAATCAAATCTAATTATTAAATAAGTTGCAAGTCCTCATCCTTATTTTTTTTAACTATCTAAATTGTAAAATAGGTTATTCATGCCAATCTGAACTCAAACTTCGATATGGCCTAAACATTGATAATCAGGTCCATTAATCAACTAGAAAATGTCAGCCCATATCTAATTTGTCATATTTTTTAATTTGCCACCGCTGCTCTCTCCAGCTCTCTCCAATACTCATAAAGGATGGTCACCATTCACCACACAGTACACTGCATACTTAAGGATGGAGTTTATCAAATAAGATAGTAATGAGTTTATTGAAAATAACTTTTTCTTTTTTTTTTTAATATATAGTCTACTAAAAGCCACCTTGATTAAATTATTGAAATCACATTTTTAAGCTCTTTAAATTTTAACCCATTTAAATTATTTTTGTCATTTTTAAACTTTGTGGTATTTAAAAGCATGATTAGATTTATTTAGTCAACGTGACTTTAAGGCAGTCGTGTATTAAAAAAATTGAATAAATCCATCACAATTTTGTTGAACTCTATCTAAATGCACGGAGTAATCAAGTTTGTGTGTGAACATTTTACATCACTCGTAGATTACAGGAATAAAATATGCCTAAAATTCACACTAAAAATTAAATTGAACCACTTTGTCGGGTTGTTAATGACAACATAGTTAGTGCCTTATGCACCTTTGTGCGGTCATCTTTTAAACTAACATAAATTTTGTTATAGAATTTATAAAGTATAATATTTGAATTAATCTTTACTCTATCGATCTAAATATAAACTTTTTTATAATTTTTAAAAATATAATTTTTAATGTAAAGGAGATTTTGAAATATATTTTAAAAATAGAGTTTATGATCTTATATCAGATAAATGAAATAAATTTTAAAAACAAAATTTTATATTTAATTAAATTTAATAAGTTAGACTAAATTAATTTTATATAATTCATTTGATTGACCTAATAGTTGACACACAAGAATTCAAAGAGCCCTGTTTGGGATAGGCCAAGTCAAAACCACGTCATATTTTTAAAAAAAGAATTCAAAGAAATAACTGCAGATAAATTTGATCATTAAGATGAAATGAGATAAAGCTTGCTATAATTATATTTCATCAAGGTTTTATTAATATATATGATATGATATATATCAGCTATTGGTCTTTCGGATTGAACATTGATATCTCCGATTCCTGGTCCAAAAACGCAAGAGGCTCAAAATCTATTTTTTTCCCACCGACATATTTAACTTCAGATTTTTGCATGGAACTGCTCTGGTCAATGTCTAGAGACGAAAGATAACAACTCATGCTCTGGTCCGAATGGACAATTATTCAAATTTTTATAATGTTAATATTTTTGTTTTCCATATGGTTCTACAGTTTTATTCACTATTTAGATTGAGTCAGGTCAACAATTCGAGTCAGATTCAGTCAGATCAGTAACTTGTGTCGGATTGAGTCAAGTCAATAATTCAGATCGAGTTGGATTGAGCAATTCAGATCAACAATTCAGATCAAGTCACGTCGGCTTCAATACTTTTTTACATGAGTTACTTTCAATTTATTAAATCCCAGCCTGACTCAGCCGAGTTTAAGCCCTACTTTATGAAAAGTTCAGCTATACACATTGAGAAAAAGTGAATGAGATATGAATATATAAAGCTTCAACATAAAGTTTAAATTATAGGTCAAAATCATCATATATTTTAAAAAAGTTTAAATAAATAATGAATTTGACTATAAAAATCAAATGATTATAATTGATTTTTGAGATGAAGTTTAGTATAATTGTATCCTATTAAATTTTTTTAATTTATATAATTGATTTTATTATATGTATTGTATATATAAACTATTTAGACCAGGTATTGATCTTTTTGGATTGAGCATCATATGTCCAATTCGTGGCTCGGAAAAGCATTAGAACGGCAAAAGAAATGCTCAAAATCTATTTTTCTTCCATCAGAACTTTCGGATTTTTGGACGAAACTACCATCCCAATAATCGGGGCAGCGCTGAGTCGATTTCTAGAGAGAAGATACTAACTCATCTGCTCTGGTCCAAACGGTCAAATATTCAAATTTTATAATGTTAAATTATTATTTTCATACGGTCCTACTGTTTTAAAATCTAAAACCGTGTATGGGCGGCCCACTAGAAGGGCATTTGCAGCACCCTGCCTGCCAAAGAGTTCCAGTTGATGCCTCTTTTATGGCAGTGGCAGCCCCACACGAAAATGAGTTCTAGCTATCAGATATTAACCACCCCCAGCCACCCCCAGCCACCCCCAGCCAAGAGTGCAAGCTGCCATCTCTAACTTTTCCCCCAACAACTTAATCTTGTTGGAAAGCATAGCTTTCATTCATCTTTCCTGCCTATTTCCTTACCACCGTCTCTAGCCCTCCAAAGTCCACACCATTCTATATATACTCCTCAAACCAACATTCCTCATCATCATATTTTCAAAACTATCTTTAATCTTTTTCAAAACATTCATTTACTACTCATTTCCTATATTAAACTCTTTAGCTTGAGATTAATGCCTCTGTTACCTTCTCTACGTTCCTTTTCGGCTTTCGGAATGTTGCCTCTCTTGCTATCAGCTACCTCTCTAATGGCTGCTTATGCCGGGAATTTCTATGACGAATGTGATATTGCATGGGGCGGTGGTCGCGCTAAGATATTAGGCAATGGAGGACTGCTCTCCTTGTCTCTGGACAAGGCGTCTGGTTCAGGCTTCCAGTCCAAGAGAGAGTATCTATTTGGTAAGATCGACGTTCAGCTGAAGCTCGTCCCCGGCAACTCCGCAGGCACAGTTACTACCTACTATGTAAGTTTCTTCGGCCCACAAGCTACTGGCACATGGCCATTTCGGTTTAGACTAAGTTCAAGTTCATTTACTCTGTTTCATTCCATTTGATTCATATGTACTATTGAAATTCTTGACTCTAATATCAACTTGTATTGCAGCTTAAATCTCAAGGTGCGTCATGGGATGAGATCGACTTCGAATTCCTTGGTAACCTCAGCGGTGATCCGTACACCATGCACACGAATGTATATACACAAGGAAAGGGTAACAGGGAGCAACAGTTCCGTCTATGGTTTGACCCAACAAGAAACTTCCACACATATTCCATCCTCTGGAATCCACAGCGCATCATGTAAGCCCTCATATTTCCTCCAATCATCCAACCATGAAAACCCACTACTTCATAGTCCATACTGCAAATGACACTATGAATTTTTATGAATGAGTTGGGCTAACCCTGGACAGGGCCTGGGTCGTAGTGTGACAAGCCAACCCTTTGAGGATTGAGCTTTTGTCAGCTTTTTCAAGCTGGCCGAACTTTCACAATATAGTTGGAAGTTGGAACTTTAGAATTAAGAGAACAAAGGTCTAACTTTTGGCAAGCCCTTCCTTTTTCTTACCAAGCCCAAATGGGCCGAATTCTCATCTCTGTGTAAAATCCAGAAAGTGAATTCGTCAATAGAAATGCCAACCAGCTTGAATTGATAACTTCGTAGTTGGTGGTAGGGAAAAGTTTTGAAATTACTACTGGTTAGTTTTGAAAATGGATAATTCCAGTACTATTCCATAGATGCACCTTTCTTAATTGGATGTTCTTTGTTCTTACGAATTCTCTGCTTTCCTACTTTTCAGGTTCTCTGTGGATGGTTTTCCTATTAGAGTATTCAAGAATGCCGAGTCCATTGGCGTAGCCTTTGCAAACAAACAGCCAATGAGGGTCTACTCCAGCCTTTGGAATGCAGATGACTGGGCGACGAGAGGCGGCCTCGTTAAGACTGATTGGAGCAAGGCGCCCTTCACTGCCTTCTATAGAAACTTCAATGCCGTTGCCTGTGTGTGGTCTTCCGGCACGTCTTCTTGCAAGGCAAACAATGCCTGGTTTTCTCAAGAGCTGGACACCATAGATCAAAGGAAGCTGAGATGGGTGCAGAAGAATTACATGATCTACAACTACTGTACCGATTGGAAGCGTTTCCCTCAGGATGTCCCACCCGAATGCAAGCTTTAATCGTAGTTTACTCTAGTGCCGTTCCCATGTATTTTTAGAAATTGTGCATTTCACTCATGATTGTGTTGGACATATTGTTTGGTTTCTTCATTTTCTACCAAATGTATTTTCCACTTTAGATGCTTGTGTTGATATCTGTGGAATTTTAATGAAAACAAACCATTTATATTAGTGTATTCTTTTGATTCAATATAAATACGCTAGTACCAAAAACTCTAAAACATTCTATAGTCGTGGAAAAATTCAATGTTTTAAAAGTCGGTCCTAAAAATAAAGAGGCCTCAATGGAATGTCGGGTTAAATAAGGTTCAACTATGTCACAGTCGTAAAAATCCGTATTGTGAATATTATATTATAAATATTAAGTTATTAACTAATGTTTAATTTATGAGTTGAAATAAAATTTTAAGAAAAAATATTTTTTAAAAAATAAAAAATAAATGTTTAATATTTGGGAAAATTAAAAACCAATTTTTATTTTGTAGATGAAATGTTTATAAAAAATAAAATTAGATTCATCCACCTATGCCCAATCCAAATTCTAGCAATTTTTATCCAAACATTCCCAACTCAACTCCAACCCACCTAAGAATGTGATTAAGCCCATTAATGCTGTAAGCATGATGGAAAGTGGGTGTAGTACAAATAATTAAGTGATATACAAATAAATATTACATTTTATATATTTAATAATCTAATGTAATACTCACTTTGATAATTACGTAATAACATAAATAATACAATGTGCTTTACAACATTGAGCATATATATTAAATTTTTAAACTCATCAAAGAGGAATGCCAAACTTGAATCCGAATTGCATGGAGAAAATGATGGATCATGCCTTGCATTTATATATAAGAAATTGGAACACATAAAAAAAAATGAAAAACAAAACAAGAAAGGTTAGATGCCATTAGGGGTGTAAATGGATCCATATCCGGCCCATTTTGCCAGGATCCGGATCCAGCCCATTACATTATTGGACTGTCCAAATCCAGCCCATTTACACAGGATCCATTAAGATATGGATCTGGATAGTCCAATAGGCTTATTGGACAGTCCACGGCCCATTAAGTGTCCAATAAGCTTATTGAGCTCTATTTGACTGTGTAATAATCTTTAAACTTTATAATAGCTAAAAAATATTATTTAATTTGATAAAAATATTTTTTTATGAACTATGTATTAAAAAATTGACATTTTTAATATATTCATCAACATCCACATGAGTAATTAAAATTAATTCCTTTATTATTTTTTTTCTTATTGAGTATTTGTCTTTGACATTAAAAATTGTAAAACTAGTACAATATCATTTATCATTATAAAACTTAAAAATAATAAATCCACTTGTGAGAGACTGATAGAGTGACCACATCAGCGGTCAAGATCATCTTAGAATCCGAAACACTAAAACAAAATAAATTGGGCTAAATACCCTTAATACAGAACAAATAAAAAAAATACATTTAAAATAAAATATCATATGTGGTCCACTTGTTGGTGATCGCTTTCGTAGACTTCCAAAATCAGACCTGAGAAAGCAAAAGTGAGAAAATGCATTAACAAAATATTGGAAATTCATATTCCTTGTTTCTATTCAAACATTTCAACTAATAATTCACTAACTCATGAATGCTATTGGGAAATAACAATAAAACATTTTAAAAAGGAGGAGGAGAAGATTCACTGTTTGTGGGTCCCACTTTCTCCTGGAGAATGGATCCAAAAGGAGAAGATGGAAGATAAATAATAATTCTCCGTCACTCAAGACCCCAAGCACATAGTAGAAAGGATGGGCCAAAACATGGTAGTCATATTCAGGTAACTGATTAAGCTACTCGGTCAGAGATTTCTCAAATCTAATAGATTATGTCAATTTGATAACCAAATAGTTCTTCAGATGGATGCAATTATTTCAAGGAATAAAATGATAAAAACGATTCGAAATGACAAAGGGTACAATCAAAGCAAATCAAATGGAATAAAAATTGGGAGATGGCTACACTAGAACTGTATATGACAAGAATCCATCAACAATCGCATAGGAGGCTCAATATACCAGATTTCATAACTTGTAAAAAGAAAAAGAAAAAGGAAGCTTACATTTCCTTGAAAAGGCAAATCGGTTCTCACTAAGAGTCCATTGATCCTCTGCACCTGAGGCATAGTAGTCATATACCATCTTCGGCAGCTTTTCCTTGGCAATGGCCTCATTCTCCATAACATTAGTGATCTCCATTTTTGCAGCAGACTATGAGCCCTTACCCCACACAATCTAAGATCAAATTTCAGAAATACATTGATCAACTTCTACTAAACTATAAACAACTAGGATGCAAATCTACAATCAAAATCATGTAATGATGAAGCAGGACCGATCCAAGTTCTGATAATAGAATATGTTTGCGCAAGAAAACATAAATACCAATCAAAGCCAACTATAAAATTTCAACGAAGAGGAAAGAGAAAAATCAGATGGTCTCAGATCAGAAGAGCACTAGCTACACATACAGACACTGATAGACATATTTATGAAAGCAAAAATTGAGATGGAACTAACAGATATACAGTCAAATAGCTACACTGCATGACTTTTACAATCAGCTCCAATCAATTGAGTAATGCCGAGTTATCACAATACCCATACCCGACATAAATAGATGCATGTGACTAGTTCTGCTAAACAGCACAAAAACAAAGAAACAGAGACCCTGATTTGAAAATCAAACAATACCCACATTATGTCATTTGAGGAACAAAAATATATTAATTGATCTTTTCTTTTGAATTGAAAAAGTACAGATTAATTGGTCTTACCAAGAGAATCTTGGAGCAACTGTGTAAGTTTACTGTTCCTGTATGGGACGTGTGAATTCTTCAGTAGATGGTTTGTCGAGGGATAGACCTTGCCAAAGAATTTCCAGATAAGGAAAATCCTAACAGTAGATGGTTTGTCGTAGATGGTTAAGAAACATAGTCATCTTCAGATGTAAAACAAAAAAAAGAAAAGAATAATAAAGATGGCCCGTCAAGTTATTTCTGGGATGAGCTACTAAAGAATAGGGGCTCATTGAATCATATGTCTAACCACTAAATGCTCCACATTTCAAACTAGAGCTCAAGAATACAATGCATATATTGGTTTAGAAGGATAAAAATTCTTCTGTCCAAGATAGTAGTTATCACCATCCAAGGATAATCATAAAGAATAGAGTGTGGAGATCATAATCACACCTATGGGAACGACTGCTACGATCATTCATAGCTGTTGCACTCACTGCACGGTTCCTTTGCCCAATGTTCATCAGTTCAATGACATCTGAAGTTGATGCAACATGCACCAAGCTGGCTTCTGGTACATTGAGGCCATTCTGGGAACTGTTACGAATTTCTAATGTGTCTACAAGTAAAGGATATTCTATATGCAAAAGTCGTAAATTGGAAAAACAGTACAGAAAAGATAATTATGCAAAGGATATCTTTTGTTAAGGCCATCCGAAGCAAGGAGATCCCTGACTTGCTCGTTATAAATCTCAAGCATCTGAACAGAAACATCATAACAAGAAGTTTCTCTTCGTTCTTCAGAGAGCTGAAATAAGTCACTCAATGCCCTGTAATTTACGCCTTGGCAATGCTCTGTAAGTTCGTTTGGTCCACTCTGGATTATTCAACCAAAGAAAACAATTTTTATTTGTGTGCTGCATTAAATGTGTCTCCAAGTAAAATTTACAAATGAATTCCCTAAATGATGTTGAAGCAAGGAAACATCAAATCAAGGAAAAAAAATTTCATGTGACTGCAGCGGTATTATTCAGTATATTCTTACCATCGTGTAAGTTTTCCCTGATCCTGTTTGGCCGTATGCAAATATACATACATTATAGCCATCAAGAACAGATCTGATGAGGGGCTCAGTATCTGTAAAGACCTCCTCTGAAATATAAAGCAAAAGTATAAGATCTGCTGGCTATGTTTGATCTGTTAGAAGATCTGCACGGCTTGCTCGCCAGTCAGTGAAACCCTTTGTGCATTTGGTCTCTTTGATCCCTCCCAGATCTGGGTGAAACCCCTTGTTTCGCTGCCCCTAATCGGACAACCGATGCGGCTGGATCTGTTGTAACGAACAGTGCAACCCTCTGATCCGCCACTGCCTTCTCTATAGAGAGACACCAGAGAGAGATCGAGAAAGAGAAAAAGACCCAGAAAGGGAGAGACTCAGAGAAGAGAGCAAAGATCGAGGGAGAGCAGCGAAAGAGGCGAGAAAGAGACCAGAGAGAGATCGAGAGACAGCAGCGAAAGAGGCAAGAGAGAGACCAGAGAGATCGAGAGACAGCAGCGGCGAGAGAGAGCAGAACGGCTGCGATATTTTTTGGAACTCTGATATCCTTCGATTTGGAGCCCTAGTTGAGAGAGAGGAATGTATAACGGACTGCCCATTGGACCGTCCATGGACGGTCCGCGACCCGCCCAGTATATCTTAATGGATATTGGATCGGATCCGAGAGTCCTTATTGGACTCTAGGATCCATCTCGCAAATGGACTCCTGGATCTGGGCCGGATAGTCCACGGGCCGGATCCAGATCCATTTACACCCCTAGATGCCATTGTATTCTATTTACACTGACTTGACAAGTTTGCAAGTTTTATCTATATGTGTCACGTTACATCATGTGACATCCTCTTAACCAATCAAATAATTACACTTATTATGTCAAGATAAACACATAAAAACGGGAGAGACAGGAAAAGAGGTGATACCCAAGAGGAGATGCCATTCATGGTTACTTACCAAACAAACGTTGCCTGGTACATGCAATATGGAGAGAAAAAATAGCCATAAGATATAAGAATAAAAACACCTATTTTAAGAAGATCTCCAAATCAAGCCAACCATATCCAACAAATCTTCACTTGGCAAGATTTGCAGACAAACTACCTCTGATAACTCCACACTGGTATAAAATATCATGCCAGCCAAACGAAGTGAACAAACCATGGTGAATGTTGTCACCAAATGACCCGTAGGTGCCATACACCGAAGATGCTTCTCCTGTAGATGCCACACACCCGAAGGTGCCAACAAATGTATAAATGTTGATGCCAAATTCAAGTAGTGCTTGAAGCCTCTGAATTTAAAAGCATCCAACTAAAATGAGATTTTTTCTTCAAATTCGATACACACCGAACAACCAACACTATAACTGCTCCATCATACAACTTCAAAGGAATTTTACCTATTCAAACCATCCAACTCCTCAAAGCTGAAATCAAATCCCTGTCGGGACCCAAATGGTAGGTACAACCCGTATCTAAATCGACTCATCAAGGTGGCACACAAATGATGAGTCAATCAGAGCCAACTCAAAATCGTCATCTCCAACACATACAACATCTGCATCAACTTCAACTTCAACATCAATACAATCACCAACAAACTTTCAACTCAAATTCCACTAGAGCACCAAATGTAAACGCTCCAAAATCAAACAAAGCAAGTGTCTTTTCCAAATTTCAATCCAAACGCGCTAAAAAATTCCAAGTAATCACCAAAACAACTTTAATGATGATCAATCGACCTTCCCAAAAGGCACTACAAACAACTTCAAAAAATTTCATTTTTTTTTTTATGTTGAAGGTGTACCTGAAAATGTAGTTCTACAGGGAGCGCCGAAAATTGTGATCCTGCAAATCATCGAATGGTACAATGGTCCTATGAGACTACCAAAATTTTTGGTCCTGCTACAGGAGTACATATAACTATAGTCCTTCGGGACTACCGAAAAGTGGTCTATAAGGAGCACCCAAAAATCTATCCTTTAGATTACCAGACGAAGAGGAGAAAAAGACAACCTTCCTCCTTTCTTTTCTTTCACAATGCAGAAGCCCCTTTTTTTTTTTCTTGAGAGAGCTAACGTCAACTACCGGAGATAGATGGGTTTCCAATTTTTTTTTTTCTGCTGCAACCAACAGAGCAAAACAGAGTTGGGGAGAGATGACGATCCAGTTCAGGGAGAGGTGCACGGAGGCTGTAGGTGGCAAACTCCAGACGGCAAGGTGATAGCAGCAAGGATGCAGAGGTAGCAGAAGGTAGCGCCGGCGGGATAAGAGTGTGTGTGTAGAACAAAGCAGATCTGCATCGATGGTGGAAGATGAAGGTCAGTGCTCTCTGTTGGTCTCCTTCCCCTGCCCCCCTTTTTTTTTCCTTCTTTCAAATAAAAAATCACTGAGAACCCTTCTGCAACACGATTCAAAACACAAAAACAATTCCATTTTTTTTCTCCAACGATTCATCAAATCAAGAACCCACAAAGCCCAAATCGATAACCGAAGCTCTTGATACAACTTGTTGGGATTTAATCACGAATTCAAACAGCGGAAGTGACAATCAATCAAACAATCCAATAGATAAGCACACGAATTTAACGTGGTTGGACCGAAGCCTACTTCTACAGGCAACAAACAAAGAATTTCATTATAATCAATGGTTACAAATACAAATCCTTTCCCAAATCTCTTTCCTCTCAGATTCTTTTTTCTCTCCCGAAGCCAAACTCACAACTCTCGGTGGTACTCGAGAGGGGCCACCCACACAGCCAAGTCACACGAGAGTCCCTCTTTCATTTTATAAATAGTAACAAGAGAGGTTTCCTATTCCCAAAAAGTTTCCCAACTGATTCGAATATGGATGCAAACTACGAAATGACAGAGTTTTTATAGAGAGATATACAAGATCTTGGAAGAACATTCTTCATATTTTTCACTTTTTCTCCTTCTCCTTCAAAAAACAATCTCATGTACAGACTCTCTTGGTAGTTGTAACTACAAGGAACCATCCCAATAAATTAAAATCAAAAGGAAAAACTGATACAAACTACTAGGAACTGACACATGAAATGTGTCAGCCTGAGATTCAGTCGACTGATATAGATAGTTTAGTCGACTAAATCTGAATAAGAGATTCTAACTGCAAATAGTTCAGTCGAATGAATCTCAGTGAGGGACTTCTGTTTGATTTTAACAGAGTCTAGATTAGTCGATTGATAGTAAGGTTTCAGTCGACTAAATCTCAATCAGAAACACCTTTGTGATTTTAACTGGGACCAAATGTGTCGACTGATACTCAAGTTCAGTCGACTAATTTTTAGTAGAGTCTTGCATGTTTTTACAGGCACAAAGTAAGTCGACTGATACATGGATTTCAGTAGACTAAAACTTTTCAGTTCTCTTGTGTAACTTTTTAGTCTCTTGTGTACACGGAAGATCCTCCTAGATCACAAACCGAGAGTCCTACTACCTCTTCCAAAATTAGCTCAAAAAAAAAAATAGAAAGAGAGAATAAGTAGGAAAAGAGATACTAATAGAAACATCTATTCTAAGAAGATCTTGAAATCAAGCCAACCAGATCAAACAATTTGGAGAACCAAAAAACCTATTAAAACTCTATCTTATGAATAAGAAAACAAGATTTAAACTATTGGGAATTTGTACTTAATCAATGACTCTCATTTTCCAAATTCATTTTCTGAAGGCACTTGACATAACAATTATTCAACCCGGTGGATTTGGCCTCTTTTTAATTTTCAGCCTCAATAGAGGTGATGTAACACATAGTCTGAACCAACCCGGCCGAACAACGAAAACCAGGCCTAACGATTTTATTTTTATTTTTTTATTTTGTATTTTCGTTTTATATTTAATTCCCTATTCTTTTAGGTTTAGAATTTTAGCTAATACCCTCATCATGAATGTAATTAGGATTATTATTGAAAATGAATGAATATGAGGACCCAACCGAGTGGGCTGCAAAACTGAGAAATTAGGTCATTGTCGCTCCGACCGACAACAGACAACTGGTTGAGCGTGTGGGTGTAGAAAAAGTCTCACATCGCTCAGGAGAAAATTGTGAAGGGGGTACATAAGATGGAGGTCACCCCCAACCTAGCACAACGCGTTTTGGACTTGCGAGTTGAATACAAGCCCAATTCAAACTTGTGAGGGCCTGTGTGGGCCCACAGCGAACAATATTGTGCCGGGTCGAGTGCGGGTCAGATCGTTACAAACGGTATAAGAGCCCAAGGTTCGTACCCTCTGCCTGTATGGGCCACTTGACCCTCCCATGTATAGTTGTAGTCGAGCCAAGCCAAGGACGTCTCTGTTGCGAGGCCTCCAACCGAGCCAATGATGACTTTAGGCATAAGTGGGATGGATTGTGAGGCTCGATTAACAGTAGACAAGCAAGGCGTGTGGGTGTAGGAAAAGTCCCACCTCGCCCAGGGGCAAATTGTGAAGGGGGTATATAAGAGGGAGCTCACCCCTGTAACACCCCGGAATTTCCTTAGATTATAAATATATTGGTTTGGCCATTTTGAATTGCGATTTAATGGAATTTGAAATTGACACTAAATGGGTCAATTACCCAATTAAGACCCAATGGGTCATGGGTGAGCTGAATTTTAAGTAATTGGGTAAGTAATTAAATTAGTTGAATTGGATAATTAATGCATTTAATGCATTAAAGTCCACCTCATCAAGTGAGGTGGCATGTGAGTGATGTGGCATTGCCAAGTGGCATACATGTCATCACATGAGAGCCAACTAAGCATGAATGCCACATCATCAAGTGACATGGCCAAGTGGGATCCAAGTGCCATGTGGCATGGTCGACCATGTCATGGGTTGACTTGGTCAACCACAAGTGAGTTCAAGTCTTGAGTTGAGTTAAGGATTTATTTGCTTGAGTTGAGTTAAGGATTTATTTGCTTGAGTTGAGTTGAGAAGGTGAAGGGATGAGATGGTTGGCTTGTCTAAGTACATTGTACTTAGACACTAGAGAGGCCAAAGGATTCATTTTGAAACCAAGGGGTCTCTTTGGTTTAAGCCAAAGGTCTCCTTGGTTAAACCAAGAGTCTCATTGGTTAAGACAAACCATAATGAGAGGAATGGGATAAGTTTTGGTCTTAAACATAAAAACCCAAACAAGGGGCACTCCAAACCCCTTGGCCGATCCTTCCTCTCTTGAACAAGAGATCTCTCCATTCTTCTCTCTCTCTCCCTCTGTCCCATCTCTACCTCCATACACCTAAAGCTTTTGAAGAGCAAAGAAAGAAGAAGAATGATTAAGAAAGAAAAGACAGATTTAAAAGAAAAGAAGGAGACTGAAGTAAGGTATGTTTAAGATTTAATAATGTGGGAATGAGTCTTAGGAAACCATAAGTTTGGCCATGGTGTGGCCGAACCCATGGGTTCCATAATTGGTTGGGATGGATGGCCAATTTGTTATAAGGCCATGAAGTTGGAAATCCATATAAGGGATGGTCATGGGATGGAAACAAAAGAACCCATCCTATGATAATAATATGATTGAATAGAATCAGGTGGGGACTGATTTTAAGGGTTTAAAATCACTAAATTCAGGACTGGTTGTTGACTGATCTTAAGATCAGTTACTGACCAATTAATGGCTGGTTTTTTGGGCTAGTTTTCAACCTTCAAACTATTGATTTTGGTGACTAATTTTAACATAGATACTGGCTGATTTTGGATCAGTTTTAGGACCAGTTAATGGCTGGTTTTTGGGACTGATTTTCAGTCTTTAAATTGTTAAATTAGGGGACTGTTTTGGCTAGCAAAAGATGTCACAGATGGGACTGATTTTCAGTCTTAAATTGTTAAATTTGGGGACTGTTTTGGCTTGTAAAAGCTGCCACAGATGGGACTGATTTTCAGTCTATAAATTTTTAAACTTGGAGACCGTTTTGGGCTAACAAAAACCCACCATGGTGGTTCAGCCATGATGTATGGCCGAACCCTAGCCTTGGCTAGTGGATAGGTTAAATTCATTAGGTTAAGTACTAAAGATGGAATCCATGTTTTAATGTGATTAAGGATGGATGATTTCTATGGATCACTCTATTTAAAATAACATAATGATTAAAGGAGAGTCAAAAACCAAAACATAAGTTTAGCCATTTATATGGTCGAACTCCATTGATGGTTTTCTATGGACATAAATACATTAAAAGGAAATAAATGGGACAATAGGGTTTGGCTATCTTGTATGGCCAAACCCCATTGAGGGTCTTAAACGGGTTAAGGACAAGGAATGCATAAATGCTTTGGGAAATGAACATGAACTTAGATGGAGATAGGGATGATGAAATTAAGATGGAAAATCAAACTAATATGTATGTTTGAACTTGATAAGGTAAAGAGGTTCACAAAAGGATTGCGATTCGTCTCACGTGACCGTTGGCGTTACCCTTGCAAGATAGTATATCGTACATTGGTAGGATTCCTACCTTATTAAGAACACAATGGAATATGATATGATACTGGTTTTTACTTCAAATATGATGATTACTTTGATTATACAAATTGTGTATGTTTATAAACTAATTTTTCAAATGATGTGATATGTTTTAAATGAAATGGCATCCTTGCATACATTTCCTCATGCATGGCATGGGAGGGAACATAGATGACCAGCAAACCAAGTTCTGAGAGGTCCAGACATGACTTGGGCTTGAGACTAGCTTGTATTAAAGCTATATGAACTATTGAGATTTGGCCTTGTCCATTTGAAAGGAAATGTACGACTTATTGGGCCAAAGAGCTCCTGGGTAGGCAGTTCCGAAACCCTGCGTAGTGGGAGGAGTTCGCACTCCATCAGTAATCCTGATTAACTTGTGGATGGGTATATAGTGCCCTGGTGGTTGCCGCCTAAAACACTGTGGACATAATTGGCCAAGGAAACCGTTTATTGATTGATTTATGATTGGATATGGATATGGATGTTGGGTGAGAGTTCATTGGCATTGACGCCCATGACATGACACATAAATAAGCATGATTATAATATGGACATCATGCATTATTTTTACTACTTATGAGATATTTTAAAAATGTGATATGATGTATATACCCTTGATTTATATTACTTCTATGTGTACCATAACCCTATTTGGAATACCTACTGGGCATGTTGACTAATGCCCTACTTCTACCCTATAGATGATGGAACAGGAAATGCCAAGGAGAATGATGTAGGACCGGAAGGGAGCCAAGCGTAGGAGCTTGGGAGATTGAAGTTTAAATTACTAGTTTTGTTTTCAATGATGTATTTGGGGACTTTTGGTTTGTAATAACTTAGACTATTTTGGGACACCTTAAACTTATTTGCTATGGTTTGATATGGTGATTGGCTTTCCTTGCCATTTGATGACATGAATATGAATACTATCTTATTCATATAAATTATTCCGCAATTATTCAGAAAAGAGTGGGAAATGTTTAAGTAGATTTAGTCCACGCACACGTAATGGTGGCCAGTTAAAGGTCGGGTTTTGGAAACTCAGACTTGACTTGCGTTGTGACGACCCGCTCTCTTTCACTTATTTAAAAAAAAAACTATGCATTTGACAAGTGAAAAAGGGCGGGGCGTTACAGTTGGTATCAGAGCGAAATCGGAAGTGTTTGTATCTCTTAAAGTAAGATTAATACGGTATCATGTTTCACTGACAGATAAGAATCCCAACTGACCGACTCTTCAGAGTCTGCTGCACGGGGGCCAGATTAATTTACTTTGATGAGAATCTGACTATAAACATTCAATCTGAGAACAACATTTAATGAGAAAAACAATAGCAATGCAAGGACAATCACTATAAATTGTAGATTTATCAGACATAGCGAAATAGGTCGCCTCTCCCCCAAACAAGAGACATCATGGGATATCTAGAAAATCTCCCCAAAACAAGAAGTACAAGATGATACTTAGGCAATTTCCCCAAGAAAGAAACACAAAGTGATATATAGGAGAACTAAACAGAACTTTCCCCTCCCTATGATGATTGAATCAATTGTAATTTCAAAATATTTGAACACAAATCCTTAGTAGAAAACTAAGTCAACCAATGCTTGATGACTTAGGAAAATGCCTCCACGAAGAAAGAGAAGTGATCGACGAAACCCGAATCGGGAAAATGGAGAGAACAATGTGTATATTCCTGTGGTACCTCTTGAGCTGTAGAACTTAGTGCAGGCAGTAGTCACCTCCGTGTTACAGCAACTCCAGAACGGCAACGGAGGCACTACTACCAATGAATCCCAGGACCGAACAATGGTCAGAGACTTCCAACAATAGTGTACCCCATATTTCAAAGGGAAGGAGGCCCGCGGAGCAGAAAAGTGGATTGAAAACATCACAAAGATCTTGAAGCAACTTGAGATCATCAGTGATGAGGACAGAATACTGCTGGCTACTTCACAACTGGTAGACAATGTCGGCAATGGTGGAAAGTCATAGAACTTCGACAAACGCATATTCCCGCGGCAGATAGGACAGAGATAACTTAGGACTAGTTCGCTGGGATGTTTCTGGACCATTACTTTCCAGAGGAAGAGAAAGAGCGTCAGACACAAGCATTCATATCTTTGGTCCAGTGCACCATGACTGTTGCAGAGTATTATCAAGAATTCCTCCGTCTATCATGCTATGCACTACACATGGTGGACACGGAATATAAGAAGGCTCGCAAGTTTGAGAGAGGTCTACGACCAAGCATCAGGGCCAAAGTCACAATTTTCATAGCAGTTACTTTGGCAGAAGTGGTCAGTCGAGCCAGCGTAGCCGAACAAGAGCTGATGGAGACAGTCAGATTTGTGGATAACAGACGAAACTAGAGTGAGGAAAATACTTTCCGCCCTTGCAAGAAATTCATACCCAACATTTTGAGACCCTCAGCCTCTATTGCTTCGACTGGAGGTTTTTATCCCAATCAGCCCTCCACATCAAGACCAGTCTCTCAGGCTCCTTGAGGTGTTGTCACATGTTATCAGTGTGGCCAGCAGGGCCATTTCAAGAGGGAGTGTCTGTAGAACAATAGACCTTCTCACTCCAGGGTTCTTTCCGTCGTCCAGTTCAACCAGCTCAGTCACAAGCATCCAGGGCACATAACCAAACAGGACGGGCACCCATTCCGACAGGATTTGGATGGCTATATACTTTGATTCCTCCTCTAGAGACCGTGGATCACACAGTGATTCAAGGTATGGCAGTAGTTGGTAGTTTTTATGCTTATGCGTTAGTTGAATCAGGAGCATTCCACTCCTTCATATCTGCTACTGGTACCTTAGTACAACAACTGTCCACTGCACTTACTATTGTATCCCCTATTGGAGACACATCACTGGTCTAATCTGCACCTCCGTAGACATTGAACTGGTTGAGTTCAGATTTAAATTCAACTATCTGGTAATGGAGATGACAAAATATGACACCATATTTGGCATGGATTGGTTGGCTACCTTCTAGGCCGGCATTGACTGTCATCTTCGCAGGATGATATTCTGGTCACCTGAAGGAAAACGGTTTATAGTGCATGCCAACAAACAGAGCGTTCATATGGCTAAGAGATTATATGAAGAAATGAACCATCTCTTACTGAACAGTATCAGACTAGACAAGGCGCCGGTGGCTGAACTACCTACTGTAGTGAAAGACTATGCAGGGGTATTTCCGACAGAACTCCCTGGGTTGCCTCCAAAAAGGGAGATTGACTTCGAGGTTAAACTTTATCCTGACACTACTCCTGTATCATTGCCTCATTACCGGGTGGCCCCAGCAGAAATGTCTGAGCTGAAGAAACAAATTGATGAGTTGCTTAGAGTAGGATGCATTCGGTACAGCTCCTCATCCTGGGGAGTACCGGTATTAGTTGTAAAGAAGAAGGATGGCATTCTTCAGATGTGTGTGGATTACAGGAAGTTGAATAAGCTGACTGTCAGGAACAAGTACCCTTTGCCCAGAATTGATGATTTGTTCGATCAACTCAGAGGCTCCAGCCATTTCTCCAAGATTGATCTTATGTCAGGCTACCATCAAATCCGTGTCAGGGATGAGAACATAGAAAAGACGACTTTCAGAACTCGGTATGGACTGTATGAATATGTGGTCATGCCTTTTGGACTCACCAATGCACCAGCCGCGTTCATGGATCTGATGAACCAAATATTCCGTCCTTATCTAGATAAGTTTGTAATTAAATTTATTGACGACATTCTGATTTATTCCAAGTCGGGAGGAGCATGCTGAGCATCTGAAGATAGTTCTGGACACATTAAAGAAGAATCAGTTATATGCCAAAGCAAACAAGTGTGAGTTCTGGCTATCTAAGGTCAACTTTTTGGGAAACGTCGTATTAGTAGAAAAAATAGTCGTGGACCTGGCTAAAGTGGCAGCGGTTAGAGACTGAAAGGCTCTGAAGAATGTGACCAAAATCCGCAGATTTCTGGGTCTGGCTGGCTACTATCGGAAATTTATTATTGACTTCTCCAAGATTGCGGCTCCACTCACCAGACTAACTCAGAAAGGAGTCAAATTCGAATGGTCTGACGTGTGCAACCGAAGATTAGAGGATCTGAAACAGAAGCTTACCACCGACCCTATTCTGGTTTTGCCGGAAAGAGGCAAGGGATATGAAGTATACTGTGATGCTTCAGGAGAAGGACTTGGGTGCTCTTTCACTCAAAGTCATCATGTGGTGGCATATGGTTCAAGGCAACTGAAAATCTATGAATGCAACTATCCCACTTATGATCTGGAACTAGCTGCAGTGGTCTTCGCTCTCAAAACCTTGAGACACTACCTATATGGGGAGAAATTTGAGGTATTGTCAGACATAAAAGCTTAAAGTACCTGTTCGATCAAAAGTAACTCAATTTGAGACAACGCAGATGGATGGAGTACCTGCAAGATTATGAATTTGCACTGCGATATCACCCTGGCAAGGTAAACAAAGTGGCGAATGCCCTTAGCCGCATTTCGCATGCAACCGTGGCTAGTCTGATTATGAAGGAATGAGACGACCATCCGAGAATTCAATTTGTACATCAAAGATAGTGGGAGCATGTATAATCTGATGGTACGGTCCAGTATGGTTTCCAAGATTGAACAAGAAGAGCGGACATATCCTGAATTGGCAGAAATATGGGCCAAGATCTCGATTGGAGAAGACATACCAGAATGGGAATTATGACCTGGACAAGGTCTCTTATTTCGAGGCAGAACATGTGCCTCAAGGCTGCAAAAGAGAACTGTTGACAGAAGTTCATCAATCAAAACTCTCTATCCATCCAGGTAGCACCAAAATGTATCATGATCTGAAAAGACATTATTGGAGGCATGGACTCAAAAGGGACATGGCTGACTTTGTCTGTCACTGTCTTACTTGTCAGCAAGTCAAGACAGAACATCAGAAACTGCCAGGACTGCTCAAACCCCTACCTGTGGCCGAATGGAAGTGGGAACACATTGCCATGGACTTTGTGACAGGGTTGCCGAGGTCTTCAAAGGGTAACGATGCAATCTGGGTTATAGTGGACCATCTGACCAAGTCTGCACATTTTCTCCCTATCAAGATGACACACTCATCTGAGACTTTGGGTCGGCGATACATCAAGGACATCATCAGACTACATGGCATACCCAGGACTATTGTGTCCGACAGAGATGGCAGATTCACTGGCAGAGTGTGGCAGAGCATGCAGTCAGCTATGGGGACAAATTTGTTAATCAGCATAGCTTTTCATCCACAGACTGACGGTCAGTCAGAACGAACAATACAAACATTGGAGGATATGCTGAGAGCATGTATGCTAAACTTCAATGGTAGTTGGGAAGATCACCTACCACTGGTCGAATTCTTATACAACAATAGTTACCAGGCAAGCCTCAAGATAGCTCCATTTGAGGCATTGTATGGTAGACTGTGCAGATCTCCAGTATGTTGGACAAAGGCCGGTGAGCCTGCTCTTATTGGACTTGATCTGGTTGCGGAAACCATGGAACAGATCAAAGTGATACGACAACATTTGCTCATGGCACATAGTCGTTAGAAGAGCTACGCTGAAAAGAGAAGAAGATTTCTTGAGTTTGAAGTGGGAGATCTAGTATTCTTGAAGGTCTCGCCACGAAAGAGACACATGAGGTTTGGAAAGAAAGGGAAGCTGTCACCCAGATTTGTGGGACCCTTTCCAATCCATGAGAATGTGGGGGAAGTGACTTATCATATTAAGTCCCGACACGGTCAAAATATATCCTTTCAAGTACATCTCCGGCCCTCACATGGCCGATACTGACACTCCTCAAGTTAGCAACTGTCGACACCCATGGTCCAGTAGACGTAAACCATCTCACACACATGGCCGATATTGGTTCAATAGTCAAGGGCACGTGGAAGCAGTATTACATATCTCGTATGATCAACGTCATAAGCATTCATAATCATCATAAGCACTTCTTACAACATTGCATTATATCTAGGCACATGGGTGGGTTCATTAACTGGAAACCACTCATTGCTCAAGAACCATCTCAATAAAAACCTGTTTACACCTAGTGCAAGGTTAAATTCCCTCACCGAAAATGTGTGGTATCACGGTCTTTGTTCAACAAGCAAACAAGTGCACAATCAATCATAAGTCAACATACATAGCATCAAATGTATACAAACAAGTAGTATTTCAAAACCACACTTGTTTTCCCAAAAAAATCTCCAAGGTAAATGAAATTGAGTCTCCTACTTGGTTTCTAACCATTTTAAATTACAATAATCCACAATAGAGTAATAATAAGGTACTCAGTCCAAAACTCATATTGTCTTCTCGGCATGACCAGATTGACTTAATGAGTTAGGTCTAGATACTCAGGTCACTTCTCGGCTGTCTTCTGGATAGGACCAGATTGACATGTTGAGTAAGGCTTCGAGGTCACTCAGTGCCCGACAAATATAGCGTCGGCCTGGAAGTGAAGTCATTCAGTGCCCGACCAATAGAGTCGGCCTGGAAGTGAATACAATAGTATATACACTATAGTAATAAGAGAAAAGGGTTAGTACATTTTTAATTTATCAAGGCCATAAACATCACATGCATCAATAATCAAACAAGATTTTATACTTAAAAACTGGGTCCCTCAGAACAAGCCTTGGAACCAGGTACTGTGGCTTCGGATCATTCGAACCACTGCCTAAACTAGTCACTGACTTCGGAACGTGGGTCTGTCTTCGGATCGCCCGAAGATTGGGTCTCGGATCATCCGAAGGTCCTTCCGAACCGAAAAAAATTTGAAAAACAAGTCTCGGTGGGTCTGTGTGTCTCGAAATATGCGGAGTGAGGCTCGGATCATCCGAGTCGAGTTCGGTCATTTCGAACTCGGCTCGGAACATCCGGGCGAGTTAAACTTGCCTCGGATGCTTCGGGCTTCGGGTGAAGCTCGGAACGTCTGAAGGGTTCCTCTCGGACAGTCCGAAGGGTATGACCCTTGGACCGTCCGAAGATTGACTCTCGGACCATCCGAGAGTCATCTTCCTCTACTGTCTGTATGACCGGCAGAGATTACATGAAATACGAATTCGGAAACAGTGGGTTTCCCAGATTCGGTTTTCACATCCAACCGGTCAGATGGACTCCTCAGTGAGTCCTTTTTCCATAGGGAGTGGTTTAAAGTTTTAAGCTCAGTAGGCCATCCGATTTTAATACTGAAACCACACTGGTACTGTAACACCCCACCCTCTCCGTGAATTTCAGAGTCTAATTTTTTTTTTAAAATAATAATAAAACCTCGAAAGAGAGTGGGCGGCATCACGACGCGAGTTAAGTTCAGACTACCCAAGTCTGAACCTTAACTGGCCAACCATGTGTACATGGAATAGACCATGATTATGAATCACACATGGAACTAACATCAACATGCAGAATAACCTAGATTAATTGCGGAATAGAAAGATTAGATAGCAAGTAACAGTCTCAGACATTAATTAAGATAAATCAACGATCCAAAGGTTATTAACCTAATCAAACCATAGCAAGTAATGAATTATTACATGTCCAACAGAAGTATTCAAATGACAGTAATATAAAGTAATCCAATCCATCATTAAAGCGCTTAGGCTTGGCTCCCCTCCCGCTCATCGACCTTCTTTTTCCCTTTACTTGTACCTGCAATCTCCTCTGAGGATAGAATTAGGGCGTTAGATCAACGCGCCCAGTAGGTTCCCGAATCAGGGCTACCACATGTTAGCATATAAAACATGCATATACATATCATAATACATGATCATCAAAACAGGTAAAACAATGCTATGAAGTATGCACATGCAATGAGCATCCCCCATCATGTACATTCACAACCATCACTTGACGTGCCTTGCACCGACAAGGTAAATTACAACACACTTTCATCTCTTCATCATTGACTGATTCATATCACGTATGAGTCCTTCTGGCGGGACTCTCATCGCCTAAGGAGACCATTGTGACTATGATCATCATGTTACTCCTCCTGGCGTGACTTGCACCACCGAGGAATGACGTAACTCATAACTTGAAACACTGTAGAGCCTCATTCGTAATCCCATGTCTATGCATGAGATGCCAATGCCTGTATGCCATTTGTTAATGCATAATATATCATTTGAAACACATATAATAAAACAAGAGTCTTATAAGAAAACTGGGGTAAAACTGTGGTTACAAGTAGGTAGGAAACCTACTGAAGAATCTCTTCAGCGTCCGTTTTTTCTTAGGCTTTATCCGGTCACCGCTCGCAGTCGTGCACCGTCACAGAGATCCGTCACCTTATTCACATAAATCATGGACCAACTTTAATCCCTTACTTTATTTGATTCCCATTTTTGAGTCTAAGTCTACAAATACCAACTCATGGTTGTGACCCTTATTTACAAACATGCCATTGCTACCAATACCTTGATTAAACTCTACAGCCTTAACATGGTTCAGCCATGTTTTGGCCAACCAAATCAGTAAACATAATTCCATCTTAGATCACATACGCATCCATAAAATGACCCATGAAAACAGTCCATGGGGTTCGGCCATACTCATGGCCTAACCCTTATGGTTCTTTGCTCAATAATGTCCTTTATTTAAATTGGCTCTACCCCTTAGCCATGTTAAACCCACAGTTTAGCCATCCTATGGCCAACCCAAAATCAATAACCTTATCACATAAAAATCTCCACCATTTGGTATGGTTTTATCTCTCCAAAACCATACCAACTTATCAAGCATTTTTATGGGGTTCAGCCATCCAATGTGGCCGAACCCTATGCCCATGTTTTGATCTTTCACACATGCTTTAGGCATTATTTAAACATGCAATATCAGTATCATATTACTGCCTTTAAACCTCTTAGAAACCATCTAATTAAATTCATCCAAACAGCCCATAAAAGTCCATGATTTCCATGTTTCATAACTTGAAAACCAACAACCTTTTACATGGGGTTCGGCCCTCCATGGTGGCCGAACCCAATGGAAAAAGTTGAGAACCCTACTTCATTCGATTTTCGGGAAGAAAATTTTAAAAAGAGGGTTATAATGTAACACACCAGTTTCTCAATGAAGTGGAAAATTACGAAAATGCCCCTGAGTTATTAAATTAATTATTTTGTGATGTCAAATAAGGAAATGGTGGGGTCCATTGCTCAAATTAAAATCATATGAGCACATTATGAATGTTAAGTTTGATTGGATGGGTAATTTACGTCAATTGGTTCAAAAATGGCTAAATGGGTCAAAGGACCCAAATGGGACCCAATGGGTCATGTATGTCATGATTGATCATGGAGTGAGCTCAAAGCTTAATTGGTTTAAGTTCATTAAATATTTGAGTTGGTTTGAGTTGAAATAAATAATGGAGTTTAGTTGAGTTGAATTTATTAGTTGAGTTACATTAAATGAATGAGTTGAGTTGGGTGAGTTAAATAAATGGGTTGGATGGAATGTTTGTTTTAAGTAAGTGATGTGTGTGAATGGGAGTGGAATGGATTGATTTCAAGTGAAAAACAAAGAAAAACGTGGGCTGCATGGGGAAGTTATCTTATGCATGTAACTCCTAGTTAAGTGTTAAATGTTGGTGGAGGTTTTGGGAGTTACATGTGGTGAGGGAGGAGTTGCAAAGTTAAAAGATTCATAAAACACGTTGGATTGCATGAGAATTATTCTATGCATGAGAATTAAAGGGGAGTTGGAAGGTTGAGTTGGTCCAAGTGAATCAAATGGGTGAAGTTTTATTTAATTGGGTCAAAGTTTGTGAAATGGGTCAAAATGGCCAATTTGGACCCAATGGGTCGGGTTTGACTTTGTTGACCATTAAGTGAGTCCAAGATTGATTAAATTGGGGTTGTTTGGAGTTTGAAATAAAATCATATAGTTGAGTTAAATAAGTGAGCTGATTTACATAATTATAGTGAATGAGTTGGATGTAATATTTATTTTTAAGTGAGTGAGGTGTGTAGATAAAAGGTTTGTGGGTTGTTTCAAATTCAAAACTACCCTACACGTTGGTTGTATGGGGGTGTACCACATGCATGAAACTCCTAAGATATTGATGAATGAAATGATGGTTTTGGGAGTTACAACCTTGGGGAGTTGTATTTCAAAGTTTAATCCATAAACACGTTGGAATTTTATGGGAGGATTATGTCTTGCATGAAACTCCAAATGGAGTGTTTATGTTGCAAAATTAAAAGTATTATGCACGTTGGATACTATGGAGGCTTTATTCCATGCATGAAACCCCCGACATGGGGTATTGGTGAGAATCAAGGGAGGTGGAGTTACATAAGGGTTATGGCATTTCAAATTCAAAATTATAGGCTACAACGTTGGGGCTCATGGGTGTTTCACATTTTGGTTGAAACTTCTAGTTGGGAAATGAATGGGATTTGAGGAGGTTACACCAACAACCATGCAAGGAGACGTTGGTTGCTTGGGGTTTCATTTCATAGATGAAACCCCCAAGTAACATAAAGAACTTTGATTAAAGATGGGAGTTACACAAGGGCTGAATTAACCTTGGGCTGATTTTGGTTAAACAAAGGGCTTTTCATTTTACTCTCTCTATCCCTCTTTTCCTTGGACTGTTATCATCTCTCCAAAACCAAGAGCAGCAGCTGGTTGCTTAATCAGTCTTTGGATTGATCTCTTTTCATCAAGACAAGTTCAGCCAAAGGGTTTTGGCATCAAGACTTAGCACATACATCCAAGGCCAAAGTTTTCTCTCTTTCTCCCTCAAATCCATATCATTTGGCTGAATTATCCCAAGGAGCTTGCAGCAAGATCAGTCTCAGCCCAGAGAATAGTAAGAGGGAAGGAGAGGTCAAGGAAATAAAGGGTCAAGAAAGGAGTCAAAAGAACCGAAGGAGACGCGGTGTTCGTAAGTGCATTTTGAACCCTTGTTTAATAGATTGGTTAAGAAAATGAGATCTGGCCATCGTATGGCCAGATCCATCAATGGTTTAAATATGGGATTATGATGTTTAAAAGTGATGAAATATGGACCATAGGGTTCGGCCCTTTGGATGGCCGAACCCCATGAGAAAACTTGGTGATTTTTATGGTGTTTGAGAGATGAAATTCATATTATGTATTGAAGTTCTTTTAAAGGATTTTAAAGGGAGATAAGGTCACTGATTTTGACCAGTTATTACATGGATGAATTATGTGTTTATTAAGCTAAGTACTGATCAAAAAATATGGACAAATATTGGAGGGTTTACATCAAGGAAACCTTGGGGTTCGGCCATGTGTATGGCCTAACCCCATGGACTGTTTTTGATGGTTATTTGGGTCAAGTGTAGGATGGATTTTTATGTAAACATAATGTGCTTTGATTTAAGAATAAACCAAGTTTATAAATGGATAAATGGATCTAAACCATAGGCCATGAGGTTCAGCCAATTGGGTGGGCCGAACCCCATGAAATGGTATGATATTTCATGGAAGTATTAAATGGTTTTGTGAGATTTTAAAGGATTTAAAGTGAAGATAAGCTTACTGTTTTTAGGTAACTATGGCTTGGCTGAACCATATTACTACTATGGTTAAATTATGGATTAAAACCATTGACAATGGTTGGATTAATTACACCAAGAACCATAGGGTTCCGCCATATGTATGGCCGAACCCCATGGACTGTTATGTGGATATTTGGATTGAGTTTTACAAAATGGAAATCATACAAAGTGATGGGCTTATTGGATGGTTTTGAAAGGTAAAAACATGATAACATTATACTGTTATCCTATGTCTAAATGAGACCAAAAACATGTTTAAAAGGACCAAAACTATGGGGTTCTATGGCTAAGATAGGACATGGAAGTTTAAGTGGATTTTTGGGACTTAGACTAAGTTAGAATCACATGAATGAATGCTTAACTTGCTGTTATGTAAATAAGGTTTTGGGATTTCTACAACGGTGTACAAGCCGTGATCGGAAGACGGTTCAAAGGAAGGGTCAAACAAAGTAAACAAGTGTAGGTTTCCTACCTTTATTGTAACCACTATTCCATATGTTGTTTTATATTAATTTCAATAACTTGTATGGTTGTAAAGCTATGTTTCTAAATGACATGTTTGCATAGACATCTCATGCATGGCATGGGATGATGGTGTTGTAACCGGAGGCCACACTCCGTCGGGGCGTCCGAAAGACCACTGTGGGGTACCCTGATGATGAGAATCCCATCAGGAGGAATCCGGAGGCCACACTCCGTCGGGGCGTCCGAAAGACCACTGTGGGTTACCTTGACGATGAGAATCCCGTCAAGTGATGGCTATGTTGAATGGTGATGGGTGGGACTCATTACATGTTCATTTCATAAATAACATGTTTTTATGGAATTTTGTCACACATGTGTTATTATTATATTATTTGCATGTTTTTGACTAACCATGTGGTAGCCCTATTCGGAAACACTACTGGGCGCGTTGATCTAACGCCCTATCTATATCCTTAGTGGATGACGCAGGGAAATAGAAGAACGTGGATCGAGATGAAAACCAAGCATAGGAGCTTGGGCATTTTGAATGGATTTGAATGGACATGAATGGACTAATTATGGATTTGTTATTTGAATTTGGACAATGTAATTTGATAATTAGTTATGTTGGCTTGTAATAGGATAGATGCTATGGTTTGTTTTAAGTCAGATGGTTTGATTGAACGATTAGTTAAGATTGATTAGTAATTTTGGAGAATAAGTTATGTACTTTGCTATCTAAGAATGGAAAATTGGAATAGTTATGGGTTCTATTATAACCTCAGTTGGATTAAGACTAAGTTAATTCCGCAAGTTATATATGTACCATGTGCGGATCAGTTTTATGAACTTAGTTCATACGCACATGGGCTTGGCTAGTTAAGGGTCGGATTTAGAGATCCGACCTTAACTCGCGTCGTGACACTTCGCCCCGATCACATGATTATTATATTTAAAAAAAAAATAAACTCTGAAAATTTAGAGTAAAAAGGGCGGGGTGTTACAGGTACAAGAAAACCCATGATTTTTCTTAAACTTCAAACTGGTTTTACACACTCAAAACTTGGCCAAATTTGGTTTTTCTTGATTCTAAACCGACTGAAATTGAAAGAGGAACACAGTAGTTACCTTCACTCGAGTTTTTGGCTTGAAAATCTGACTTTTGAAAATCTTCCCTTTAAGCGTACAGCTGAGAAAACACTTTGGAAAACAGAGAAACTGAGGGTGAAGGATTGCTGGTTTTTCATAGAGAGCAGAGAGAGATAACAAATTGGTGGGAGTTTGCTCAGCTGAGCTGAGGCCAATTTATAGAAATTTGATCCGTAGATGGAGGCCATCGGGCCACTGCATGTTGCTGCATGCAGCTATTGCCGACGTCCCGAACAGTAACCGTACTGTTTGGGCGTTGGTTGCATATCAGCCCTTCCAAAGTTTCTGATTTTGCAAATAGGTCCCTGTTTGATAAAAATCCGATTTTGTTTACTAAAACATGATTTTAAAAGCTCAAAAATTTTAATCCAACCTGACAGATAAGTTGAGTTTTAAAAACTCTAATTAACATAAAAATTTGGAGTTTTAAAACTCAACAAAAACCATAGATTTAAATAAAAATCACAATTTAACACTATTTATACAATTTAACTTGTTTTAAATAAAACGATTTAAAATCCTCATTTTTGGGGTTTGAAAGAATAAACTAGACCATACTAAAATGGTCTAACATGCTACGCTTGTTTCAAAATTTATGTCATTTCCAAAACCATTTAAAAATATTTATTTCTCCCTTTCGGGGTTTTGACGGGCAGTTTTAAATACTATTTTCTGAAAATAAAATTATTTTAAAATCAAACATAGAAATCTTTGACTAAGGAGAAAAATATTATCCAATAATAATCACATAATAACACAATTTATAAAATAAAAACCATAATCGGTAAATTACCATTTTGCCCCTCCAGCTGGACGAGCGGATCATTGAACTTTCGAGCTCAGATTGGGCCACACCTGGGCTTCTCACTAAGTCCTAGCTGAAATCTCCGAGATTAGCCGGTCTAAGAGAGATTTATTAATCTAAACTATGCCTAATGTGGGTCAAGGTATTACAGAAGAGATGAGATGGTTGGTTTGTCTAAGTACATTATACTTATACACTAGGGAGGCCAAAAGATTCATTGGGAAACCAAGGGGTCTCTTTGGTTTAAGCCAAAGGTCTCCTTGGTTAAACCAAGAGTCTCATTGGTTAAGACAAACCATAATGAGAGGAATGGGATAAGTTTTGGTCTTAAACATAAAAACCCAAACCAAGGGGCACTCCAATCCCCTTGGCCGATCCTTCCTCTCTTGAACGAGAGATCTCTCCACTCCTCTCTCTCTTTCTCTCCCTCTTTCCCATCTCTACCTCCATACACCTAAAGCTTTTGAAGAGCAAAGAAAGAAGAAAAAAGATTAAGAAAGAAAAGACATATTTAAAATAAAAGAAGGAGACTAAAGTAAGGTATGTTTAAGATTTAATAATGTGGGAATGAGTCTAAGGAAACCATAAGTTTGGCCATGGTGTGGCCGAACCCATGGTTTCCATGATTGGTTGGGATGGATGACAAATTTGTTATAAGGCCATGGAGTTGGAAAAGCGTCCAAGGGATGGTTATGGCATTGAAACAAAAGAACCTATGCTATGACAATAATATGATTGAATAAAATCAGGTGGGGACAGATTTTATGGGTTCAAAATCACTAAATTTAGGACTTGTTGTTGACTGATCTTAAGATCAATTACTGGCTGATTTTGGATCAGTTTTAGGACCAGTTAATGGCTGGTTTTTGGGACTAATTTTCAGTCTTTAAATTGTTAAATTTGGGGACTATTTTGGTTAGTTAAAGCTGCCACAGATGAGACTGATTTTCAGTCTTTAAATTGTTAAATTTAGGGACTATTTTGGCTAGTAAAAGCTGCCACAGATGGGACTAATTTTTAGTCTATAAATTATTAAACTTGAGGACTGATTTGGGCTAGTAAAAACCCACCATGGTGGTTCGGCCATGATATATAGCCGAACCCTAGCCTTGGCTAGTGGATAGGTTAAATTCATTAGGTTAAGTACTAAAGATGGAATCCATGTTTTAATGTGATTAAGGATGTATGATTTTTATGTATCACTCTGTTTAAAATAACATAAGGATGAAAAGGTTGGTCAAAAACCAAAAGATAAGGTTCAGCCATGTTGTATGGCCGAACCCCATTGATGGTTTTCTGTGCACATAAGCACATAAAAAGGAAAGAAATGGAACAATCGGGTTCGGCCATGTTGTATGGCCAAACCCCATTGAGGGTCTTAAACGGGTTAATGAGAAGGAATGCATAAATGTGTTGGCAAGCGAAAATGGAACTTAAATGGAGATAAAGATGATGAAATTGAGATAGAAAATCAAACTAATATGTATGTTTGAACTTGATAAGGTAAAGGGGTTCGCAAAAGGATTGCGATTCTTCTCACGTGACCGTTGGCATTACCCTTGCAAGATAATATATCGTACATTGGTACGATTCCTACCTATTGAGAACACAATGATATATGATATGATAATGGTTTTTACTTCAAACATGATGATTACTTTGATTATACAAATTGTATATGTTTATAAATTGATTTTTCAAATGATGTGATATATTTTAAATGAAATGGCATCTTTGCATGGCATGGGAAGGAACATAGATGACCAGTAAGCCAAGTTCTGAGCGGTCCGGACATGACTTGAACTTGAGACTAGCTTGTATTAAAGTTATGTGAACTGTTGAGATTTGGCCTCGTCCGTTTGAAAGGAAAGGTACGACTTGTTGGGCCAAAGAGCTCTTGGTAAGGCAGTCCCGAAACCTTGCACAGTGGGAGGAGTCCACACTCGATCGGTAATCCTGATTAATTTGTTGATGGGTATATAGTGCCCTGGTGGTTGCCACCTCAAACACTATTGACATAATTGGCCAAGGAAACCGTTTATTGATTGATTTATGATTGGATATGGATATGGATGTTGGGTAAAAGTTCATTGGCATTGACGCCCATGACATGACACATAAGTAAGCATGATTATAATATGGACATCATGCATTGTTTTTACTACTTGTGAGATATTTTGCGAATGTAATATGATGTATATACCCTTGATTTATATTACTTCTATGTGTACCGTAACCCTACTTGGAATACCTACTGGGCATGTTGACTAATGCCCTACTTCTACCTTATAGATGATGGAACATGAAATGCCAAGGAGAAGGATGTAGGACCGGAAGGGAGCCAACGTAGGAGCTTGGGAGATTGAAGTTTAAATTACTAGTTTTATTTTCAATGATGTATTTGGGGACTTGCATTTTGGTTTGAAATAACTTAGACTATTTTGGGACACCTTAGACTTATTTGCTATGGTTTGATATGGTGATTGGCTTTCCTTGCCATTTGATGACATGAATATGAATAGTATTTTATTCATATAGATTATTCCGCAATTATTCAGAAAAGCGTGTGAAATGTTTAAGTGGACTTAGTCCACATACACGTAATGGTGGCCAGTTAAGGGTCGGGTTTTGGAAACTCAGACTTGAATCGCGTCGTGATGACCGCTCTCTCTCACTTGTTTTAAAAAAATATATATACTATGATTTTTTATGAGTGAAAAAGGGCGGGGCGTTACAACCTCGATCTTAGCACAATGCGTTTTGGGCCTGTGAGTTGAGTCGGGCCCAAAGTCATGCGGGCTTGTGTGGGTCCAGAGTGCATAATATTGTACCGGTTCGAGTGCGGGTCGGATCGTTGCAATGAAAATATTGAGTTTCTCATCTTATTCTCTTCTCTCTCGGGTGGATTCCCATTCTTCCCTTCTTTCTCTCCGGGTGGATTCCATTTGTTTGTTTCATCTACAGATCGTCTTAAAGTTTTTGACATGCGTTCATCTGTAGCAGCGTCATCAATCGTTCTTGCAGCACCATCCCTGACCTTGTGGCTCTCTCAACCAACAACTCTCACACGGATCCAACACCCAGATTTGTTTGGCCTACTACCCTTCACCACCTACGGCGTCCATCCAACCTCTGTCCAAACAGACCGAAGAACTCACATCAGCTTCATCACCTTTGCCACCCACAACCCAAATTTAGCTTGCTATCGCCCAAGCCACCAAATCCATCTGCCAAAATTCCTGCAATGCCCATCCCTGCCCATCTCCACCCATTCAACCTCCATCTCCTTGTTTCACTGACCATTCCAAGCACGTAGTCAAGCCTCGAGCATCCCTTTCATCCCCTCATACCCAGATCCAATTCCTACCACAAGTCGAGCCTCAGCAGTTAGCCCAACCACCGACTGTGGCCATCGCACCCTCACCCATGTTTCATCCCTTACTCTGCTTTCCCTTTTCTTTCATATTTTTGTTTATTTTCTTTTCCTTATTTTTTTTCCCATTCAACCCATACAGATCACTTGCCCATTTTCATCTGACCAACCCACCGCCTTTATCCCACTTTCATCATTGTTTAATGCCATGTCCCATTTACTTTTATATTTTATTACTTATTCCACCCCTTTGACGACCCATTAGTTCTATATTATTTAAATTTCACTAACCCCATATCCCCATTACCCACCTTTGATGCAACCATTGACCAACAACTGAACAATTGAACCCCATTTATTCCTTTAACCTGATTCAAACGCATCTCATTCCACCCATATTTTCTCCCGATCTTGTCCGCGCTGCCTCAAGAGGCTAGTTTTTATGTTAGAGAATAAGGATTTGTCGACCCAAGTGATTGTATTGCACACTATGGCTTGAAAACCACAGTCAAGCCTTGGCCTATCAATGGTCATGTTAATTGTTAAAAGAAAATATGTGAAGTGAAACATTGGTTGATTTCCTATTCTTTAGTCTAGTCCAAGGAATCAACACAAAAATCCCTTTTTAGTTTCATGTTCATCAGTAATGTGGAGACACATATTCAAGGGCTCAACTTTACTAATTTGGATTTCCTATCAAAGGGACTCATTGTGAGATCTTTATGCAACGATTTTAAATAGGAAATTGTATTTAATGTGATCACCACCCGGCACGCACAATCTATCGCCTCCTCCAAGGTCGTCTTAACCTTTTGGCAAGTTGGGCGACCGCCTGAGGCCCCCGATTAAAAGAGTCCCCCTGTTTCTCCCCAAATCCGTAACTTAAAACGCATACCCCATTTTTCGGGCTGCCTGTGGATGGAAGCAGCAAACAGAGGCAGCAACAATAGGGCAAGAGTGTGGGCACGCCTGCTATGGATCTGGCATCAATCAGGAGTCTCGGGTTGCAGCAAATCTGTAGAAATAAAAAGGGGAAGAAGAAAGAAAGGAGAAAGAGGAGCAAGAAGAAGATGGTAGAGAAAAGAACAGGTGTTGCCTCCTTAGAAGAGGAAAGAAAGATGAAAGGAGAGAATCAATATCCGTGTGTGGGAAGAAGAAAGAAAGGAGAAAGAGGAGCAAGAAGAAGATGGTAGAGAAAAGAATAGGTGTTGCCTCCTTAGAAGAGGAAAGAAAGATGAAAGGAGAGAATCAATATCCGTGTGTAATTGTCAATTGCTCTCATCTCCGCCAGGGTTGCCTTCTTATAGCAGGCCAGAATTGGTCGGAAGGAAAAGTCGGGCTGATTGACTTGGATCGAGCTAGAAAGAGAAATTTCCTTATACAATCCGATTATGCGAGAGATGGAAGTCGGCTAAGAAGGTATAATCCCTACGCTGCATTTGGATGAAGGGTTGTAAGGGTAATGAGCCCTTATTACCCTTCTTTGGTAATTTGGGCTGCGTTTTGATGGAGGTAAGAGGGGTGACCCTCTTTATTTGTTTGGTAATTTAAAAATTATTCTAATTGAGGGTAAAAATTCAAAAAATTACCCTTTTCATCACCCTTTTGAACACCTTGTTGAAGTTTGGGGTATTCAAGGGTGACCCCAAATTTAAGAGTGACTTTAGATAAGGGGTGACTCCTATAAAATTACCCTTCATTCAAAAGGACAAGAGAGGGACGACCCTTAATTGTCATCTGAACATCCAGCCCAATTGAAGTTTGCCTAAGAGATGACCCGACGCATTCGTTCCTGCTACATGCTACTTTACAACCATTCATCAATTTTCTCTTTTTTCACGGTGTCAGATTCTATTATTGAAAATGATATTTTAACAAGAGGAATAGATTTTAAATAATTTCTTTTTTATTATATGTAGTTAAAATTTTAAACAAATATTATTTATAAATATCAAGAAAGCCCCATTTAAATTTTTTGCCTTAGGCCTCAACTTATGTTAAGACGGCCCTGGTTCCCTCCCCCTACAACGAGAGAGAGAGAAATTAGAACTATAGGGCCCTTGTGACTTGATCGCCTATGAAACATAAGACTGAGGACTCTTTACCAATGTTATCAAAACCGGATTGAACCATGAAACATAAACGATGGCTCACAAATTTTTAATTTTAATTTTTTTTATTTTCCTTGTCAAAATATCTAAAATTAATATTAAAAAATGGATATATTTGAAGTATAAAGGTTTCTTACCATTTCTACCCCATATCTTTCACTTTTTTGGTATATTACTTAGATTTTGAATGTTATTTGTAATATTTATATTAATTTATTTGTAAAAGGTGTTTTACTTAATGTTATATGTAATATTTATATTATACTATTCATTGACCGGCTTTGACCGCTGTTGAACCCGGTTGAACCCAAAATGCCTCGAAGACGGTTCGTTAGACGGTCCGGTTCTGATAACATTGCTCTTTACAACCATTAAGATGGCATCTGCACTGCTTAGGGAATTAATCCGTTAAACCCATTTGGAACCCATCATTTACACACTAATTTCCGAAAGTTCAAAATGAAGATTTCATTAATTCATGAAATTACATCCCGTCCACATTTTTCCCAAAGGTGTTCTGGGTAGTGGACTTAAACCCTTGAAGTGGAGCCTTTAAATCCCTCATATTTGCATTGCTAGACTCAAGATTAAAAGGTGATTTTCACATAGAGATTCTATGCCAGATTGGGAGATTTGATATTTAATTGATGGTCGATTTATTTGTTTCACTTTTAGATAATTGTTGGTGACCCTAAGTTTGACTGTGTGGAATAGCAATAGAGTGTCGAGCAACCGAATGAATCAGGATCCCTCTTATGTGAAAGATGTAAGATGAAACGGCCATCTCTATGATGTGACCCACACATCATTTGAAATTGAATTTGAAATGAAGGGTATCACATTAATGGTATATCATCTAGCGGTTTGGAGACATAATTGGATCAGTTACTCACTTTGATGGTGTGTGGGTTTAAGACTTAGAAACTGTCATTTTGGGTCTTCCTTCTTGCTCAACACTGTTCTCTCCCAATTGATCCATTACCTTATGAAAATCTGAGAGATTTTAAAGAAGAGAAAAGAAGAGAAATCCAGAGGCTTTTGGAACCTCGTGTTGTTGTTCGTGTATTGTAGAGAAATCAACACACCTGTCTCGGATCTGTGCTGGGAAGAGAAGAAAAGAAGTACAGCCAAAGGACAACAGAAATACACTTTGATTAGCGATGGATTTAGGTATGTGTCTTGGTTTTGTTAATGATGTTTACTTCCTCCTTATGATTATAATGATTATGATCTTTGTAAAACATCAGTTTGATTCATGATTTTGTGGCAATTAGTAAATGGATTAATCTTATGTATGTTTGGGCATAATAAGACAATACTGTGAGATTTTTTTTTTTTTTTAAAAAAAGATGTTTCAATGCCCAAACACTCACTTCCATTAAGCAAATAGTTCTATCAATTGGTATCAGAGCCAATAGGGTTCATTGAATCACTTGATGTTTTCACTAAGGCTGTGTGATGTAGATATGATATTGAACTTATTGTATTGGGCACAAAATAATGATGTTGTAAACTTTGATTTCTCCTTAAACAAAAAAAAAAAATTCAATATATTATGAAGTATTTCTTTAAGGTTCTAAGATTGTATTATCATTTTAAATACGACTTACCATCAAGTGGTAACCTTTCCTATGGTCTCTCAAAGCCATGTGTTTAAAGTGAGGCTGCATTTTGAAGAAATGAAATTTATGATGATAATTAAATTTAGATTAAGGGGAAAATTACTCAGATCTGAATACTGGGCAGTGCTGAATTATTTCAGCCAGTGAACAACAAAAGACAAGGCTGAAATGTGAAAATAAAATAACAAAGGTGGCCATCTTGATGGGTTTGATGTGTATTAATGTAAGGATTTTTAAAGGGAATGGCATGGAGGTTTGGCTGCATCTGCAAGCTGTATATGAGAATTCAATCAGCTGAATTCACAACTCTTTTACACAGATTTTATCTGTGAACTTTTCAGCCGACTCGATTGTATTACTCTAAAAAATTCAATTCCCTGTTTTGAAAATCCCATCAGTTGGTATCCTGTGGTATGTTTGTATGGGACTGAAAATTCATGTTTTAGATTTGGGTGTACTGAGATAAGAAATCTTAAAAAAGAAATAGATTTTCACTCCCAAAATTTCAATCGTAAATTATGAAGTTTATAAGATTCAGTGCAGGTCGGACCACTAGTAAGCATTGGTCGAACCGATATTAAGCCTTTATCGGTCAAACCAATATTAGAGTTTTGTCGGTCGGTCGAACTGACACCCAGCAGGAAATGCCTTCTAGTGTACTTATTAAACTTGTACATCAACTAGTGATGGAGAATTGATTTATTATGCTGAATTAATCAATTTTGAAACAAGTGAAGAATACTTAAGATGTCTTATATATTGAATGAAGTGATAGAAATATAAGATTAAGTGTTTTATATGGAAGTTCTTATGAATTGAATGTGAATCTTAATTGATTCGATTTTAACTTGAATTCATATTATGATACGGTTTGTTAGTCACCAAAGTGGCTTAACTGAAATGTGTTGAAAATTGAGTCATATAACCATGATTTAATACTCTTCCCAAGTATTAAATGATAATGGCTTTGCAAATTGCAATCCCTAATGACAAAGGTATTAGGTTGGCCCAAAGGTGCACCGTTCCGAGTGGTTAACGAATTGGGATATGTTAATTGAAGGGTATTTGTGGTTGGTATTCGCACGGACACCCAAATGTGACGGCGATATTTGGTCACTTGTACTTAGTTGGTTAGTCCTATTGGTGATTGGGAATAATCATGATGATTAAAATGTTGTGCCAATAGATTACCCAAAGGTAGATCATTGGCAATACTATTTGCTAAAGTTATTTTAAACGGTGTGTCATAAGATTACCCAAAAGTAGATCCGATAACTCTGTTTACTAAAGTTATTGATTGTGTGTTTCTACTTAAGTTTAACTCATAGCATTAAAGAGTGATCATGTATTATGAATTTGTAGCTACCTTACATGTTATGCTTAATGCGCAAGCTTTGTCTGTCCCCATATTGAATGTGAAGAATTTCTCAGAAAGAAAAAAACAAGTCGAGTTTTACCTTGATGTATTCGATCATGATAAGGTAATTATTTAAGATAGGCCTATTATAACAAATGAAAGTAGTGCTCAAGAGAATGCATCACATGAAGCGTGGATTAAGTCTATCAGACTTAGCCTTATGTTCATGCGCATGACCATAGCAAACAACATTAAGTCAACACTACCAAAACAGATAATTTTTAGGATTTCCTCCAAAGCATAGAAAAATATATTCAAATTCGCGGACAAGTCCTTAGCTCAGCATTTATGGTAAAACTCACAACAATGAAATGTGATGAGACTTGAGGAATGTATGAGCATGTGATGGAAATGACCAACATCGCTGCTCAGTTAAAGAACCTTGGAATGAGTGTAGATGATTTTTCATTGTCCAGTTCATTATGAATTCTCTACCTTCTTAGTACGGGTCATTTCAAATTAGTTACAATACTATGAAAGACAAATGGCAAATCAATGAATTGACAAATATGTTGATTTAAGAGGAGACTAGAATTAAGAAAATTGGACATAACTCACTCCATCTAATGAGTCAAGGGCTACTTGACTTGATCTATGCCGATGCATGTGCCCATTTGATGTTCCATCTTTTGGTGGAGAATCCTATTTCATCACTTTTATAGATGACTTTTCACGGTATGGTTACATTTATCTATTGCACGATAAATCTCAAGAGTTAATTCTGTAGAGATTTTTATCACCGAGGTAGAAAGGAAATTAGATAGGAAGGTGAAGGTCATAAGATCTGAGAAAGGTGGTGGTGAACACTTATGGATATGGTTAGGAGCATGCTATGTAATGACAATGTACCTGTTATGTTGTGGATGTATATATTAAGGACCACAGTGTACATATTGAACTGGGTTCCTAGTAAGTCAGTTCCTAAAACACCTTTTGAACTGTGGATAGGAAGGAAACCCAGTTTAAGACACCTACATGTATGGGATGTCCTGCGGAAGAAAGGATATATAATCCACATGAAAAGAAACTTCATGAGAGAACAATCAGTGGTTACTTCATCCGTTACCCTGAGAAGTCCAAAGGGTATAGATTTTATTGTCCAAAACATAGAGTAAGGATTGCAGAGACCGGAAATGCAAGATTCATAGATAATGGTGAGGTTAGTGAGAGCGATACAATAAAAATTGTGAATATACAAAAAGTACGGGTACAAGTCCCTATGCTCGTAACTTTGAAAACTGTTGTTGTTGTTCCTAATGTCATTGAACAACATAATGAAATAGAACACTTCAATGATCAATCACTCCTTGAGGAAACTATCATCACTGATGAACCGATTGTAGAATAACCAAAGGAAATAACATTAAGATGATCTCAAAAGCAAAAGAGACCGGCTATTTCAAATGATTATGTGGTTTACATACAATAATCAGATTATGATTTGGGGACTGTTAAGGATCCGATCACATACGAAGAAGCCATATAATGTGAAAATTCTGATAAATGGATAGAAGCCATGAAAGATGAGTTAAACTCCATAGACTAGAATGAAGTCTGAGATTTAGTAGAATTGCCCCAAGGATACAAGAAAGTTGGATGTAAATAGGTCTTTAAGACTAAATGAGACTCAAATGGCAATATCAGACGGTATTAAGCCAGACTTATGGCCAAGAGTTTCACTCAGAAGGATGGCATTGATTATAAAGAGACCTTCTCTTGTATCCAGGAAGGACTCTTTCAGAATAATTATGGCTCTAGTAGCTCATTATGATTTGGAGTTACATCAGATGGATGTTAAAACCGTGTTTTGAATGGTAATCTAGATGATGATGTATATATGGATCAACCTAAAGGTTTCTCCATAGAGGGAAAATGAACACAGAGCATGCAAGCTTAAGAAATCAATTTACGGTCTTAAGCAAGCCTTTCGGCAATGGTATCTTAAGTTCAACGATACCGTTACCGCCTTTGACTTTAAGGAAAACACCGTTGATCAGTGTATATATCTGAAGGTTAGTGGGAGCAAATATATCTTCTGGAAATTGTATGTTGATGACATTTTGCTCGCCACTAATGATCATTGTTCCTCTCAAGATGCCCCTATATAAGAAAAGGAGATAAATTCATTCTAATACAATGTCCTTAAAATGAACTTGAAAAAAATAAAAAATGAAGGGAATCCCTTATGCTTCTGCTGTAGGTAGTTTTATGTATGAATAGACCTGTATCAGACAAGACACTAGCTTTACCGTCAGTATGCACAAATCAAAATAATCATGGAATAAATCATTAGAAAGCTGTAAAGAAAGTTAGGAGATATTTACACGCTACTAAGGATTTCATGATCACCTTTAGGAGGTCCAACAATCTCGAGGTCGTTGGCTACTCGGATTCGGACTTTGGTTGATGCATTGATAGTATAAAATCAATGGTTGGTTATTTGTTCCTTATGGCTAGCTGAACAATCTCATGAAAAAGTGCCAAACTGACTATCACTGCATCATCAACTATGGAAGCAAAATTTGTGACATGTTATGAGGCCACTATTCAAAGAATGTGATTGCGGAATTTTATATTAGGACTTGGGAATTGATGACAGTATTGTCAGGTCGCTGATAATTCATTGTGATAATTCCTCAACAGTTTTCTGTCTATGAACGACAAGTATTTTAATGGATTGAAACATATGGAATTGAAGTACTTTGTCGTAAAAGAAGAAGTTTAGAAACGGACAGTGTCAATTGAGCACATAAGCACTCAACTCATGATAGTTGATCTGTTAACGAAAGGATTACCAATAAAGACATTTAAAGAACATGCTAATCGAATGAGTCTGGAACGTAATCCATTATGATTAATTAATGTATCTTGAGTTGCATTATACATATATATATGTACTATATTTGACACTTGAGTACTCATGATAACGTTTCTGATAATTTATTCCTGTTTATTTTATTTTATTTTGTATGCATTATGTGTGATTGTTTATCACTAACAGGAATAGTCTTTATATTAAGACACTTATGTGGACCATTATGAAATATATCTCGCTTAAAGAGTTATGCTAAGTGGGTTAGTTATGTTGTAGTGATGGAAGGGACCATGTCGGACAAGATGATGTGCAACCGCCATTACTCACATTTGTGGGTCGCTTAGTATTAACATTATGATGATAACTGCATTATGATTATTTGAATGTGAATTATGTGCGCGCCTTATAACCTTGTTTTAGATTCAATGATGATGATGATGTAGGCCAAGTGGGAGAATCTAAGATGAAACGGCCATCTCTATGATGTGGCCCGCACATCATTTGAAAATGAATTTGAAATGAAGGGTATCACATTCATGGTATTGCATGTAACGGTTAGGAGACATAATTGGGTCAGTTACTGTAACGTCCCGCACTTTTTCACTCTAAGAAAATCAGAGCATATATATATATATAAAGAGTGAGAGAGAGTGGGAATGTCACGAAGCGAGCTAAGTCCGAGTTTCTAAAACTCGACCTTTAACTGGCCATCAATACTTGTGCGTGGTCTAAGTCCACTAAAACAGTTCACATGCTTACAAATATTTGCAGAATAAACATATGGATAAGATTTCATCCATAACCATGGCGTCAATATTAAGCAAGGAAGTCAATCACATAAAATTTACTGAAGTTTTAAATATCCAAATATATCATCAAACCATAGAAAATAAATTAAGTTATTACAATCCCAAAATACGAATTATCTCAATACATTGTTCCAAAACCAAATAAGTGAAATAAACATAAAACTGCCCAAGCTCCTAAGCTTGGCTTTTTTCACGTCCCATGTCCTTTCCATTTCCTGTTTCAACATCGAAAGGGTAGAAGTAGGACATTAGACAACGCGCCAAGTAGGAATTCTAAATAGGGTTATGTAAACATAGGATCAATATAAAAATCAGAATAAGTACATCATATTAAAACTGTAAACATATCATAGTACCAAAAACAGCGCCTGATAAACATATCCAAATCATGCTAATGTATGTGTCATGTCATTGGTGTCATATGCCAATGATCCCTCACCCAATCTCTATATCAAAACGCCATGCAAATCATAACAACAATTTCCTTGATATAATGAAACCATGTCAAGGTGTTCCCTTGGCCATTTACGTCAGCAGTGTTTTGTGATGGCACCACCAGGTCACTGTTATACCTCCCCACGTATGTTAATTGGAATTACCGATGGAGCGTAGACTCCTCCCTCTGTGCAGGATTTTTGGACTGGTTAACCCAGAGCTCTTTGGTCCAAATTAAGTTGTACCCCTATCAAGCAATCCTGGATAAGGCCAACATATCAATGGTTCACATAGCTTCTTCCAAGCTAGTTTTCATACCCCAAGTCATGTCCGGACAGCTCATAACTTAGCTCGCTGTCCCATATACTCCCTCCTATGCCATGCATGAGATCATGAATGCAACAATGCCTTTTTATTTCAAATCACATGTTAAGATAAAAACAGTTTCATAATCATTTACATTTAAAGTAAGTCATCACCTTTGGAAATACAAATCAGTAACACAAAAGTATATATATGATCCACATATGTTTCAATAAGGTAGGAATCCTACCCACGTCCGATTTACTGTCCTTTTCTTGTTTCGCACGAATAATTGCTAACCATCGCGTGAAAGTGAATCACACCTCTTTACCTTATCAATTTAATCGTATACAATAATCAATTAAATTACCCATTCAATTTAAATCATCCCTTACTTCTTTCTAGATAGATTGAAATTTTTGGAAACATTATAAAAATTTAAAGTTTTCAATTTAGTCGACTGAACCAGGAATTCAGTCGACTGAATCATACTCAAATATAGTGTTCTGCCTTACCGCAGACTTTCAGTCAGCTGAAACCCAACTCAGTACTGTTATTCCTTGACTCGTTAACCTTTCAGTCGGCGGAATCATAGATTCAGTCGGCTGACTCTGAGTCAAACCCTCTGTATTCTCTGTCAATCCTCTTCCAGTCGACTAAATCACAAATTCAGTCGGCTGACTTTGGATCAGATTAACCGTGTATTCAGACAATATAGATTCAATCGACTGAATCATCAGCCAACGGTTTACATGTTCGATACGTAATCATTAAGTCGATTGAATCTATGATTCGGTCAGCTGAAACATGCCAGATTCTTTTTCTTATCTGTTACGTCTATGTTCGGTAGAATGAATCCTCTATTTAGTCGGCTGAACACCATTAAATCCCATATATTTTATTCCAGACCTTGTTCAGTCGACTAAATCACAAGATTCAGTCGGCTGAAACTCCCAGAAATGGTTTTCTGTCTTCAGCCACACCAGTTCAGTTGACTGAATCCCAGATTGAGTCAACTGACTGTTTGTCAGTCTCTTTTGTTCACACTCTTGGCTAGACCCTTCCTCATGGAATTTATTCCTTATTCTTTTAAAACATTTTAACATCATCCATATTACTCATAGATGGATTTACCCTACCCACTAGCCAAGGGTAAGATTCATTCAATCTTGTATCATTGCCACATGGTTTTGCATTCAACCCTTTGGTTGTTTGTTTCCAACATATATTTATTCTACAAATGGACATCCAGTTCCATGACCTTATACCAGTTTGGTCATCCCTTCACATCAGATATGGAACCCATAGGCTCGGCCATACCAAGACCAAAACTATGGTTTCCCTTAATCCCATATTCTAAAGTTATTTAAACTCAAAACATACCTTCTTTTCCCGTCTCCTTCTTTTTCTTTTGGTCTGCCTTCTTTCTTCCTTAGACCTTCCTCTTCCTTCCTTTGCTTTTCGATTTCTTCCAAGTGTAGAGATGGAAATGGAAAAGGTAGATGAGAGAAAACTCTTGATGTGCAAGAGATAGAATTCGGCCAAGGGGTGTGGTGTGCCCCTTGGTTGGTGTCTCTTGTAACAGCTCTAAACCTTTCATCTTCCCATTTAAGTTTGGTCAAACGAAAAAGTCTCTTGGCCAAACCAAGAAGACCCTTGGCCTTCCACGAGTCATGGGTTCCATCCCCATGAGATGGAAACTTTCCATCTTCCCTCTCAACTCACATTGAGATGGAAGCCTCCTCCACTTCTCATTCAACTCAGTTCAACTCAGTTCAACTCAATTTAATTATTTGAACTCATTTCCCAACTCAACTAATTCGACTTAACTCCTTTGAACTCACCCATGGTTGACCAAGTCAACCATGGCTTAGCCGATCATGCACCATATTGCATTTAGGTCCCACCTTGGCCTTGTCACTAGATGAAGTGTCCCCTTGACCAGTTGACTTCAATGCATGCCACATGGCGATGCCACCTCACATGCATGCCACCTCATATACATGCCACCTCACATGCATGCCACCTCATATACATGCCACCTCACTTGATGAGGTGGATTTAGTGCATTGGGTCCCAATTGGATTGTTGACCCAATTAAATTAACCTTACCCATTTACCTGAAAATCAGCTCATCAATGACCCATTGGGTCCCAATTGGGCAATTACCCATTTAATTACATTTACCCAATTACTTTCAAATTGAATCCTATCCATGATCCATTGGATCTTAATTGAGTTACTGACCCAACTCCTTACCCATCTAAGATTGACTTCATTTTCTAATCTTAAATTCAACCAATTAGCAATTTAAATGGACCAAATCCAATACATTATAAGTGATGAAAATTCAGGGTGTTACAATATTACCCTCTTTTGAAATTTTTATCCGAAAATCGAGCGAAGTAGGGTTTTAAACAGATTACATAAATAGCTCAAGACGAGTTGCTTTCATTTTTTATTCAAGTTCCCAAGTGGCTTCCTCATTACCATGTCAGTCCCATACCACTTTGATTGAATTGAATTGCTCGGTTCCGCAACACCCTTTGTTCCGTCTCAATCACTCTGACCGGCTTTTCGACGTAAGACACGTCGCTTTGCACTTCTATGTCTTGTACGTTCAGTACATGCGAGGGGTTAGGATTGTACTTTCTCAACATAGACACATGGAACACCTCGTTTAGTTATGACAACTGTGGAGGGAGTATCAGACAATAAGCGACTTCCCCCACCTTTTTTTGGATTGGAAAGGGTCCCACAAATCAAGGTGACAGTTTCCCTTTCTTTCCGAATCGCATGTACCCCTTTTGTGGCGAGACCTTCAAGAATACCAGATCTCCCACTTCAAACTCAAGGAATCTCATTCTCTTGTTAGCGTAGCTCTTCTAACGACTCTGTGCAGTGAGCACTTGTTGTCGAATCACCTTAATCTGTTACGTGGTCTCTGCAACTAGCTCAGGTCCAATAAGTGCAGGCTCACCAGTTTCTGTCCAACACACTGGTGATCTACACAGTCTACCATACAATGCCTAAAATGGAGCCATCTTGTGGCTTGCATGGTAACTATTGTTGTAGGAGAACTCAACCAGTGGTAAATGATCTTCCCAACCACCCTTGAAGTCTAACATGCATGCTTTCAGCATATCCTCCAATGTCTGTATTGTTCGCTCTGACTGTCCTTCAGTCTGTGGATGGAAAGTTGTGCTGATAAAAAAGTTGGTCCCCTTAGCCGACTGCATGGTCTGCGACACCCTGCCAGTGAATCGGCCATCTCTGTCGGACACAATAGTCATGGGGACACCATGTAGTCTAATGATATCCTTGATATATCGTCGTCCCATTTTCTCAGATGAATCTGTCATCTTGATTGGGAGAAAATATTTGGACTTGGTCAATCGATCTACGACAACTCATATTGCATCGTTGCCCTTTGATGACCTTGGCAACCCTGTCACAAACTCCACGAAAATATGTTCCCACTTCCATTCTGGCACTGGTAAGGATTTGATTAATCCTGGTGGTTTCTGATGTTCTGTCTTGACTTGCTGACAAGTCAGGCAATGAGCAACAAAATCCGCTACATCTCTTTTAAGTCCATGCCACCAGTAATGCCTTTTCAAATCATGGTAAATCTTGGTGCTACCTGGATGAATAGAGAGTTTTGTTTTATGAGCTTCAATTAACAACTCTCTTCTGTAATTTTGAGACACATATGTCCTACCTCGGAATAAAAGACCTTGTCCTGGTCGTAATTCCCATTCTGGTACGACGTCACCGGTAGACATCTTGGCCCATATTTCTTCCACTTCCAGATCTGTCTGCTTTTCTTGTTCAATTTTGGAAACCATGGTGGACCGTACCATCAGATTATACATACTTCCAAGGTCCTTGATGTACAAATTGAATTCCCGGATGGTGGTCAACATTTCCTATTCCCTCATAATCAAACTGGCCACTGTTGCATGTGTCATGCGATTGAGGGCATCTGCCACTTTGTTCGCCTTGCCAGGATGATATCGAAGTGCGAACTCATAATCTTGAAGATACTCCATCCATCTGCGCTGCCTCATGTTGAGTTCCTTCTGATCAAACAGATATGTCGAACTTTTGTGATTTGAAAATACCTCAAATTTCTCGCCATAAAGATAGTGTCTCCAGCTTTTGAGGGCGAAGACCACTGCGGCTAATTCCAGATCATGTGTGGGATAGTGATGCTCATGGATTTTTAGCTGCCTTGAACCATAAGCCACTATATGATGACTTTGAGTGAGAGAACACCCAAGTCCTTTTCCTGAAGCATCACAATATACTTCATAACCCTTGCTTCTTTCCGGCATAATCATAATAGGAGTAGTTGTAAGCTTTTCTTTCAGATCTTCAAATCTTCAGTTGCATACATCTGACAATTCGAACTTGACTCCTTTCTGGGTGAGTCGGGTGAGTGGAGCTGCAATCTTTGAGAAGTCCATAATAAACTTCTGATAATAACTAGCCAATCCAAGAAAGCTTCGGATTTCGATCACATTCCTTGGAGCTTTCCAGTTTCTAACTACTGCCACTTTAGCCGGGTCCACGGCTATTCCTTCCGTTGATATAACATGTCCTAAAAAATTGACCTCAGATAGCCAGAACTCGCACTTGCTTACTTTGGCATATAATTGATTCTTCTTCAAAGTGTCCAGGACTACCCTTAGATGTTCAGCATGGTCCTCCCGACTTGTAGAATAAATCAGGATATCGTCAATGAAAACAATTATAAACTTGTCCAGATAAGGACAAAAGATTTTGTTCATTAGGTCCATAAATATAGCTGGTGCAATTGTGAGTCCAAACGGCATGACCATATACTCATATAGTCCATACCGAGTTTTGAAAGCCGTCTTCTCTATGTCTTCATTCCTGATACGGATTTGGTGGTAGCCTGACATTAGATTAATCTTTGAGAAATGGCTGGAACCTCTAAGTTGATCGAATAGATCATCAATTCTGGGTAGAGGGTACTTGTTACTGACTGTCAGCTGGTTCAATTTCCTGTAATCCACGTACATCCGAAGAGTACCATTCTTCTTCTTTACAAACAATACCGGTGCTCCCCAGGATGATGTACCGTTCTGGATGCATCCCAGTCTGAGCAACTCATCAATTTGTTTCTTTAGTTCAGACATCTCTGCTGGGGCCATCCGGTAATGGGGCAATGATACAAGAGGAGTGCCAGGATATAGCTTGATCTCGAAATCAATCTCCCTCTTTGGAGGTAAACTAGGGAGTTCTGTCGAGAATACCTCTGCGTACACTTTCACTGTCGCAGGTAGTTCAGCCATTGGCGTCTTGTTTAATCTGATGTTGTACAGTACTAGACAGTTCATTTCCTCGTGCAATCTCCTAGTCATTGGAATGGTCTGTCTGTCGGCATGTACCACATATCCTTTTTTCTCGGGTGACCAAAATATCACCCTGCAGAGATGGCAGTCAATGCTGGCCTGGAATTTAGTCGACCAATCCATGCCCAATATGATGTCGTACTCTGTCATCTCGAGTAGCAGATAATTGAACTTAAATCTGAACCCAGCAAGTTCAGTGTTTGCCGAAGTGCAGATCAGTCCCAGTGATGTGTCTCCAATAGGGGATACAATGGTAAGTGCAGTGGACGGTTGTACTAAGGTGCCAGTAGCAGATACAAAGGAGTGGGATGCTCCTGAATCAAATAAGGTAAAAGCATAAGAACTACCAACTATTGCCGCCCCTTGAATCGCCGAGTGATCCACCGTCTCTGGAGGAGGAGCCAAAGTATACAGTCGTCCAGATCATGTTGAAATAGGTGCCCGTCCTGCCTGGTTATATGCTCTGGATGCTTGAGAATGAGTTGGTCAAGCTGGAAAACGGAAGGAACCCCTGGAGTGAGGAGGTCTACTGATCTGTGGGCACTCCCTCTTGAAATGGCCCTGCTGCCTGCACTGAAAACAGGTGTTAACACCTCGAGGAACCTGAGAGATGGATCCGGATGTGGAGGACTGATTGGGACGAAAACCTCTAGTGGACCCAGTAGAAGGTGAGGGTCTCCCAAAGTTGGGTCTGAATCTCTTGTTCGGGCAGAAATCATTTCCCTCGCTTTGACCTCGGCGATTATCCACAAACTTGACTGTTTCCATCAGCTCTTACTCAGCTTTACTAGCTTGACTAACCACTCCCGCCAAAGTAGCTTATTTGAATATTGTGACCATGGCTCTTAAGCTAGGTCGTAGGCCTCGTTCAAACTTCCGAGCCTTCTTGTATTCTGTGCTTACCATGTACAAAGCATAACATGATAGACGGAGAAACTCCTGATAATAGTCTGCAATTGTCATGGTGTCTTGGACCAGAGATATGAACGCTTGTGTCTGGCGCTCCTTTTCCTCCTCTGGAAAATAATGATCCAGAAACATTCCAACAAACTGGTCCCATGTCATCTCAGTCCTTTCCCCCGCTTGAATCTGTGCTTGCTCAAGTTCTATAACTCTCCACCACTTGCCGGCATGATCCACCAATTGTGAGGTAGCCAACAGTATCCTGTCCTCATTTCCGGTGATCTTGAGCAATTTCAAGATTTTTGTAATGTTCTCAACCCAGTTTTCTGCTTCTGTAGGTCCCTTTTTCCCTTTGAAATAAGGGGGACGCTACTGTTGAAAGTCCCTGACCATATTCCGGTCCTGTGATTCATTTGAGGTTACACCTCCATTGCCGTTCTGATGTTGCTGTAGAACGGAAGTGACCACTGCATGTACTAGGCTCTGCAACTAAGGAGGTATTTCAGGAATGTTCACACTATTTTGCCCCTCTTCCTGGTGTGGGTGTTGTACCTCTTCCTCCTGATGTGGGTTTTGTCGGGTATTTCTTCTTCTTCTTCTCGGAGGCATTTTCCTTAGTCATTGAAACATTGCTTGACTTAGTTTTTCTCATAAAGTGTTATGTTTACATAGTTTCGAAAATTGCCAAATCAGCATCTTGTATTTCTTGTTTTGGGGAATTTTCCTTTGCATCACATATTGTTTCTCATTTTGGGGAAATCCTGATGTTTCTTGTTTTGGAGAAATATGTCCTACTTTGCTATGTTTGATAAATTCATACTTTTAGTGATTGTCCTTCCCTTGCTTGTTATTCTTCTCATTAGGTGTTGCTCTCAAATTGAATGCTTACAGTCAGATTTTCAACAAAGTAAATTAATCCGGCTCCCGTGCAGCAGACTCCGAAGAGTCGGTCAGTTATGATTCTTATCTTGTCAGTGAGACATGATACTGTAATAATCTTACTTTGAAAGATTCAAACTTCCGGTTTCTCTCTGATACCAACTGTAACGCTCAGCCCTTTTTCACTCTAAGAAAATCAGAGTATATATATATATATATATATATAATTTTTTTTTATAAAGAGTGAGAGAGAGCTGAAGCGTCACGACGCGAGCTAAGTCCTAGTTTCCAAAATCTGACCCTTAACTGGCCACCAATACGTGTCCTTGGACAAGTCCACTAAAACAGTTCACACGCTTACAAATATTTGCGGAATAAACATATGGATAAGATTTCATCCATAACCATGACATCAATATTAAGCAAAGAAGTCAATCACAAAAAATTCACTGAAGTTTTAAAGATCCAAATATATCATCAAACCATAGCAAAATAAACTAAGTTATTACAATCCCAAAATACCAATTATCTCAATACATTGTTTTAGAATCAAATAAGTGAAATAAGCATAAAACTGCCTAAGCTCCTAAGCTTGGCTTTCTTCACGTCCCATGTCATTTCCATTTCCTGTTTCAACATCTAAAGGGTAAAAGTAGGGCGTTAGACAACGCGTTAAGTACGAATTCCAAATAGGGTTATGTACACATAGGATCAATATAAAAATAAGAATAAGTATATCATATCAAAACTGAAAACATATCATAGTACCAAATGCAGCGCATGATAAACATATCCAAATCATGCTAATGTATGTGTCATGTCATGGGTGTCATATGCCAATGATCCCTCACCCAATCTCCATATCAAAACACCATACAAATCATAACAACAGTTTTCTTGATATAATGAAACCATATTAAGGTGTTCCCTTGGCCATTTACGTCCGCAGTGTTTTGTGACGGCACCACTAGGTCACTGTTATACCTCCCCACGTATGTTAATCGGAATTACCGATGGAGCGTGGACTCCTCCCTCTGCACAGGGTTTTTGGACTAGTTACCCCGGGGCTCTTTGGCCCAAATTATGTCGTACCCCTATCCAACGATCCTGGACAAGGCCAACATATCAATTGTTCACATAGCTTTTTCCAAGCTAGTTTTCCAGCACCAAGTCATGCCCGGACAGCTCATAACTTGTCTTGCTGTCCCATATACTCCATGCCATGTAACACCCCGATTTCTCAACAAGATGAATATTTACGAAAATGCCCCTGGATTGGTAAATTTATTAATTATGATGTTAAATGAGAAAATAGTGGGGCCCATTGTTCAAATTAAGATCCTATGAACATATTATAAGGGTCAAATTATAATGGATGGGTAATGTACATCAAATTAGGTCAAAATGGTTAATTGGGTCAAAGAATTCTCAATGGTTGGAATAATTACGAAAATGCCCCTGGATTGGTGAATTCAATAAATGTGATTGTAAATAAGGAAATAGTGGGGCCCATTGCTCAAATTAAGATCATATGAGCACATTATGAATGTCAAGTTTGATTGGATGGGTAATTTCTCAATGAAGTGGATAAATTACGAAAATGCCCCTGATGTGTTAAATTAATTATTTTGTGATGTTAAGTAAGGAAATGGTATGGCCCATTGCTCAAATTAAGATCATATAAGTAAATTATGAATGCCAAGTTTGATTGGATGGGTAATTTACATCAATTGGGTCAAAAATGGCTAAATGGGTCAAAGGGCCCAAATGGGACCCATCGGGTCTTACTGGATTATTTGACCGTTTTGTGATTTTAAATTAAATGGGGTTAAGCCTATTTGATTGGAAATCAAGTGGAGAAAAAATGGGTAGGCTTGATCCATATGTAAAAACCAATTAGAAATGACCAAAATACCATTATTGGGTCATGGAGTCAAAAACAGGTCAAGGAGCTAAAAGTGGACCCAACGGGTCGAGTTGACTATGGTTGACCGTGTGGACCCTCTAGGGAGCTAAAACACGAGTTAAATCAGTTGAGTGGGACTGAAGTGAGTTGGAATTAAATCAAGGGTTGAGTTAACTCATGTGCATTGAATGAAATGCATTAATTATGGTGAGTTGGACATTGAGTTGAGTGAGTAAAAAATGGAAGTCAAATGGGCTGAAAATTCAGTGAGATAAGTGGGGTGGCTGTTTTGAGAGTTACAAATACATGGTTAACCAAGGGGCTAGTCATTGGAACATGGAGAATTTTATTTAAAAGTTGAAACTCCAATATAGATATTAAAACCAATGGGAGTTACAAAGTGTGTTCACACTTGGAGGAGGGGAGTTTCATTTCAAGAATGAAACTCTCAAATGGGACATTGATGAGGATCAAATGGGCTGAATGGAACTGCTGTATTATAGAGTTACAAATGAGGTTTTGACTTTTAAAATTCAAATATGATAAGACTACACATTGGAGGGGGGGGGAAGGTTTCATTTCTAGATGAAACCCCCATGTAAGAGATGGCTTGGTTTTCATGTTTTGAAACATGAAAACCATGGATTTTGTGGACTGTTTTTGGGTTTTGATTTAAGATTTAAATACATGTTTTAGAATGGTTAAAAAACATGGATCTAATTGACATAGGGACTGAAGTTTATATGGTCTAAAATCAGTGGATTAAAAGATGGAAATGGACCATTGGGTTCGGCCACTTAGCATGGCCGAACCCCATGAAAACAAGTGGCTAGTTTTGATGGTTTTTAGAAGTTAAAACCATATAAGTTGGGACTGATGTTAGATGTTTGTAATAGATTTAAAATACATGTTTTAAAGAGGGTTAAAACATGGGTTTGGATATCAGAAAAGGTGGAAGTTATGTGGTCTAAATCAGTGGATTAAAATTGGAAAAAATGGACCATGGGGATCGGCCATCTTGGATGGCCGAATCCCATGGAGTTGTGTTGATTTTGGATGTTTGTTTGAAAGGTAAAACCTAATTTTTATTTACTGTTATTACATGATTATCTGAGGTTTAAAAACAGTAAACATAACCATTGGGTTCGAACACCATGGAGGGCCGAACCCCATGTAAAAGAATCTTGGTTTTCATGTTGGGAAACATGGAAACCATGGACTTTTATGGACTGTTTGGATGAATTTAATTAGAGGGTTTCTAAGAGATATAAGGGCAGCAAAAGGGTACTGATATTGCATGATTTAAATAACACCTAATGCATGTTTGAAGGATCAATTCATGGACATAGGGTTCGGCCAACTTGAATGGCCGAACCCCATGAAAGAGATTGATGATTGTTGTGAAATCAAAGAGTTAGAAACCATGCAATACCATGGGGTTTCTATAGGAGTTTAAATAGAATTAGGTTTGCTGTTTTTATGCCTAAGATACAGGATAAATGATGAAAGATTATTAGAAGAATTGAATCCCAAAGAGCTATGAGGTTCGGCCATGTGAATGGCCGAACCCCATGGGTTGCTTTATGGTTTTTATTTTGTTTACTTAGGGTTATGGTTACTGATTTGGGTCAGCCTTTGGATGGCTGAACCATGTATTGATCATGGTTGAATTAGCATGATTAAACCATGAGTGATCATGGTGATAATCAGATCAACAGAACCATTGGGTTCGGCCATGTGCATGGCCAAACCCCATGGGGCTAGCTTTGGGATGAATGGACCAAGATTTATGGGTTTTCCTATGTATGTTAAATGAAATAAGCTTGCTGTTTTGGGTTGGCCATGGGATAGCTGAACCTTGTAGTTAATATGGCTAAATGGTAGAGCCTAACTTGTAAACAAATGATGGGATCATTGTGTAGGAGGATCATAGGGTTCGGCCATATGAATGGCCGAACCCCATAGATTGTTTTGTTGGAGATTATGACTTGGTTGTATGAGTTGGATTAAATAAACGTATGGATTTATCTTTGGACTTAGTGATAAGTAAATAACCAGCCACTAAGGTAGATTACTTTTATGAACTTTGATTATGAGCAAGATTAGACATTGGTTATAAAAATGGCAAATCTGTGAATACAAGTCAAACGAAGGGATTGATCAAAGGACTCACATGATGTAGTTGGGTCTTAGATATGAATGAACAAGTAAGTGATAGTATGATTTATTGATTGTTATATGGATAAGGTACCAGAAGTTGAACTACGTGCGAGTCGTGACCGGGTGACGCGAAAGAAAGATCAAGTACTGAAGTGAATCTTCAGTAGGTTTCCTACCTTTATTGTAACCACTATTTCATATGCTGTTTTATGTTGATTTCGATAACTTATATGATTGTAAAGTTATGTTTCTAAATGACATGTTTGCATAGACATCTCATGCATGGCATGGGATGATGGTGTTGTAACCGGAGGCCACACTCCGTCGGGGCGTCCGAAAGACCACTATGGGGTACCCTGATGATGAGAATCCCATCAGGAGGAATCCGGAGGCCACACTCCGTCGGGGCGTCCGAAAGGCCACTGTGGGTTACCTTGACGATGAGAATCCCGTCAAGTGATGGCTATGTTGAATGGTGATGGGTGGGACTCATTACATGTTCATTTCATACATAGCATGTTTTTATGGAATTTTGTCTCACATGTATTATTATTATGTATATGCATGTTTTATATGCTAACATGTGGTAGCCCTGATTCGGGAACCTACTGGGCGCGTTGATCTAACGCCCTAATTCTATCCTCAGAGGAGATTGCAGGTACATGAAAGGGAAAGGAAAGGTCATTGACCAGGAGAGGAGCTGAGCCTAAGTGCTTTAATGATGGATTTGGATTACGTTATATTACTGTCATTTGAATACTATTGTTGGACATGTAATAATTCGTTATTTGCTATGGTTTGATTAGGATAATAACCTGTGGATGGGTGATCTATGTTATTTAATATTTAAGACTGTTACTTGCTATCTCGTCTTTCTATTCCGCAATTATCTAGATTATTCCGCATGTTGATGTTAGTTCCATGTGTGATTCACTATCATGGTCTATTCCATGTACACATGGGTGGCCAGTTAAGGTTCAGACTTGGGTAGTCTGAACTTAACTCGCGTCGTGACGCCGTCCGCTCTCTTCCGATGTTTATTTTAAAAAAAAAATTAGACTCTGAAATTCTCGGAAAGGGCGGGGTGTTACATTCCATGCCATGCATGAGATCATGAATGCAACAGTGCCTTTTTATTTCAAATCACATGTTACCATCAAAAATAGTTTCATAATCATTTACATTTAAAGTAAGTCATCATCTTTGAAAATACAAATCAGTAACACAAAAGTATATATATGATCCACATGTATTTCAATAAGGTAGGAATCCTACCCACGCCCGATTTACTATCCTTTTCTTGTTTCGCACCAACAATTGCTAACCGTCTCGTGAAAGTGAATCACACCTCTTTACCTTATCAATTTAATCGTATACAATTATCAATTAAATTACCCATTCAATTTAAATCATCCCTTACTTCTTTCTAGATAGACTGAAATTTCTGGAAACATTATAAAAATTTAAACTTTCCAATTTAGTCGACTAATCAGGGATTCAGTCGACTGAATCATAATCAGTTATAACGTTCTGTCTTATCGCAGACTTTCAGTTGGCTGAAACCCAACTCAGTACTGTTATTCCTTGACTCGTGAACCTTTCAGTTGGCTGACTCATAGATTCAATCAACTGAATAATAGATTCAGTCGGCTGGCTTTGAGTCAAAACCTCTGTATTCTCGATCAATCCTCTTCCAGTCGACTGAATCACAGATTCAGTCGGCTGACTTTGGATCAGATTAACTGTGTGTTCGGACAATATAGATTCAATCGACTGAATCCATGATTCAGTCGGCTGAATCATTGGCCAATGGTTTACGTTTTTGATAAGTAATCATTCAGTCGGCTGAAAGACGCCAGATTCTTTTTCTTATTTGTTATGTCTACGTTCAGTCGACAGAATCCTCTATTCAGTCGGCTGAACTGTAACGACCCGACCAGATTTTTCGGGGTCTTTAAGAGTTTTGTGGATCTTCTAGTTGTTTTTGGTGTTTTGGTGGCAGTGGAGATTGTGTAGGCTCAATGGTGGGCCCCACTTGCCCAGTTTCGAGCTTGGAGGCTCAGAGGGCATTCTGGTAATTTTAGTTTATTATTTATTTATTCATGCAAAAATATTGGAAAATCACACTTTGAGTATTATCTTAAAAATTATTTTATAAATATTGTATCTTTCCAAAAAAAAAAAAGAGCTCAAAACCATAACCCTAATCCTAACCCTCCCTCAAATCCTAATCCGTCGCCGCCGCCACTCCATCTATTCCTCGGTTTTCCTCCTCCCTTCTTCTTTTCCCCCTCTCTGGTTTCCTTTATTTCTTTCTTCTTCTTCTTCCCCTCTTGCCCTCTTCTTTCCCCTTCCCCTTTGGCTGAGTCACTCGGAGCAGCGAGTTGACTCAGCTGGGTCCCGATTTTGGACCCCGGTACCCGGCCCAGCTAGCCAGATCTGGCCTGTTCGCCAGATTCTGCCCGGCCCGCCAGATCCAGCCCATTTCGCCTGATTCAGCCCAACCCATCAGGCTCGATTCGGACTCGACCCGTTCTCGGGCCCATTTGCATTCCTTGCCTAGTTTGACCTGTTTCATCCCAATTTCTTACCCACCTATTCTTGTTTCAACAGATTGAGCCCCTTCAACCCTCAGACTCGTTTTCTCGCATTGGATTTCGAGGACACACACAAGTGAAGGAACTTATCACTGTTTTAGCATGCATTCGTACTCTTAACCTATAATCATGGACATTGAGTGACCTGAATGAGACCCTTTCGTTTATTAAGCCACTCGGTAAGGGAACCATTGAAATGAACATGTGGCAAGGGATCCGTTCGGGTTCACCCAAGTCAATTATATGTGATTAATGTAAAATTCTGATTGAATAAATGATTATTAATGCTTGAAAGTTGTTGGAAATATATTTGTGTTTAGTCATAACACATATATGATATTATGATGAATGAGACAAGTGTAGATGGATGTTGAATACAATAGTTGGAAGATGTTGTGATGCTTTACATGTTTACGCATAATATGCATATGTAATCGCATGTTGGATACAAAAGTATGAGTCTAAGCACTGGTATGTGTCGTTGACCGCATGATGAGGCATGTTGATGATATTGACGTCATGTCAGAACATTTTTGTGTTGTCATACGTGATCATGATACCATGTGCATGCATGAGACGTTTTGTTTATATGTATACATTCATGATGATGAGATGAGTTTCGTGGTTGGGAGGACTTCCCCATTATACTCCGGCGGTCGAGACCCCATAGGGGATGTGGGTCTCTCCGTTGTGTTCCGGTGGTCGAGGTGCCTACCCTAGAGTGTAGTTCCCTCGGGTGTGGTCGAGGTGGTTTCTGACACAACTCGTGTGGGTGAGAAAGTTGTATATTCTTTAGTCTCCCGATGATACTGGTAGGGAGACCGGGGTTCGTTGGAGGACCTGATGTGGACTTTGGAGATGATTTCTTGGATTTGGTTAATGGAATATCGGTTAATAAAGTAGTTGAGTATCGTAGGCCTGGATGCTTTATTCACTTGTGATATTTATTGCCCCTTTCATATGTGATCTATAACTACCTTGTTAATATGTGATATGTTCTTTCGCTGGGCTGTTTTGCTCATCCCTTACCTTTCAGGTGCCCCGACCCCGGAGGGGCCAGGCGGGCCCCTTGAGCAAGTACCAGGAGAGGAATAGTAGAGAATAGAAGCTTACATTTATGCAATATTTGATGTTTGAGAACTTTAGTCACATAGATTCAATCACATGTTTGTTTGGATGACTGTATAACCTGTTGATTAGTTTACATTTGTGGTTCATTGTGCTTACTCTAGTTTTGAACTTGTGGGCTGTTGGACGGGAAGTAGTAACCCCGTTTAAAAAAAAAAGTTGCTGCTATTCTTGTAACCGATATCTGTCTTTTGTAACTTTCTAAGGTTTTCCGGAGATAACGTACCTGTAATGGGACTGGGCGTTACAGTTAGTATCAGAGCACGGCTCAACTCTCGGACTGTGCATGGGACAAAGATTGATGTGATTATGACTAGAGACTAGGTTCATCCCCTGTGTGATAGGGTAGATGGAACCAGGTTGTGGGGTAGTGCGTAGACACCCTAAGCTTTTGCGGTATGTTTGATATGCTTCCCTTCGGTTAGTGTACTTGAGACATGTTTTATGGCTGATTCTTGGTCGGTTGGAGACTATCCAACGTTTGATTCATAAGTAAGTAAGTGGTGAGGTAGATCGTTCGTTGGAGTGTGTGGAGCACCGTGACGTGGTCACATGAACTGTGGGATACAGAGCACTAGGTTTGGAGTCATGTTGGTTTTATTCCATAGAGTAATTAGAGGTGTTCCCAGAAATGGTTTTCTGCCTTCAGCCACAAAAGTTCAGTCGACTGACTGTTTGTCAGTCTTTTTTTTTTCACACTTTTGGCTAGACCCTTCCTCATGGACTTTATTCCTTATTCTTTTAAAACATTTTAACATCAGCCATATTACTCATAGATGGATTTACTCTACCCACTAGCCAAGGTTAAGATTCATTCAATCTTGCATCATTACCACATGGTTTTGCATTCAACCCTTTGGTTGTTTGTTTCCAATAGATACCTATTCTACAAATGGACATCCAGTTCCATGACCTTATAACAGTTTGGTCATCCCTTCACATCAGATATGGAACCCATAGGTTCGGCCATACCAAGATCAAAACTATGGTTTCCCTTAATCCCATATTCTAAACTTATTTAAACTCAAAGCATACCTTCTTTTCCCGTCTCCTTCTTTTTCTTGTGGTCTGTTTTCTTTCTTCCTTAGACCTTCCTCTTCCTTCCTTTGCTCTTTGATTTCTTCCAAGTGTAGAGATGGAAATGGAAAAGGTAGATGAGAGAAAACTCCTGATGCACAAGAGATGGAATTCAGCCAAGGGGTGTGGTGTGTCCGTTGGTTGGTGTCTCTTGTAACAACTCTAAATAAACCTTTCATCTTCCCATTTAAGTTTGGTCCAACCAACGAGTCTCTTGGCCAAACCAAGAAGACCCTTGGCCTTCCATCGAGTCATGGGTTCCATCCCCATGAGATGGAAACTTTCCAGCTTCCCTCTCAACTCACATTGAGATGGAAGCCTCTTCCACTTCCCATTCAACTCAGCTCAACTCAATTTAATTATTTGAACTCATTTTCCAACTCAACTAATTCGACTTAACTCCTTTGAACTCACCCATGGTTGACCAAGTCAACCATGGCTTAGCCGACCATGCACCATATTGCATTTAGGTCCCACCTTGGCCTTGTCACTAGATGAAGTGGCCCCTTGCCTAGTTGACTTCAATGCATGCCACATGGCGATGCCACCTCACATGCATGCCACCTCATATACATGCCACCTCACTTGATGAGGTGGATTTAGTGCATTGGGTCCTAATTGGATTGTTGACTCAATTAAATTAACCTTACCCATTTACCTTAAAATCAGCTTATCTATGACCCATTGGGTCCCAAGTGGGCAATTTTCCCATTTAATTACATTTACCCAATATACTTTCAAATTGAATCCTATCCAAAATCCATTGGATCTTAATTGGGTTATTGACCCAGCTCCTTAGTCATCTAGGATCGACTTCATTTTCTAATCTTAAATTAAACCAATTAGCAATTTAAATAGACCAAATCCAATATATTATAAGTTATGAAAATTCGGGGTGTTATAATATTACCCCCTTTTGAAATTTTTATCCCGAAAATGGAGCGAAGTAGGGTTTCAAACAGATTACATGAATAGCACAGGATGAGCTGCGCTTATTTTTTATTCAAGTTCCCAAGTGGCTTCCTCATTACCATGTCAGTCCCATACCACTTTGACAAATTGAATTGCTCAGTTCCGTAATATCCTTTGTTCCGTTTCAATCACTCTGATTGGCTTTTCGCCGTAAGACACGTCGCTTTGCACTTCTATGTCTTGTACGTTCAGTACATGCAAGGGGTCAGGATTGTACTTCCTCAACATAGACACATGGAACACCTCGTGTAGTGATGACAACTGTGGAGGGAGTATCAGACGATAAGCGACTTCCCCCACCCTTTTTTGGATTGGAAAGGGTCCCACAAATCTTGGTGATAGTTTCCCTTTCTTTCCGAATCGCATGTGCCCCTTTCATGGCGAGAACTTCAAGAATGTCAGATCTCCCACTTCAAACTCAAGGAATCTCCTTCTCTTGTCAGCGTAGCTCTTCTGACGACTCTGTGCAGTGAGCAGATGCTGTCGAATCACCTTAATCTGTTACGTGGTCTCTACAACTAGCTCAGGTCAAATAAGTGCAGACTCACCTGCCTCTGTCCAACACACTGGTGATCTACACGGTCTACCATACAGTGCCTCAAATGGAGCCATCTTGAGGCTTGCCTGTAACTGTTGTTGTACGAGAACTCAACTAGTGGTAAATGATCTTCTCAACCACCCTTAAAGTCTAACATGCATGCTCTCAGCATATCCTCCAATGTTTGTATTGTTCGCTCTGGCTGTCCATCAGTCTGTGGATGGAAAGCTGTGTTGATCAACAAGTTGGTCTCCATAGCCGACTGCATGCTTTGCCATACCCTGCTAGTGAATAGACCATCTCTATCGGACACAATAGTCATGGGGATACCATGTAGTTTGATGATATCCTTGATATATCGTCGTCCCAAAGTCTTAGATGAATCTGTCATCTTGATTGGGAGAAAATGTTCAGACTTGGTCAATCGATCTACCACAACTCGTATTACATTGTTGCCCTTTGATGACCTTGGCAACCCTGTCACAAAATCCATGGAAATATGTTCCCATTTCCATTCCGGCACTGGTAAGGGTTCGAGTAATCCTGGTGGTTTCTGATGTTCTGTCTTGACTTGCTGACAAGTCAGGCAATGAGCAACAAAATCCGCTACATCTCTTTTAAGTCCATGCCACCAGTAATGTCTTTTCAAATCATGGTACATCTTGGTGCTACCCAGATGAATAGAGAGTTTTGTTTGATGAGCTTCAATTAACAGCACTCTTCTGCAGTTTTGAGGCACATATGTCCTGTCTCAGAATAAAAGACCTTGTCCTGGTTGTAATTACCATTCTTGTACGACCTCAGCAGTAGACATCTTGACCCATATTTCTTCCACTTCCGGATCTGTCCGCTGTTCTTGCTCAATTTTAGAAACCATGCTGGACCGTACCATCAGATTATACATACTTCCACGGTCCTTAATGTACAAATTGAATTCTCGGATGGTGGTCAACATTTCCTATTCCCTCATAATCAAACTGGCCACTGTTGCATGTGTCATGCGATTGAGGGCATCTGCCACTTTGTTTGCCTTGCCAGGATGATATCGAAGTGCGAACTCATAATCTTGAAGATACTCCATCCATCTGCGCTGCCTCATGTTGAGTTCCTTCTGATCAAACAGATATGTCAAACTTTTGTGATCTGAAAATACCTCAAATTTCTCGCCATAAAGATAGTGTCTCCAGCTTTTGAGGGCGAAGACCACTGCGGCTAATTCCAGATCATATGTGGGATAGTGACGCTCATGGATTTTTAGCTGCGTTGAACCATAAACCACTATATGATGACTTTGAGTGAGAGAACACCCAAGTCTTTCTCCTAAAGCATCACAATATACTTCATAATCCTTGCCTCTTTCCTGCAAAATTAGAATAGGAGCAGTTGTAAGCTTTTCTTTCAGATCTTCAAATCTTCAGTTGCATACATCTGACCATTCGAACTTGACTCCTTTCTGGGTGAGTGGAGCTGCAATCTTTGAGAAGTCCATAATAAACTTCCGATAATAACTAGCCAATCCTAGAAAGCTTAGGATTTCGGTCACATTCCTTGGAGCTTTCCAGTTTCTATTTGCTGCCACTTTAGCTGGTCCACGACTATTCCTTCCGTTGATATGACATGTCCTAAGAAATTGACCTCAGATAGCCAGAACTCGCACTTGCTTGCTTTGGCATATAAATGATTTTTCTTCAAAGTGTCCAGGACTCCCTCAGATGTTCAGCATGCTTCTCCCGACTTATAGAATAAATCAGGATATCGTCAATGAAAACAATTACAAACTTGTCCAGATAAGGACGAAAGATTTTGTTCATTAGATGCATGAACATAGCTGGTACAATTGTGAGTCCAAACGGCATGACTACATACTCATATAGTCCATACTGAGTTCTGAAAGCCGTCTTCTCTATGTCTTCATCCCTGACACGAATTTGATGGTAGCCTGACATCAGATCAATCTTCGAGAAATGGCTGGAACCTCTGAGTTGATCGTATAGATCATCAGTTCTGGGTAGAGGGTACTTGTTTCTGACTGTCAACTGGTTCAATTTCCTGTAATCCACGCACATCTGAAGAGTACCATCCTTCTTCTTTACAAACAATACCGGTGCTCCCCAGGATGATGTGCTGTTCCATTTGCATCCCAATCTGAACAACTCATCAATTTGTTTCTTCGGCTCAGACATCTCTGCTGGGGCCATCCGGTAATGCGGCAATGATACAGGAGCAGTGCCAGGATATATCTTGATCTCGAAATCAATCTCCCTCTTTGGAGGCAAACTAGGGAGTTCTGTCGGGAATACCTCTGCGTACTCTTTCACTACCGTAGGTAGTTCAACCATTGGCATCTTGTCTAGTCTGATGCTGTTCAGAACTAGACGGTTCATTTCCTCATGCAATCTCCTAGTCATTGGAATGCTCTGTCTGTCGGCATGTACCACATATAGTTTTCTTTCAGGTGACCAAAATATCAACTTGCAGAGATGGTAGTCACTGCTAGCCTGGAATTTATCCAACCAATCCATTCCAAATATGATGTCGTACTCTGTCATCTCGAGTAGTAGATAATTGAACTTAAATCTGAACCCAGCAAGTTCAGTGTCTATCGAAGTACAGATATGTCCTAGTGATGTGTCTCCAATAGGGGATATAATAGTAAGTGCGGTGGACAGTTGTTGTACTAAAGTGCCAGTAACAGATATGAAGGCAGCAAATATAAAGGAGTGGGATGCTCCTGAATCAAATAAGCCAAAAGCATAAGAAATACCAACTACTCCATACCTTGAATCACCGACTGATCCACTATCTCTCGAGGAGGAGCCAAATTATACAGTCGTCCAGATCCTGTTGGAATAGGTGCCCGTCCTGCCGGGTTATATGCTTTGGATGCTTGAGAATGAGCTGGTCGAGCTGGAGGACGGAAGGAACCCCCTAGAGTGAGGAGGTCTACTGATCTGTGGGCACTCCCTCTTGAAATGGCCCTACTGGCCACACTAAAAACAGGTGTTAACACCTCGAGGAACCTGAGAGATGGATCTTGATGTGGAGGGTTGATTAGGACGAAAACCTCCAGTGGACCCAGTAGAATGTGAGGGTCTCCTAAAGTTGGGTCTGAATCTCTTGTTCGGGTGGAAAGCATTTCCCTCGCTTTGACCTCGGCGATTATCCACAAACTTGACTGTTTCTATTAGCTCTTTCTCAGCTTTACTAGCTCGACTAACCACTTCCGCCAAAGTAGCTGATTGGAATATTGTGACATTGGCTCTTAAGCCAGGTCGTAGGCCTTGTTCAAACTTCCGAGCCTTCTTGTATTCTCTGTCTACCATGAACAAATCATAATATGATAGACGGAGAAACTCCTGATAATAGTTTACAACTGTCATGGTGCCCTGGACCAGAGATATGAACGCTTGTGTCTGGCGCTCCTTTTCCTCTTCTGGAAAATAATGATCTAGAAACTTTCCAACAAACTGGTCCCATGTCATCTCGGTCCTTTCCCCCGCTTGAATCTGTGCTTGCTCACATTCTATAACTCTCCACCACTTGCCGGCATGATCCACCAATTGTGAGGTAGCCAATAGTGTCCTATCCTCATTTCCAGTGATCTTGAGCAATTTCAAGATTTTTGTCCCTTTGAAATAAGGGGGGGCGCTGTTGTTGAAAGTCCCAGACCATATTTTGGTCCTGTGATTCATTAGAGGTAACGCCTCCGTTGCAGACTTGATGTTGCTGTAGAACGGAAGTGACCACTGCATGTACTAGGCTCTGCAACTAAGGAGGTACTTCAGGAATGTTCACACTATTTTGCCCCTCTTCCTGGTGTGGGTGTTGTACCTCTTCCTCCTGATGTGGGTTTTGTCGGGTATTTCTTCTTCTTCTCGGAGGCATTTTCCTTAGTCATTGAAACATTGCTTGACTTAGTTTTTCTCATAAAGTGTTATGTTTACATAGTTTTGAAAATTGCCAAATCAGCATCTTGTATTTCTTGTTTTGGGGAATTTTCCTATGCATCACATATTGTTTCTCATTTTGGGGAAATCCTGATGTTTCTTGTTTTGGAGAAATATGTCCTACTTTGCTATGTTTGATAAATCCATACTTTTAGTAATTGTCCTTCCCTTGCTTGTTATTCTTCTCATTAAGTGTTGTTCTCAGATTGAATGCTTACAGTCTGATTCTCAACAAAGTAAATTAATCCTACCCCCGTGCAGCAGACTCCGAAGAGTCGGTCAGTTGAGATTCTTATCTTGTCAGTGAGACATGATACCGTATTAATCTTACTTTGAAAGATTCACACTTCCGATTTCGCTCTGATACCAATTGTAACGCCCAACCTTTTTTCACTCTAAGAAAATCAGAGTATGTATATATATTTTTTTATAAAGAGTGAGAGAGAGAGGGAATGTCACAACACGAGCTAAGTCTGAGTTTCCAAAACTCGACCCTTAACTGGCCACCAATACCTGTGCGTGGACCAAGTCCACCAAAATAGTTCACACGTTTACAAATATTTGCGGAATAAACATATGGATAAGCCTTCATCCATAACCATGACATCAATATTAAGCAAAGAAGTCAATCACATAAAATTTTCTGAAGTTTTAAATATCCAAATATATCATCAAACCATAACAAAATAAACTAAGTTATTATCTCAATACATTATTCCAAAATCAAATAAGTGAAATAAACTTAAGACTGCCCAAGATCCTAAGCTTGACTTTCTTCACGTCCCATGTCCTTTCCATTTCCTGTTTCAACATCTAAAGGGTAGAAGTAGGGCGTTAGACGACGCGCCCAATACGAATTCCAAATAGGGTTATGTACACATAGGATCAATAGAAAAATTAGAATAAATACATTATATTAAAACTGTCAACATATCATAGTACAAAAACAACGCGTGATATACATATCCAAATCATGCTAATGTATGTGTCATGTCATGGGTGTCATATGCCAATGATCCCTCACCCAATCTACATATCAAAACACCAAACAAATCATAACAACAGTTTCCTTGATATAATGAAACCACATCAAGGTGTTCCCTTGGCCATTTACGTCCGCAGTGTTTTGTGAAGGCATCACTAGGTCACTGTTATACCTCCCCACGTATGTTAATCGGAATTACCGATGGAGCGTGGACTCCTCCCTCTGCACAGGGCTTTTTGACTGGTTACCCCGGAGCTCTTTGGCCTAAATTACGCCGTACCCCTATCTAGCAATCCTGGATAAGGCCAACATATCAATGGTTCACATAGCTTCTGTAACACCCCGATTTCTCAATAAGATGAATATTTACGAAAATGCCCCTGGATTGGTGAATTCAATAAATATGATTGTAAATAAGGAAATGGTGGGGCCCATTGCTCAAAATAAAATCATATGAGCACATTATGAATGTTAAGTTTTATTGGTTGGGTAATTTTCATCATTTGGGTCAAAAATGGCTAAATGGGTCAAAGGGCCCAAATGGGGCCCATCGGGTCTTGCTGGGTTATTTGACCGTTTTGTGATTTTAAATTAAAAGGGGTTAAGCCTATTTGATTGGAAATCAAGTGGAGGAAAAATGGGTAGGCTTGATCCATATGTAAAAACCAATTAGAAATAACCAAAATACCATAAATGGGTCATGTTGTCAAAACGGGTCAAGGAGCTAAAAGTGGACCCAACGGGTCGAGTTGACTATTGTTGACCGTGTGAACCCTCAAGGGAGCTCAAACACGAGTCAAATCAGTTGAGTGGGACTGAGGTGAGTTGGAATTAAATAAAAAGGTGAGTTAACTCATGTGCATTAAATGAAATGCATTAAATGTGATGAGTTGGGTTGGAATAAAAATACCTTGAGTTGGGTGAGTCAAAATGGAAATTCAATGGACTGTAAATCATTGAGTCTAATGGGAATTTGAAGAGGTTGGCCCAGCTTTAACCACCCAAACAAGTCCCACACGTTGGGGACTTGTTTGGGGTGATTTCCATGATGTATTAAATGGGAATACATGGGATTGTGATGAGATGCTTGGGGATTTGAATGGCTGCATAGGTAGCTGCCAAGGGGTGCCTTGGATGGCACCCAATACCCATTGGTTTGTGCAAGAAGTTATGAGGGAGTGGAGGAGTTTTGGGGGCTGAACTACAAAAACAATAAGCACACAAGGTTGGCCATTTTTCACATTGGAAATCCAAGAATTTCCATCTCTCTCTCTCCCTCTCTCAAATTCGTTTTTCCTAACTGGAATAGCAGAGGTGTTTGCACCAGTAGATCAAGCACAAAACAGCAAAAGAAAGGAAGAAATAAAAGGGAGAAACCAAGGACCAAAGGCAAAGAGAAAGATTGGAAGTTTGGTAAGTATTTATTTGTTATTTTGGTATAATAACATGGAGCAAATGTGGTGTGTATTGGCCATGGTTATGGCCGAATACACCAAGGTTTTAACCTTGATTAGTGGAGGATTTAAAATGGTAAAAATAACCATTGGGTTCGGCCACCATGAAGGGCCGAACCCCATGTAAAGAGATGGCTTGGTTTCATGTTTTGAAACATGAAAACCATGGATTTTGTGGACTGTTTTGGGTTTTGAATTAAGATTTAAATAAATGTTTTAGAATGGTTAAAAACCATGGATCTGAATGACATAGGGACTAAAATTTATATGGTCTAAAATCAGTGGATTAAAAGATGGAAATGGACCATTGGGTTCGGCCACTTAGCATGGCCGAACCCCATGGAAACAAATGGTTGTTTTTGATATTTTTTAGAAGTTAAAACCATATAAGTTAGGACTGATGTTAGATGGTTGTAATAGATTTAAAATGCATGTTTAAAGAGAGTTAAAACATGGGTTTGGATATCAAAAAAAAAGGCTGAAGTTATGTAGTCTAAATCAGTAGATTAAAATTGGAAAAGATGGACCATGGGGATTGGCCATCTTGGATGGCCGAATCCCATGATATGATGTTGGTTTTTGGATGCTTTCTTTTAAAGTTAAAACCTGATGTTAATATACTGTTTATACATGTTTATCTGAGGTTTAAAAACAGTAAACATAGCCATTGGGTTCGGCCACCATGGAGGGCCGAACCCCATGTAAAAGAATGTTGGTTTCATGTTGGAAAAACATGTAAACCATAGACTTTTTATGGACTGTTTTGGATGCTTTCTTTTAAAGTTAAAACCTGATGTTAATATATTGTTTATACATGATTATTGGAGGTTTAAATAGAGTAAGAATGACCATTGGGTTCGGCCAACATGGAGGGCCGAACCCCATGTAAAAGAGGGTTGGTTTTCATGTTGGAAAACATGGAAACCATAGACCTTTGTGGACTGTTTTTGGGAGGTCTTTATGTAATAAGGTTACTGATTTTGGGTTGGCCATGGGATGGCTAAATCATGGGCTTAATATGGCTAAGGGGTAGAGCCAATTAGTATTTAAACAAAGGACATCATTGAGCAAAGAACCATAAGGGTTCGGCCATGAGTATGGTCGAACCCCATGGACTGTTTTCATGGGCCATTTTATGGATGTATGTGTGATTAAAAATGGAATCATGTTGCTGTTTTGGTCGTCCAAAACATGACTGAACCATGTTAAGGTTACGGTTAAGGTTGTAGAATTTAATCAAGGTATTGGTGGCAATGGCAAATCTGTGAATACAAGCCAAATGAAGAGATTGATCAAAAGTACTTATAAGATGTTTTAGGTCTCATATGTGAATGGACATCTAAATAAGATTATGATTTACTTATTGTTGCATAATAAGGTACCGAAAGTTGAACGAGGAACGAGTCGTGACCGGTTAAAGCCTAAGAAAGAACGAACGCTGAAGTGATTCTTTAGTAGGTTTCCTACCTACTTGTAACCACGGTTTTACCCAGTATTTCTTATGATACTCTTGTTTTAATATATGTGTTTCAAATGATATATTATGCATTAACAAATGGCATACAGGCATTGGCATCTCATGCATAGTCATGGGATAATGAATGAAGTTCTACAGTGATGGCTACGATTGTACATGATGGGGGTTGCCCATTGCATGTACATATTGTATAGAAGAGATGAATGTTGTTGTAATTTGCCTTGTCGGTGCAAGGCACGTCAAGTAATGGATACGAAGGTACATGATGGGGGTTGCTCATTACATGTACATCGCTTATAGAAGAGATGAAGGTGTGTTGTAATTTACCTTGTCGGTGCAAGGCACGTCAAGTGATGGCTATGAAAGTACATGATGGGGGATGCTCATTGCATGTGCATATTTCATAGCATTGTTTTACCTGTTTTGATGATCATGTATTATGATATGTATATGCATGTTTTATATGCTAACATGTGGTAGCCCTGATTCGGGAACCTACTAGGCGCGTTGATCTAACGCCCTAATTCTATCCTCAGAGGAGATTGCAGGTACAAGCAAGGGGAAAGGAAAGGTCATTGACCGGGAGGGGAGCTGAGCCTAAGTGCTTTAATGATGGATTTGGATTACGTTATATTACTGTCATTTGAATACTATTGTTGGACATGTAATAATTCGTTATTTGCTATGGTTTGATTAGGATAATAACCTGTGGATGGTTGATCTATGTTATTTAATATTTAAGACTGTTACTTGCTATCTCGTCTTTCTATTCCGCAATTATCTAGATTATTCCGCATGTTGATGTTAGTTCCATGTGTGATTCACTATCATGGTCTATTCCATGTACACATGGGTGGCCAGTTAAGGTTCAGACTTGGGTAGTCTGAACTTAACTCGCGTCGTGACGCCGCCCGCTCTCTTCCGATGTTTATTTAAAAAAAAAAATTAGACTCTGAAATTCTCGAAGAGGGCGGGGTGTTACAGTTGGTATCAGAGCGAAACGGGAAGTTGAATTATCGAAGTAAGATTAAGACGGTTTCATGTCTCACTGACGGATAAGAATCCCAACTGACCGACTCTTCGGAGTCCGCTGACTGGGGGCCGGATTAATTTACTTCGAGTGACTCGGACTGAACAATCTATCTGAGAACAACAATGAAAGATAGCAAAGTAAAGTACAATCATCATAACTGGACATATCAAACATAGCAAAGTAGGATGTACTTCCTTGAAACTCCTACACTGAGAAACAAACAATAGGAAATTAGAGATTTCCCCTGAAACAAAAGAACACAAAGAGTGATGATTTGGTAATCTTCCCCAAACAAAGTACATGATATAATGCATGATCAAATTTCCTGGAAACCAAGTGTGGTTTATTTAGAATTATTGTTGAAAATTTTTGAAATGATGTGGCACAGATATGTCAAGCAACGAAGAATACACTGAGTTATGGGATAAAGGGACACTAAGTTGTCCGGTAGATTTGGTATCAACTTCAGACAGTATCAGTATGGAAGTTAATGTGGACCTTCAGGAGGGACCTCCTGAAGAGGATGATATGGACTTAGCACCTGTTCCAGAGGATCTGATGGATGACATTCCTGGGATGGTGGAACCTCCTGAGGAAGGAGAAGATGATCTAGCACATCTTCTGGAGGATCCCATTGCTGATGTGCCTATTATACTGGAGTCGCTTAGAGAGATAGATCCCTACGATATATGTGAGTTGTGCAATCAAGATGGGCACAACTGTAGGTATTGTCCTCACCCTTTAGGCATTGTCTGCCCGTTCTGTGGACTACATGGACATGGTGAGGCGAGGACTAATTGTCCATATATAGGAGGACCTGGATTAATACCCTGCACGACATGTGAAGTATTGGGGCACACGGCGATGACGTGTCCTGATAACCGTTTCAAGTTCGCTGATGATGCGGGATCTTCTACGGAAGACTACGCTAGGAAATAATATGAAGGGGTATTAAAAAGAGGATTATTTGGTAAAGGTGTTTTTTGTTCTCTATAGGGTTTTGTTTCACCCTACCCACCTTTGTACAAGGATGAAGTATGAATTTATATAAAGTATGCGATGTTATGATTCTAAGAGGATTTTTGGCACTAAGATATAGGTGACGAGGTCACTTGATTACATTGAGACGTGGTATGGGTGCGTCCCTCACGTGATGTTGATGATTGAGATGTGGTATGGGTGCGTCCCTCACATGGTGTTGATGAGATAAGAATATAAACTTCATGAGTATGGCTTTGAGTAGCTATGAGGCTGTGGGAACCTTGATACGAAATACGGAGACTTGGTCCCGTAGGACTACCGTTGAGGAGTGGGTCCCTCGCATGCTACGCTCTGAAGGGCGCTCTCACGGCTGTTTGGCACACTAGATGTGCTAGAATGCGCAGAGCTAGGTACTATTTTACCCCGTGGGGGTGGTACTAGCTTCGTCAGATGCAGAGCGACCGCCTTAGAGCTTGACTGAATCACCTATGAGGTGAAGGGATGCAGGGCGAGGTAGACCGGATCACGTTGGACGTGGGTCTTCTGCTTGGTAAGTCATAAGCCCTAAGTCTTGCAAGGGGTCAGGATATATTTGTGATTTGATATGGTTGCCATAGTCTTATAGTGATTTATTTGAATGTTGTTCCTACGGATATTAATCATGGATATATGATACTCATGAATAGAGTGATACCAAGGATGGATGGTTTCCATGAATGGATTATACCCATAGGTGGGTTATATTCATGGATGGTTGTAACTGTTGTATAGATGATGCTCCTGGACAGAGTGATACCAAGGATGAATGGTTTCCATGAATGGATTATACCCATAGGGGTTATATTCATGGATGATTATTAAACAGGGATAGATGATATTTACTGAAAGAGTGATACCAGGGATGGATGTATTTAACCATAGGTGATTATTTCCATGGTGGTTTGGATTGATGCCGGGTATCGGTATCGTGGAAGTTGGAACAGAAGTAGTTAGTCACATAGTGACATATGTGCAAATGAAGATGTGCAAAAATTTGGAGATGTACTCAACGGAAAAGATAAGTGTCTAGTGAAACTTGAATGGGAAACTATGGACGACTGCCGAGTTAGACTGATCACCTGGCTCTGTAGTTAGCCAATGGAATTCCAGGAGAGTGCAACTAGAAACCAAGTTGAAATGGAATCAGAAAAAGCTCTGAGCATAGGCTCGCATTGGCAGGCTACCTCACACAGAGAGTAGATAAAAGACCATATTGAGCCGGTACGTATGGAAAATACTATGAGAGCAGGTAAAGTGAAACAGAGTAGATTGATCTATGTGAGATCACAAATGGCTCACGAGAAAAAGATATAACATGAGACAGAACAAAAGGTGTTACGGAACCAAGCGATTCAATTTGTCAAAGTGGTGTGGATTGACATGGTAATGAAGAAGTCACTTGGGAAATTGAAATCGGAAATAAGAATAGCACACTCTGAGATATTTATGGAATCGTTTAGAACCCTACTTCACTCGATTTTTGGGACGAAAATTTTAAAAAGAGGGTTATATTGTAACACCCCGATTTCTCAATAAGATGAATATTTACGAAAATGCCCCTGGATTGGTGAATTCAATAAATATGATTGTAAATAAGGAAATGGTGGGGCCCATTGCTCAAAATAAAATCATATGAGCACATTATGAATGTTAAGTTTTATTGGTTGGGTAATTTTCATCATTTGGGTCAAAAATGGCTAAATGGGTCAAAGGGCCCAAATGGGGCCCATCGGGTCTTGCTGGGTTATTTGACCGTTTTGTGATTTTAAATTAAAAGGGGTTAAGCCTATTTGATTGGAAATCAAGTGGAGGAAAAATGGGTAGGCTTGATCCATATGTAAAAACCAATTAGAAATGACCAAAATACCATAAATGGGTCATGTTGTCAAAACGGGTCAAGGAGCTAAAAGTGGACCCAACGGGTCGAGTTGACTATTGTTGACCGTGTGAACCCTCAAGGGAGCTCAAACACGAGTCAAATCAGTTGAGTGGGACTGAGGTGAGTTGGAATTAAATAAAAAGGTGAGTTAACTCATGTGCATTAAATGAAATGCATTAAATGTGATGAGTTGGGTTGGAATAAAAATACCTTGAGTTGGGTGAGTCAAAATGGAAATTCAATGGACTGTAAATCATTGAGTCTAATGGGAATTTGAAGAGGTTGGCCCAGCTTTAACCACCCAAACAAGTCCCACACGTTGGGGACTTGTTTGGGGTGATTTCCATGATGTATTAAATGGGAATACATGGGATTGTGATGAGATGCTTGGGGATTTGAATGGCTGCATAGGTAGCTGCCAAGGGGTGCCTTGGATGGCACCCAATACCCATTGGTTTGTGCAAGAAGTTATGAGGGAGTGGAGGAGTTTTGGGGGCTGAACTACAAAAACAATAAGCACACAAGGTTGGCCATTTTTCACATTGGAAATCCAAGAATTTCCATCTCTCTCTCTCCCTCTCTCAAATTCGTTTTTCCTAACTGGAATAGCAGAGGTGTTTGCACCAGTAGATCAAGCACAAAACAGCAAAAGAAAGGAAGAAATAAAAGGGAGAAACCAAGGACCAAAGGCAAAGAGAAAGATTGGAAGTTTGGTAAGTATTTATTTGTTATTTTGGTATAATAACATGGAGCAAATGTGGTGTGTATTGGCCATGGTTATGGCCGAATACACCAAGGTTTTAACCTTGATTAGTGGAGGATTTAAAATGGTAAAAATAACCATTGGGTTCGGCCACCATGAAGGGCCGAACCCCATGTAAAGAGATGGCTTGGTTTCATGTTTTGAAACATGAAAACCATGGATTTTGTGGACTGTTTTGGGTTTTGAATTAAGATTTAAATAAATGTTTTAGAATGGTTAAAAACCATGGATCTGAATGACATAGGGACTAAAATTTATATGGTCTAAAATCAGTGGATTAAAAGATGGAAATGGACCATTGGGTTCGGCCACTTAGCATGGCCGAACCCCATGGAAACAAATGGTTGTTTTTGATATTTTTTAGAAGTTAAAACCATATAAGTTAGGACTGATGTTAGATGGTTGTAATAGATTTAAAATGCATGTTTAAAGAGAGTTAAAACATGGGTTTGGATATCAAAAAAAAAGGCTGAAGTTATGTAGTCTAAATCAGTAGATTAAAATTGGAAAAGATGGACCATGGGGATTGGCCATCTTGGATGGCCGAATCCCATGATATGATGTTGGTTTTTGGATGCTTTCTTTTAAAGTTAAAACCTGATGTTAATATACTGTTTATACATGTTTATCTGAGGTTTAAAAATAGTAAACATAGCCATTGGGTTCGGCCACCATGGAGGGCCGAACCCCATGTAAAAGAATGTTGGTTTCATGTTGGAAAAACATGTAAACCATAGACTTTTTATGGACTGTTTTGGATGCTTTCTTTTAAAGTTAAAACCTGATGTTAATATATTGTTTATACATGATTATTGGAGGTTTAAATAGAGTAAGAATGACCATTGGGTTCGGCCAACATGGAGGGCCGAACCCCATGTAAAAGAGGGTTGGTTTTCATGTTGGAAAACATGGAAACCATAGACCTTTGTGGACTGTTTTTGGGAGGTCTTTATGTAATAAGGTTACTGATTTTGGGTTGGCCATGGGATGGCTAAATCATGGGCTTAATATGGCTAAGGGGTAGAGCCAATTAGTATTTAAACAAAGGACATCATTGAGCAAAGAACCATAAGGGTTCGGCCATGAGTATGGTCGAACCCCATGGACTGTTTTCATGGGCCATTTTATGGATGTATGTGTGATTAAAAATGGAATCATGTTGCTGTTTTGGTCGTCCAAAACATGACTGAACCATGTTAAGGTTACGGTTAAGGTTGTAGAATTTAATCAAGGTATTGGTGGCAATGGCAAATCTGTGAATACAAGCCAAATGAAGAGATTGATCAAAAGTACTTATAAGATGTTTTAGGTCTCATATGTGAATGGACATCTAAATAAGATTATGATTTACTTATTGTTGCATAATAAGGTACCGAAAGTTGAACGATGAACGAGTCGTGACCGGTTAAAGCCTAAGAAAGAACGAACGCTGAAGTGATTCTTTAGTAGGTTTCCTACCTACTTGTAACCACGGTTTTACCCAGTATTTCTTATGATACTCTTGTTTTAATATATGTGTTTCAAATGATATATTATGCATTAACAAATGGCATACAGGCATTGGCATCTCATGCATAGTCATGGGATAATGAATGAAGTTCTACAGTGATGGCTACGATTGTACATGATGGGGGTTGCCCATTGCATGTACATATTGTATAGAAGAGATGAATGTTGTTGTAATTTGCCTTGTCGGTGCAAGGCACGTCAAGTGATGGATACGAAGGTACATGATGGGGGTTGCTCATTACATGTACATCGCTTATAGAAGAGATGAAGGTGTGTTGTAATTTACCTTGTCGGTGCAAGGCACGTCAAGTGATGGCTATGAAAGTACATGATGGGGGATGCTCATTGCATGTGCATATTTCATAGCATTGTTTTACCTGTTTTGATGATCATGTATTATGATATGTATATGCATGTTTTATATGCTAACATGTGGTAGCCCTGATTCGGGAACCTACTAGGCGCGTTGATCTAACGCCCTAATTCTATCCTCAGAGGAGATTGCAGGTACAAGCAAGGGGAAAGGAAAGGTCATTGACCGGGAGGGGAGCTGAGCCTAAGTGCTTTAATGATGGATTTGGATTACGTTATATTACTGTCATTTGAATACTATTGTTGGACATGTAATAATTCGTTATTTGCTATGGTTTGATTAGGATAATAACCTGTGGATGGTTGATCTATGTTATTTAATATTTAAGACTGTTACTTGCTATCTCGTCTTTCTATTCCGCAATTATCTAGATTATTCCGCATGTTGATGTTAGTTCCATGTGTGATTCACTATCATGGTCTATTCCATGTACACATGGGTGGCCAGTTAAGGTTCAGACTTGGGTAGTCTGAACTTAACTCGCGTCGTGACGCCGCCCGCTCTCTTCCGATGTTTATTTAAAAAAAAAAATTAGACTCTGAAATTCTCGAAGAGGGCGGGGCGTTACAGCTTCTTCCAAGCTAGTTTCCATGCCCCGAGTCATGTCCGGACAGCTCATAACTTGGCTTGCTGTCTCATATACTCCCTCCCATGCCACGCATGAGATCATCAATGCAACAATGCCTTTTTATTTCAAATCACATGGTACCATCAAAAACAGTTTCATAATCATTTACATTTAAAGTAAGTCATCATCTTTGGAAATACAAATCAGTAACACAAAAGTATATATATGATCCACATGTATTTCAATAAGGTAGGAATCCTACCCACATCCGATTTACTATCCTTTTCTTGTTTCGCACGAACAATTGCTAACCGTCGCGTGAAAGTAAATCACACCTCTTTACCTTATCAATTTAATCGTATACAATAATCAATTAAATTACCCATTCAATTTAAATCATCCCTTACTTCTTTCCAGATAGACTGAAATTTCCGGAAACATTATAAAAATTTAAACTTTTCAATTCAGTCGACTGAAACCCAACTTAGTACTTTTATTCCTTGACTCGTTAACCGTTCAATCGGCTGACTCTGAGTCAAACCCTCTGTATTCTCGGTCAATCTTCTTTCAGTCGACTGAATCACAAATTTAGTCGGTTGACTTTGGATCAGATTAACTGTGTGTTTGGCCAGTATAGATTCAGTTGACTGAATCCATGATTCAGTCAGCTGAATTATCAGCCAACAGTTTACGTGTTTGATAAGTAATCATTCAGTCGACTGAATCATAGATTCAGTCGGCTGAAACACGCCAGATTCTTTTTCTTATTTGTTACGTCTATGTTCAGTCGACTGAATCCTCTATTCAGTTGGGTGAACACCATTAAATCCCATATATTTTATTCCAGACCTTGTTCAGTTGACTGAATCTCAAGATCAGTCGGCTGAAACTCCCAGAAATGGTTTTCTGTCTTTAGCCACACTAGTTCAGTCGACTGAATCCCAGATTGAGTCGACTGACTATTTGTCAGTCTCTTTTGTTCACACTTTTGGCTAGACCCTTCCTCATGGAATTTATTCCTTATTCTTTTAAAAATTATTAACATCATCCATATTACTCATAGATGGATTTACTCTACCCACTAGCCAAGGCAAAGATTCATTCAATCGTGTATCATTACCACATGGTTTTGCATTCAACCCTTTGGTTGTTGGTTTCCAACATATATTTATTCTACAAATGGACATCCAATTCCATGACCTTATAACAGTTTGGTCAGCCCTTCACATCAGATATGGAACCCATAGGTTCGGCCATACCAAGACCAAAACTATGGTTTCCCTTAATCCCATATTCTAAACTTATTTAAACTCAAAACATACCTTCTTTTTCTTTTGGTCTGTTTTCTTTCTTCCTTAGACTTTTCTCTTCCTTCCTTTGCTCTTCGATTTTTTCCAAGTGTAGAGATGGAAATGGAAAAGGTAGATGAGAGAAAGCTCTTGATGTGCAAGAGATGGAATTTGGCCAAGGGGTGTGGTGTGCCCTTTGGTTGGTGTCTCTTGTAACAGCTCTAAATCTTTCATCTTCCCATTTAAGTTTGATCCAACCAAGGAGTCTCTTGGCCAAACCAAGAAGACCCTTGGCCTTCCATCGAGTCATGGGTTCCATCCCCATGAGATGGAAACTTTCCATCTTCCCTCTCAACTCACATTGAGATGGAAGCCTCCTCCACTTCCCATTTAACTCAGCTCAACTCAATTTAATTATTTGGACTCATTTCCCAACTCAACTAATTCTACTTAACTCCTTTAGAACTCACCCATGGTTGATCAAGTCAACCATTGCTTAGCCGACCATGCACCATATTACATTTAGGTCCCACCTTGGCCTTGTCACTAGATGAAGTGGCCCCTTGCCTAGTTGACTTCAATGCATGCCACATGGCGATGCCACCTCACATGTATGCCACCTCATATACATGCCACCTCACTTGATGAGGTGGATTTAGTGCATTGGGTCCTAATTGGATTGTTGACCCAATTAAATTAACCTTACCCATTTACCTTAAAATCAGCTCATCTATGAATCATTGGGTCCCAATTGGGCAATTGACCCATTTAATTACATTTACCCAATTACTTTCAAATTGAATGCTATCCATGATCCATTGGACCTTAATTGGGTTACTGACCCAACTCCTTACCCATCTAGGATCGACTTCATTATCTAATCTTAAATTCAACCAATTAGCCATTCAAATAGATCAAATCCAATATATTATAAGTGATGAAAATTCGGAGTATTACAATTTCCAATTTTGATGGTGTGTGGGTTTAAGACTTAGAAACTGTAGGACCCCAAATTTTCATTTCATAATTATATGTTGGAATGGTTTATTTATGTTTTGAATTAATGGAATTTGAGATGTAGATAGTTGAAATGGACCTTAGATGGGTAAGTTTGATTTTAAAGTAATTGGGTAAATGCAAAGAAATGGGTCAATTGCCCAATTGGGACCCAATGGGTCATAGATGAATTGATTGTAAAGTAAATGGTTAAGGTTAAATTAATCGGGTAAGCTACCCAATTAAGACCCCATGCATAAATCCACCTCATCAAGTGAGGTGGCATGTATGTGAGGTGGCATTGCCATGTGGCATACATGGGAGCCAACTAGGCAAGATGTCACATCATCAAATGATATGGCTAAGATGGGACCCATGTGCCATGTACGAGCAAGGTCAGCTAAGTCATGGTTGACTTGGTCAACCATGAGTGAGTTCAATTTAGTTAAACTAATGCTTGAGCTGAGTTGAGTTGGGAATATGGAAAGTTTTCATCTCATGGGGATGAAACCCATGACCCGATGGAAGTCAAGGGATTTCTTGGCTTAAGCCATGAGTCTCTTGGTTAAGCCAAGGGACTCCTTGGTTGGACAAATAATAAAGAGGGGAAGTGAAAGAGTTGGGGCTGGTATACAAAGGGACATAACTCAAGGGGCTGCTCACACCTTTGGCCAATCACTCTCTCTCTTGAGCAAAGAGATTTTCTCTCCTCTTCTCTTCTCTTCTATCTCTCTCCCACTTACACCATTGTACTTGAAGAATTGCTGAAGAACAAAGGAAGGAATTCAAATAAAAAATTAACGAAGGAGACAAAAAAGAAGGTATGGTTTTGAGTTTAACAATATACGATTAAGATTAAGGATGAACCATAGTTTTGGCCATGGTGTGGCCGAACCTATGGGTTCTATATTCAATTGATAGGGCTGGCCAAACTATCATAGGGCCATGGAGTTAGAAATCCATTCAAGGATTGGTAATGGGATTGAAACAAACAATCAAATGATGGAATCCAAAACCATGTTATAATGGTACGAATATTGGAATATATTATGAAAAGACCCTAGCCTTGGCTAGTGGGTGTAGTAAGTACACTAAGACCTAAATGGAAGATGAAACCTATGTTTAAATAATATTAGGAGTGAATTTCATGAATAAGGGTCAAGCCAAATAAGCAAACAATAAGGATTGACAAACAGTCAGTCGAGTGAATCTGGGATTCAGTCTATTGAACTGGTGTTGGCCGAAACAGAAAGGAGTTTCTGGGAGTTTCAGCCGACTGAACATGGACTGGATTAAATATATGGGATTTATTTGTGGTTGAACTGACTGAATCTTGGATTCAGTCGACTGAACAAAGACGTACCAAACAAGTAAAATGACCTGACATGTTTCAGCCGACTAAATCATAGATTCAGTTGACTGAATGTATACTTATCAAACGCGTAAACTGTTGGTTGATGATTCAGCCGACTGAATCCTTGATTTAGTTGACTGAATCTATACTGGCCGAAGACACAGATGATCTGATACAAAGTCAGCCGACTGAATCTGTGATTCAGCCGACTAAAAGTGGATTGATCGAGGATACAGAGGGTTTGACTCAGAGTCTGTAACACCCCAATTTCTCAATGAAATGGATAATTACGAAAATACCCCTGGATTGGTGAATTCAATAAATGTGATTGTAAATAAGGAAATAGTGCGGCCCATTGTTCAAATGAATACCCTATGAGCATATTATAAATGTCAAATTTCATTGGATGGGTAATGAACATCACATTGGGTCAAAATGGCTAATTGGGTCAAAGGACCCAATTGGGACCCAATGGGTCATAATGGATTATTTGACCATTGGGTGAGCTCTATTTAAATGGGGTTAAGCTGAATTGATTGGAAATCAAGTGGAGCAAAAAATGGGTAGGCTTGATGCACAAGTAAAAACTATTTAAAAATGGCAAAATCAGCCCATTAATGGGTCATGTTGTCAAAACGGGTCAAGGGGTTAATTGGGGATCCAGTGGGTCGGGTTGACCGGGTTGACCACGGATGACCGTGTGGGCCCTCAATTGAACTCAAGTATGAGCTAGTGCAGCTCGAGTTGGACTGATTTGGAGTGAGTTTTAATTAAGAATAGAGTTGACTCAAATATGGTGCATTAAATGTATTGAGTTGGATGAGTTTAGTTGGAATAAGAAGATCATGAGTCAAGTGAGTCAAGAGGAAGTGGAAAGGAGTTCTAATCTCACACAACTCTCAGATAGACAAATCCTAGCCGTTGGATGAAGGGGTGCCTTGGCCAAAGCCAAGGGACACCAAGCTTGGGCGGCATGCATCTCATCTCATGAGATGCATGGGCTGAAGTTAATGGATGCAACGTTTGGCACCAAGGGGTGCCTTGGATGGCACCCAATATCCCATCGATTTTATCAAGGTTTAATGAGGGAAATGAATGGATGTTGTGGCTGAATCACAAAAGGGATAGACCACATCATTTGGCCGTTTTTCACACAAGAAATCCTAAGGAATCCTCATCTCTCTCTCCCTCTCTCCAAACTCTTTTCTTGGCTGAACCAGTAGTGGTGTTTGCACCAATTGATCAATCATAAACCAGCAAAGGATTAAGGAAGAAGAAAGGAAACAAGAGGGAAGAAGGCAAAGGAAAATTGGTGAGACTTTCTTAAAAGTTATGTAGTTAAATAAGTTGTGAAAAGGGTGTGATTGGGCCATCATTTGACCGAATGCATCAACGATTAGACCTTATATGGAAGTTCATAATTAAGATGGAAACTTGATCATTGGGTTCGGCCATTGGGCATGGCCAAACCCCATGGAAATAATTGGTTGGTTTTTATGGTTTTTGAAACATAAAAACCATGCAATTTGTGGGACTGTTATAGATGTTTCTATTAGATTTAAAATGCATGTTTTTAAGAGGTTTAAAACATGGATTTGGATGTCACGAAGGGCTGAAGGTATCATGGGTCTAAACCTTGGGTATAACATGATGAAAGGGATCATTGGGTTCGGCCACCTTGGCTGGCCGAACCCCATGAAATGTTATGGTTATTTGGATTGAGTTTTTATAAAGTGAAAACCATGCAAATGATATACTGTTTTGGAAGATTAAATTAGACATAAGATGAATGTCTAAGAAGTTCAAACCAAAGATCATAGTGTTCGGCCAATGAGCATGGCCGAACCCCATGAAATCATATGATTATTGTATGGTGATTTTGATGGGTTTTGAGAGACAAAAACCATACAAGATTATGGTGTTTTTATGGGAATTAAATGAATATAAGTTTGCTGTTTTGGGTTGGCCATTGGATGGCAGAACCATACGGTTAACATGGTTAAAGGGTAGAGTCCAATTGATATACAAATAATGGAACCATTGAGCCAAGGGAACCATTGGGTTCGGCCATGTGTATGGCCGAACCCCATGGACCATTTCATGGGTTAAATAGACTAAGTTTATGGGTAATATTTGTTATTGGTTCCATGATGTTTTAAAGGGTTTAATATAACTGTAAAAGTGATGGATTTGGATGTTACTGTTCATCAAAAAGAAAGGCAAAGTGGAGCACCAAAAATCAAAGGGGTGAGGTTTGGACATGTTGTATGGCCGAACCCCACCAAGTGTTATGGATGGTGTTTGGTTTTAAAAAGGTTTAAAAATATCCCAATGGATGGGGTTATGAGAACCATTTGGTGATGGATAAAAGGGATTATAAGGTTCGGCCATGTATAGGGCCGAACCCCATAAAATGACAATTGTGGATTAAAGGTTAGATGATTAGTGTGTGAATTCTTAGATGAATGAATTGGAAATTAGAATTATGTATGAAGAATAAAAAGGATCAAAAGTGTGATGGTGAGGTTCAGCCATGTTGTATGGCCGAACCCCACTAAGATGAATTGGTTTTGGATAATGGTGATTAGCAAAATTAATCGTTGGTTAGACAATGGCAAATCATAAGTACAAGTTAAATTGCAAAAGGACATCAAAAGAGAGATCAAATAAAAAGGGAGGTTAAATCCTAAGTTAATCAGGTTCGGCCATGGGTATGGCCGAACCCCATAAGATGGAATATGGAATTTGGACTTGATAAGAAATCCAATGTTTACGATATTAACTTGTCATTGTATAAACAAGGAAGCGGAAGTTGAACGGCGTACAAGTCGTGATCCAGTGAAAAAGAACAAACACCAAAGCTAATCTTCGGTAGGTTTCCTACCTACTTGTAACCACAAATATGATTTGGTTTCATCATGTTTTTATGAGATATGTTGTATTTGATATTATGTTTCAAATGTGGTTTTTGAATGATGAATTATGTATTTACAAATGACATACAATGCATTGACATCTCATGCATGGCATGGGGTGATGATTATGGGTTACCTTGACTTGAGAGTCCCAATGAAAGAACACTGTGAAACAACTCAATGATGAAGTGTCTTACCACAGAAAATGAGGATTACTGTGGATTACCTTATCATGTGAGTCCCAATGAAAGAACACTGTGAAACAACTCAATGATGAAGTGTCTTTCCATAGAAAATGAGGATTACTATGGATTACCTTATCATGTGAGTCCCAATGAAAGAACACTGTGAAACAACTCAATGATGAAGTGTCTTTCCACAGAAAATGAGGATTACTGTGGATTACCTTATCGTGTGAGTCTCAAATGAAAGTGTATTGTGATTTACCTTGACGGTGAGAGTCCCGTCAAGTGATGGCTATGTATATGTGTGATGGGGAGGGGCTCATTACATTTGCATACATAGCATTGATTTATTTGTTTTTGATGACCATATATACTATGATATATGCATGTTTTATACACTAACCCTATGGTAGCCTTAATTGGAAATCCTACTGGGCGCGTTGATCTAACGTCCTAATTCTATCCATCCATAGAGGATAATGCAGGAACAAAGAAGGGGAAAGAGAAGGTCGTGGACCTGGAGGGGAGCCAAGCTTAAGTTTTGAATGATGATTGGGATTTCTATATTACTGTTATATTGAATACATCTTTATGGACATGTAATAGCTAGTATCTTTGCTATGGTTTGAATTATAGTCTTGATGTTGGATATATGAATTAAGTTAATGTGGATAAATGCTAAGTTGAGAATAGTCTAATGAGGTTATTATGTTAAAACAAACTTGACTTGTACTTTGCTATCTGATAATGGAGCAGTCTGAGTATTGATCACAATTCCGCATATTTGACTTATTCCGCAATCAGTTATGTCCATTCCGCAAGCTTTACTTAGTTCCATGTGTGGATTATTTATCATGGGTTTAGTCCATGCACACATAGGTGGCCAATTAAGGGTCGGACTTGGATAGTCCGGACTTAGCTCGCGTCGTGACGCAGCCCGCTCTCTTCCGATGTTATTCTATTATTATTTTTAAAAAAATATTAGACTCTAATTTCTCGGAGAGGGTGGGACGTTATAGAGTCAGCCGACTGAATCTGTGATTCAGCAGACTGAAAGGTTACGGGTGAAGTGTAAACTGTACTAAGTTGGGCGACAGGTCATTCTGGGTAATAGGTTTGCATAGTGAAAACTACTGTCAAACATGTTTCGCACCAGAACGAGCCTTTCGCATGGACCGACCTCTCGGTACCTTAAATGTCAACCAATCGGCGACAACGACATGTCAACAGGGAAAGAATATTACCGTTGGGAGTGCACTTAATGCACAATGGTCGGAATTGTAACGGTAACATTTCTAGTCATCAACCCCTCGGTGCGACCGACCAGTCGGTACTTACCGTTACTTCAACTGGTTGCCTTCGCTATATAAACCAATCCTTATGGAAATAGTTGGTATCCTTCAGAAGGATCATTGGACTCTCATATTTATCAGTGAGCTTAACAAGGGGCAATAGAAGGATCACTCTCTCTCTCTCTCTCTCATGCTTACACTAGGGGAATCAAATACAACCAATCAAATGAATTGAGTTGCGAGAGAGAGAGGAAGGAAGAAAAACTCATAAATAACCAATCTGAGGATTGAGTTTGAAAGTGAAGGAGAGAACCATAAGTTAGGAAACCTTTGGTAAAACCAGTTTCCTTAACACCCTGGAATGTGATTGCTAAACGACGGTTACAAGGCGGAGCGTCAGCATACATAGGTGGGATCTCGAAGAAGCACACATCAGAAGAAACAACTTCAAAGGCAAGTGCTTCTTGGTTTTCATTTTCTTTAAAACCTTTGTTCCGAAAGTGGATTAACAAGAGGTACCCCAGAACCAGTATAAAAAATTCTAGAGCTTTGTCTCTAGCTCAGAGGTGGGTGGAACTCCCGGCCAAATGGATTGGTGAAATTCCTAGCCGATTGAGTGAGGTGGAATTCCTACTCTAATTGTGAGGTGTAAGTCCCCACTTATCAGATTTTGGAGATAGCTCATGGTTGAGCAAGTCCTAACATTGGATATAGGTTGGCAAACCAAACGACTTTAAATTGCCCTTATGGCGTTTGATCTATGTGTGTTTGTATTTAGTATTTAAGTACTTTCCTTAGCACAAATCACTTTACATATTGATTATCTCATTATACACATTGCCAACAAGCATCGATAATCAAACTATATGTAAAGGGTCATAATCTTAGTTTGATTGCTTAATGAAATTATCACACTAACCAAATCTCTTGATAAACATTCCTATGCACCTTAAATAATCAAGAAATTTGTAAACACAATTAAAAATGGGATTGACATATTCACCCCCCTCTAGGGTCAATATGTTGTTCTAGCATATTGAAAATGGGAACTTTCAGTATTATATAATTTTAATCCCTTCATCTGCCAAATATTTAGACATCATTTCCAGATTTCCACATTTTTTTACTATAATAATAAATAACAAATTGACTTATGAATGGCAAATCAAATTCTAACATTAATGTCATGCCCCGACCCTGGTGTGGGCCCGGGACGTGACTAATTTTTTTAAAAAAATAAAATCATAACCGGGTAATCCAATACCACTTATAATCGGTAGACACATCGGCCACACCGATTTGTCGTCCAAAACTCTGGTCGATCTCACACTACTCATGTTAGTCACTAGATAATCAACACAACTTATAAATTACCAGAACGGTTCCTACTTCGTCCGACACTTCGGCCAGACCGATATGTCGTCCGGGACTATATTGGACCCATCGATAAAGACAATGCATCGACTAGATAATTCGTCCATTGCTACACTCTAGCTTCGGGTACTGTTATCATATACAATCATGTTTGTCGACACATCGACAACCACGACCGGTCGGCTATATGTCGAGACCATCGATGCATCGTCCAGATGTATCAACCGCCAGTCAGTCTGTAAAATTCCTAGAACTCTCAGAGAGATACCACCGTATCAGTTGACATATCAACATTAACTTGGTCGACACATCGTCAGACTCGACATATCAGGGTCACATACCAACCTTCTCGAAACATAGAGATATTCGATGTGTCGTGACTATTCATTGACATGTCGACACATCGTTCCTGACGTGTCGACAACCAGAACTTCTGTAAAGGGGGTGTGTAATGACCCGTTCCGAGTTTTCTCAATTTTTGGAGAGATTTTCCAATCTTTGAGTTGCCTTTGGGACCTTGGCAGCGGTGAAGAGAGTGTGGGCATCGTGGTGGGCCCCAGTTATCGAATTTAGAGTTGAAAATTCGTAAGCCATTTTATTATTTTCATAATTTTTGTGTATATTGTCGTGAAAAAAAATTGTGTTGAAAAATCACACTTTTTCCCGATTGACGTTTGTTATTCGAGATTTTTCGGGTTCTCGAATTCTTTGTATTTTATTTTCTTTTAAAAAGAAAATATTTTCAAAACCTTAGTATTTAAAAAAAAAAGAGATTAAAACCCTAATTTCCCCAAACCCTAACCCTTTAAAATCTCCTCCTTCCCTCACGCGGCACTGTAGCCGCAACTGCTACAGTGCCCGTGCGTCCTTCTTCTCTTTCGGTGGCTCTCCTCTCCTCTCTCTCTCAAACCCTAAGGGACCATCCCCCTCCTCACAACTACCACCGTATTCCTCTTCGGATTTCTCTCTCTCCGCCATCTCCTCTGCGAATCTTCTCCTCCTTCCTCTTGGCCGACCTAAGCTGCACCTGATTTCACCCCTCATCCACCTCCGGCAGTCGAGTCATCACCCCTCTCCTCGTGGTAGCCGTTTCCAGGTTTCCCCTTTTTCTCCAATCTTCTTCTCTCTTTGTTTTTCTCTGATTTATTATGGTTTCCCCGATTTCCTTCTCTTTTCCCTGTTTTCTCGATTTACAAAGATTTTTCCCGAATTTCCTTGGATTTCAGTGATTTTCCCTCTCTTTTTCCCTTTTTGAGTAGGCTCGGCTGACTCACTAAGTGGACTCAGTTGGGCGCCTGGTTCGACCCAGCTAGTCTTGGACCTAGCCCAACCAGACTTGGCCTGGCCCTGTTCTGGCATGCCTAGTTCTTCAGTCCGACCCGTTTTCCGGCCGAAGAAGTCCGTTTTTATGGCCCGACCCATTTTAGAGCCCAGTTTCAGGCCCGACCCACTTTAGAACCCAGTTTCAGAGCTGGCCCGTTTTAGGCCCAGTCCCGTTTTAGGCCCATGTTTTGTCTGGATTCTTTTTAGCCCGTCTTGCTTTATTCACTTAGTCGTTCTTCATTGTTTCAACAGTTTGAGCTCTCTTCAATCAATCAAGTCGCTTGCTCGCTTCGAATTCTCGACTCCATACACACTGTGAGGGGACTTATCACTGTTTTAGCATGCATTCGCATCTATTTAACCTTTAAACTTGGACATGTAGTGACTTGAATGGGACCCTTCTTTTATTAAGCCACTCGGTAAGGGAACTATTGAAATAAACATGTGGCAAGGGATCCGTTTGGGTGCACTCATGTCAACTATATGTGATTAAAGGAGAATTGTAATCGGATGGATGATTATTTGAACTTGAAAATGTGCTGATAACATGTTTGTTTAATTATTACATGGGAATGAACTTATAATGAGTAAAGTATGTGTTGGATATTAGACATGATGTTTGAAAATTGCAGATTATATGTTTGCGTCCAATCATAACGTGTATGTGAATTTATGATGGGAATGAGATGTGCGTCGGATATTAAGTACGATGTTTCAAAGTTTATTGATAAAATATTGTGTGTTTAATTACAACATGTGAACATGATCATGATGAGCATGGAGATATATGTCTAGATAACCTGCTATATGTCCTTGTTACACACGATGCATGTGTCGTTGATCTTGATTAATTATATCAAGGCATGATTATATTGTTAGATATGACCTTAATATCATGTACATGCATGGGAGGTAATCCACCTCGGACGATGTGCCGTTGGGTGTTGAGATGGATGAGTTATTTATATGTGTATATGTTCATGATGATATGATGGTTTGAGTGTTGAGAGGACTTCCCCGTTACGCTCCGGCGGTAGAGACCCCCATAGGAGATGCGGGTTTCCCCGTTGCGTACCGACGGTTGAGGTACCTGCCCTTGAGATTGGGTTCCTCTTTATGGTCCGACGGTCGAGACCCCCATAAGAGATGCGGGTTTCCCCATTGCATTCCGGCGGTTGAGGCGGTTGTATACTGTATGGTCTCCCATTGGTATTGGTAGGGAAGCTGGAGTTGTTGGAGGACTATTATGAGTTATGGAGGTGATGTCTCGGACTGGTCTGTGGGACCATTTGTTAGTAGTATATTTTGGCACTCTTGTACAGAGTCATTATTTCTATTATTATGTCCACTACATTTCATACATGCGATACACGTTATATTGTTGATATGTGGTATCATTTATCCCTTCACTGGGCTGGATCGCTCACCCCTTACCTTTCAGGTACCCCGATTGCGGAGGGACCGGACGGGCCGCTCCTTAAGCAAACACCTGAGGAGGAGTACTAGTAGTGAGACATATATGTTCATACTTATGTTCTAAATTTGAGACTTTAGTTGCATGGAGTTGTTATTAAATGTTTATTTGGATGACTGTATGACTATATTTGATTAGTCTATGGTTGTTTGTTATATTTTCTCAGCACTGTGGACTTATGGTTTGTTGAGCGAGAGGTAGTTACCCCAGTTCAAAAAAAAAACAAAATTCACCCGATATTTATCTTTTACCACTTTTTAGATATTTCGGAGATAACACACCCGTAGCGGGACGATGCGTTACAGGGTGAATAGGGAAATCCCCAAATAATTGGTCCATTTAAATTTTCTTGATCAAAAGTAAGTTTTTAAAACTTAATATCAAAGTTGAAAATTCCCGGTGTGCTAGTAAATGGTCCAATATTGACCCTAGAGGGGGGAAGGGGGTGAATAGGGTAATCACCACTTTTTATGGTCTTCACAAATTTCTTGATTAATTAAATGATTTACAGTGGATTAAACAAATTAATCAAGCTAAGTTTGTTGTGTGATACATGAGTGTGCCAATATGAAAGAGCAATCACACAAATAAAGACCAACACCCACAACACTAGATGTATAGTGGTTCGGAGTAAACTGTCCTATATCCATTGATGGACTCATCCAACCTTGGACTATCTCAATTCACTGTGTGGGGAATTACACCCTCACAAATAGAGTAGGGATTCCACCTATCTCAATTGATTGGGAATTTCACCAAATCCCTAAGATTTTGAAAGGTTCGACCTACCCTGGTCTATGTCCTTATCCCATTATTTTTTATACTAGTTTAAGCTTCCTTGCTTGAGTCCACTTCACAAGATGATTGTGAAGAAAGATAAAATACTAAGAAACACTTGACTTGTTTGAGCTCTCTTGAGTAGATGTTATGCTTCTTGAAGAATCTCCCAATGTGATGTCGTTCGATGACGAAGATGCTCCGAGTATGTGCAATTACAATCTATGGAAGGTTGCTAGGATGTGGATTTGCATGTTGATCTTAGGCTTGTTTTTTTTTTTCCTCTCTCTCTCTCTCTCAATCTCAATCAAAGGATTGGATGTTAAATGATTCACCTATGTGAAGTGCATGGAGAGGAGTTGGGATGCTCTGGAGACGCCTATAAGATTTGCCTATTGAAGGGTTTTAGGTGTCTAAGGTCTCCAACAAAATACACCAAAGGATTAGAGTATATATAGGCAAACATAAAAATCCCAACACTGTGTCACCGATGGGTCAGTCTGGTCGATGGGTCGGTGATTTTAAATGCATCTGTTGTAATATGACCGTTAAAATTTAATGCACTTCCAACGGATATAAAACGGTCACTACCGATGGGTCGGTCACCTCAATGGGTCAATATGACTTATGTTCGACAGGTCGATCGTGTCGATCCAGATTACTATAGAGGAGCATAAAAATATAGAGACTACTCATCTAGAACCCTGACAATACTGATCAACATGTATGTCCATCGATGGGTCGGTCCTGGTACTCTCGATGAGTCGATGACCTCGATGTGTCTATCTGAGAGTACCCCGGAGTTCTAAGTCTAGAACTCAACTCGACCCAGAACAACATGTCGTGTTCCCCGACAGGTCGAACCTGATTATTAGAGAACAGATTGAATTTGTAATATGTTTTGTCTAGATACTGCCCAAATCCAGTCGACATATCGATCACCACGATGGGTCGGTCCTATGTCATCGAGGGGTTGGTGCCCTCGACATGTTCGAACTGAGAGTAGCGCTGAGTGACAATCCTTCTAGTCCAGAACTCCTATCAATCTGGTCGACGTGTCGATGATCTTGATGGGTCTATCTTGTCTTCACCGGTGGGTCATTGGAGTCAACAACTGGACTTGACAGATTACCAGATTTCCAATGTTTATACCATCTGGTTCTGTCACTGTCCAGTGTGCTCTAAGGCTTGTTAATGTTTTTACCAACATGTTCCACTAAGCGTACGCAAGGTCCACTAAGGATGTGAGTTCCACCTAAAGTCATTTATGACCAATTTACCTTTGTGATTGCCATACACCGATGATGTTGAATCTTGCACTTTATCTTCCTTTTTTTAGGCTTTTGATTTAAACTTCACAACACCTTGAGTTTTGATCATTGCTTCAATCTTCCAAGCAAGGCTTCACCTAAGTCATGGAATTGACAAATAGGTGACTCGGCAAGCCGGGGCACTAACAAAAGTTAATCAATAGGTGTTGATGTTTTGTGAGCAAAATATGAACAACTGGAACTTAACAATCACACACAGAAAGATTCATGCACAAGGACACCCGATATGTAGTAGTTTGGTTAAACAATTTACATCCACTATTGAGACTTACCCAACCTTCGCCTATCTCCAAATTACTAAGTGGAGAATTACACTATCATTAATAGTGTAGGACTTTCACCTACACACTCCTAGTTTGAAAGGCTCGACCTCCCTTGGTCTACTTCCTTATCCCTCAATTTTTATAATGGTTTGATCACCTTGATCTAGTCCACTTTACAAGATGATTTAAAAAATAAAAACACAAAAGAAATACTTGCCTTCGAAGCTAAACGTTGATGAAGGTGTGTTCTCAAATGACTCTCCCAAAGATCTTGTTGATGATGAGATGTGCCTTTTGTATAGAGCAATCACAAGATAAGGAGACGGTTTGTAGGATCTAAGAGTATACAAGTATGAACCCTAGAACTAACTTTCTTCTTCTCTCTAGATCTCAATCAACTAGATCTCTAAAATGATTTTCCAAGTATGAAGATTGAAGAGAGAATGAGGGAGGAGAAGTGTCTCAAGTTTTTCTTCAAGGTTTTCCAATTTCAAAAATAAAAGCTCTCTCCCTTCAACAAAAATTCAGAACTTAAATAGATAGTTCAAACAATCGACACAAACGATTGATCGGCAAGATGCGATTGATCATCCGTTCAAATTTATTCACCAACCCAACTGTTGCGCATTAAATGCACAGCAACGGTAACATAATGGTAGCCTCTTGATTGATCGTCCGTGTTTCTGGCGAGAGATCGTGGGTTGGCGAAAGCGTCGGCCTAGGACTGAATGTATTTTCCAGTGTCAAGTCCCAACAAGGCCAGGGGCGATTAGTCGTTCTCCCAATGTGTTATTATAGCTTGGTCTCGGCGATTGGTCATGCGAACGACTGATCTTGCAATACCACATGAAGAGTTGTTGCCAAACGAAAGGATCATTCTAAACCTAACTGTATTTTTCTGTGGGTATCTGATCCAGGTTCTAGTCGATTGATCGTGAGGGCGATTGGTAGGCCATGTACCCAAACAAGTCATCGTCTGCACGATCTGTTATCCAAGACTTGACTGTGAATAATAGTCCAATTTTGTCTAAGCCCTGGGCGATCGATTGAGTGCACGTTAGGATCGGTCCTGTACCAACAATACATCGTGAAAATGAATGTATCATCCTGAGACCTAGTATATTTGACAGTCCATTTCATCCAGAACCCTTAACTTTCCAAACAATTTGTCGTATGACCACGATTGATCGTCATTCCATATGGCGATGGGTCGCCAACACGATGTGTAGTCCATGACAGCCGATTTACAAATTTCCAAGTTGTAACGTCCCGCCCTTTTTCACTCGCCAAAAATCATAGTATATTTTTTATTTTTTTTAAAAGAGTGAGAGAGAGTGGGAACATCACGACGAGAGCTAAGTGCGATTTTCCAAAACTCGACCCTTAACTGGCCACCTTTACGTGTGCGTGGACTAAGTCCACTAAACATTTCACACGCTCTAAGAATACTAGTGGAATTATCATATGAATAAAATATCATTCATATACATGTCATCATTAAGCAAGGAAGCCAACACCATATAATCAACTGAAACTTAAATGTCATCAAACCATAGCAAAATAATTCTAAGTTATTAGAATCCAAAATATCAGTTCTCCCAATACATTCTTCAAAATCAACATAAGTAATATAATCATAAATCTGTCCAAGCTCCTATGCTTAACTCCCTTCACGTCCCATGTCCTTGTCATTCCCTGTTCCAGCATCTATAGGGTAGAAGTAGGGCGTTAGTCAACACGCCCAGTAAGAATTCCAAGTAGGGTTATGTACACATAGGATCAATATAAAATCAATATAGAAACATAATATCATGTTTGTAAAACATCCCATAAGTAGTAAAATAAACCATGCATGATATTCATATCAAATCATGCTTACTTATGCAACATGTCATGGGTATCAATGCCAAATGATCACTCACCCAAATCCATATCCAATCACATCATATATAAATAGTTTCCCTGATAAATCATCTTATCAAGGTGTTCCCTTGGCCAATTATGTCCGCAGTGTTTTGTGACGGCACCACCAGGTCACTGTTATACCTCCCCACATATGTTAATCGGAATTATCGATGGAGTGTGGACTCCTCCCTCTGCGCAGGGTTTCGGGACTATATACCCAGGAGCTCTTTGTCCCAGACTATGCCATACCCATTCCTAGCAATTCCGGACAAGGCCAACATATCAATAGTTCACATAGCTTTATACAAGCTAGTCTCAAGCCCAAGTCATGTCCGGACAACTCATAGCTTGGCTTGTTGTCCCATGTATTCCCTCCCATGCCATGCATGAGATAATGAATGCAAGAATGTCATTTCATATCAAATTATATAATATCACTGAAAACAAGTTCATAACTTATACCATTTGTTAAACCAAAGTAAAACATCACATTTGAAAATAAAACCAGTGTCATATATATATATAATCCATAGTGCCTCAATAAGGTAGGAATCCTACCACGTTCAATTTATTGTCCTTGCTGTTTTGTGATGATAACAATAACAGTCACGTCGAAACAAATCCCAAACCCTTTGCAGATCTCTCTACCTTATTAAATTAAATCACATATATAAATCAATTGGACTATCCATTTAATTTTCATCATCTCTTACATCCTACCAGATAAACAGAACATCTGGAAAAAAATAATCCAAAAATCAAACTTTTCAATTCAGTCGACTGAATCATGCCCAGTTACTGTTCTCTGTCTTACCTGCAGACTTTCAGTCTACTGAATACAATATTCAGTCGGCTGAAACCCAACTAAGCACTGTATACATTTGACCCGTAACCCTTTAGTCGGCTAACTTTGGGTCAAACCCTTCTGTGTTCTCAGTCAACGTCCTTTCAGTCGACTGAATCACAGATTTAGTCGGCTGACTTTGGAGCAGATCATTTGTGCCTTCGGCCAGTATACATTCAGTCGGCTGAATTATCAACCAACTCTTTACGTATTCGATAAGCATACTTTCAGCCTACTGAATCTATGATTCAGTCGGCTGAAACACACCAGATTACTTTACTTGTTTGGTATGTCTATGTTCGGTCGGCTGAGACATCAATAAACCCCATATATCTCAATCCAGTCCATGTTCAGTCTACTGAATCATAAGATTCAGTCGGATGAAACTCTCAGATACTCTTTTCCTGTTCGGCCAACACCAGTTCAGTCAATTGAATCCTAGATTCAGTCCATTGACTGTTTGTCAGTCTTCTTTGTTTGCATGTATGGCTCGACCCTTCTTCATCAAATCCATTCCTTATCACTTTTAAACATAGATATTATCATTCATATAACTCTTACTGAGTTGACTCTACCCTCTAGCCAAGGCTAGGGTCTTTTCCATAATCTATCCAACCCTTGTACTATTATAACATGGTTTTTGAATTCAATCCTTTGATTGTTTGTTTCAATCTCATAATCATTCCTTGAATGGATATTTAATTCCATGGCCTTAACACAACTTGGCCATCCATTTCAACCAAATATGGAACCATAGGTTCGGCCACACCATGGCCAAAACTATGTTTTCCCTTAGTCTTAATCTCATATTGTTAAACTTTACACATACCTTCTTTCCCCTCTCCTTCTTTTCTTTTTGCTCTGTTTTTCTTCCTTAATCCTTTTTCTTCCTTTGTTCTTCATTGATTCACCAAGTATAGAGATGGAAATGGGAGAGGGAGAGGAGAGAAATCTCTTGTGTGCAAAAAATGGGTTTGGCCAAGGGGTGTGGTGTGCCCCTTGGGTTGTATCTTTTAAGTAATAGCCTCATCTTTTCAACTTCCCTCATTAGGCTTTTGTCTAATCCATGTGTCCCTTGGTTTAACCAAGGAGACTCTTTGACTTCCATCGAGTCATGGGTTTCATGTCCATTGAGATGGAAACTTTCCATCTTCCCAACTTAAGCCACTCAACTCAAACACTTAATTCATTTGAACTCACTCATGATTGACCAAGTCAACCATGACTTAGTCGACCATGCATGTGGTGACTTGGTCACCACATGACACGTGGGTCCTATCTTAGGCATATTGTTTGATGATGTGGCACCTTGTCTAGTTGGCTTCCATTTATGCCACATGGCAATGCCACATCACCCACATGCCACATCACTTGATGAGGTGGATTTAATGTGTTGGGTCTTAATTGGGTAGCTGACCCAATTACTTTGACCTTACCCAATTACCTTAAAATTAAGTTCACTATGACCCATTGGGCCCCAATTGGATGATTGACCCATTTTATTAGACTTTACCCAATTTATTTAAAATCAAGCTTACCCATGATCCATTGGGTCTTAATTGGGTAATTGACCCAATTCCTTACCCATCTAAGGTCCATTTTAACTATTTAATCTTACATTAAGTTAATTTGCAATTCAAATGGACCAATCCAATTTATTTATAAGTGTTGAAAATCCAGGGTGTTACACAAGTTGGGTTCCACTTGGTGTCAAACACATTTTAGGATAGCTTAGTTATCCAGATGTGAAATCTGAGCCTAGACAAGGGCATCCTAAGGTGAGGGTTCCACCTAGAGTCGTCTAAGGTCATTTTACCTTGGGCGATTGCCATACACTTTGATGATTCATTGAATCTTGATTTATCTTCCAACTTTGAGCTTGATTTAACCACCACTTCATTCTTGATTCTTCAGCTTCTTTCTTCAAGGCAAAGCTTCAGTCGAGTCATGGATTTGACAAACAAGGGACTCGGCAAGCCGGGGCACTAACAATCTCCCCCTTTGTGAAATTCATGACAAAACCTAGAAGCTAAATGTAACGCCCCGCCCTTTTTCACTCGCCGAAAATCAGAGTCTATTTTTTTTTTCTTTTGAATAAAAGAGTGAGAAAGAGCGGGACGCCACAGCGCGAGCTAAGTCCTAGCTGCCAAAGCCCTACCCTCAACTGGCCAACCATACGTGTGCGTGGACCAAGTTCACTAAAACGGTTCACACGTACTCAAGTTAACATGCAGAATAATCATAAATGTGGAAATACAATAGAATAATAATTCCATTCCATTTTAGATAGCAAGGAGGTCCATCACTAAACAATAATTATCTTAAGTTAACATATCCAAGTTAACATTCAAAACCATAACAAATAAACTACGTTATTACAATTTCGAATGCTAGTTATTCAAATACATATTCCATGAATAACTTAAACAAAATTGAAGCTAAAACATCCAAGCTCCTAAGCTTGGCTCCGATCACGTTCATCGTTCCGTTCAATTCCTGTGTCATCAACTAGGGTAGAAGTAGGGCGTTAGACAACGCGCCCAGTAGGTATTCCAATTAGGGTCAAACACATGGTTAGTACAAATCATATATAATAACATATTATCAAAACCATGTAAAACTATGCCATGCCATGGTGTCAAATGCAATGAGTCCCACCCATCACAAATACATGTATCCTCTTGATGGAATTCTCCTCATCAAGGTATCCCCACAGTTGCCTTACGGACGCCCCGACGGAGTGTGCTCTCCGGTTACTTCTTGATGGATAATGCACATCAAGGTCTTCCCACGAATGCCTTACGAACGCCCCGACGGAGCGTGGCCTCCAGTTACAAACATCCCTCCCATGCCATGCATGAGATGTATATGTCCACATGCTATGTAATAGTATAATCATAGCATTAAAACCTCATATTTGAAACAGATTATTTTTACAACATAAACCAACAAAATAAGAATGAAAACCAACATACATAACCCATGGTTTCAAAGAGGTAGAATCCTACCAATGATCAACTAACGTGTCCTTGCGTTTTTGTCCGGAAACCGATCACCAATCGTACATTGCTTGTGAGGTCCCGTTACCTTATTACATATCAATCAATCAAACCCATGTTCCATTTGATTTACAATTATGTCTAAGTCCATAAACACATCTTTGTGGGGTTCGGCCATACAACATGACCGAACCTCACACACTTGAATTTGGGTCCCTCTTTTTTATCCTTGATCATTCTAACCAATGTTAGTCCAAGATCATGCCATCTTTGATTCATTAAACCAATGACCTATAAGTTAATCATTTAACCTTATCAATACCCTAAATCCATAAAACATTTCCCATGGGGTTCGGCCATACACCATGGCCGAACCCATGGTCCATCATTTTCACCTATTTACGTCTTTGCCATTATTCTATCCATGGCTAATTACCTAGCTTATTTACATATGACTTAAGTCCCAAAATGATCCATACATGATTCTTTAATAGAAAAACATGATCCATGGGGTTCGGCCATACACCATGGCTGAACCCATGGTCCTTTCATTTTCACCATATTTACTTCTTTGCCATGTAGCTAATCACTTCTTTTATTTACACATACCTAAGTCCATAACCGATCCATAAACATAGATCTATAATTAAATCCTCCATTTAATCATCCATGACATAATCCATATATGACTCATTAAAATAGCTCATGGGGTTCGGCCATGATGTCATTTCTTTCCTTCCTTTTCTTAAATCATTCCCAGCACTAGATCCATAAACCAAGTCCCTCCATGGGAGGTTTAATCATATACTTAGATTCATCAATCAAACCCTAGGATCCATAATACATCCACTAATTTTTCTCCATGGGGTTCGGCCATACACCATGGCCGAACCCATGGTCCATGGTTCTTCATCATTATAACATTTGAGACCATTTAAAAATCAATAACCTTCCTCCTTACTTCCATGATCTAAATACATGTAACCAAGTCAATATTCTCCATGGGGTTCGGCCATACAACATGGCCGAACCCATGGTCCATGGTTCTCCACCCTTTTACATCATTTAGACCCATTTACCACCATTAACATTTACCAACATCCACCCATCACTCTCATCGTTAAAACCCTTTAAGCATCAACAATATACCTCCATGTAAAACCTTTCAAAATCATTCATAACCTTCCATGGGGTTCGGCCATACACCATGGCCGAACCCTATGGCTCAATAAATCATAATTGCATGATTGATCCTTTTAAAAACCTATTAAGATCATTAACCAACTTCCATGGTTTTCATCCTTCAAAGCCCATAACAATTAGTAACATACTTCCATTTTAAAACCTTTTAATATCCTTAACCCTTTCCATGGTTTAACCACCTTTAAAACCATTTAAACCAATGATATTCTTCCATGGGGTTCGGCCATACAACATGGCCGAACCCTATGGTTCATCAATTTATTCTAAAAATCAAACTTCCAAGATTTAATCCTTTGATGGGGTTCGGCCATACACCATGGCCGAACCTCATCAATCCCCTTTTTGTCCTTGATGATTCTTATACATACAATTTAGGGTTTGGCCATGCAAGGGCCAAACCATGATCCTTGATCATCTACCATTTCCCGTATGGCAATGCACAAGTCCTTAGCCACAACAAGATTAGGGGTTCGGCCATGCAATGGCCGAACCATGTTCCTTGACCATTTTACTTAATAAAATCTCATTGAGTACTTACCGATTTCACGACTCCTCTGTTTTCTTTCACTCCTTCTTCTTTCTCCGCTCTTTTCCTTCCTTAGCCTCTTCTTCTTTCCTTCTTAATCCTTGGCCTAGATTGATTTTGATAAAACCTCTAAGAGTGGTTTGGCCAAGAGGTATAGATTTGAGAGAGGGAGAGAGAAGCATGAGATAGAAAATACTCTAAGTTCTTTGTCCTGAGAGGGGGATCAGCCTTGAGTAAGAGAGGGAGAGAGTGAAATGTGACTCCAAGTCTTGTTCTATGAGAGTGGTCGCCAAGGGTGGTGTCCTTTGGGTTGATGCCCTTTTGTAACTCCGATGGCCTTTCACCTCCTCATTGATACTTAGTTTGGGGGTTTCATCCCATGACATGAAACTCCCCACCATATGACCCTTGGGTTTCCATGTTCCAACGTGTATGCATGGGTATGTGTTGTGTAACATCAAAACGCTCCAACTTCCTTATCTTGATCAATGAAAGTCGGCCAAGGGTGGTGTCCTTTGTAACCACCATGCCCCTTCACCTCCCTCCTTAATGTTCCATTTGGAGGTTTTACCCATGAGATGAAACACTCCCACCGTTTGACCCTTGGGTTTCCATCTTGAGATGGAAACCCCCTAATCTCTCCAACGTGTAAGCCTTGGTGTAACCTCCAAAACCTTTCACCTCCTCATTAATGATCCATTTGGAGTTTCATCCCATGAGATGAAACTCCCATGTCTCCAACATGTAGTCTTGACTTGGGTCTCATGAGATGCATCTCTCCATCTTCCCACCCCACTCACTTGAGATCAAAGTCCCATTAACTTACATTCAACTCATTTAATTCAACTCACCTCTTTAATTCAACTCTTTTAACTCACTTAAAATCAACTCAATTACTTGATTCCATTTCCAACTTAATTCAGCCCAATTTAATTAAGCTTGAACTCACTTGGTGGCCAATGACCCATTGGGTCCCAATTGGGCATTTGATCCAATTGACAATCTTGACCCAATTAAATAAATCTCACCCATTTAATTCAATTGAAACATATCCACAATCCGTTGGGTCTTAATTGGGTAATTGACCCAACACCTTGCCCATCTAAGGTCCATATCCATTAATTCATACTTTAGATAGGCAATTTCCATAAATATTCATAACTTGAAAATCCGGAGTGTTACACTAAGAATTACAGACTCTTAAGACATCCCCAAACCCAAAATACATCATTTGAAAATACATGACATACAAATTACATTTAAATTTCAAATGACACAAGACCTTAATTAACTTGCTCCAAATGATTATGTTTCCCTGTATAACACACACAAGCAAACAAAATGGAATCTAGGATTTCCCATTATTATGTGAGTCCAAAAATTTAAATACTCCCCCACAATGTTTGGACTAAACATCCCTAACTCCCCCATAACTACATAAGGGCTTAGCTTCTCCAAAACACTCCCCCATTTTGTCATAACTTGACAAGCAGCAACCAATAAGTTCAAATAAGTCCCAATTGTTGGGCATCATATGGAGAAGGGAAAGGGGAAAAAGGCAAACCATCCAAAATATGCTAAAATGAAATAAATGCATGCAAACAAAGAATAGAAGAAAGCTATGAAGAAACACAAATGCCTATGGACTTTCTAAGATAGAGAAACCGGGTTGAGTCAAAGGTCTTGGTCATGATATCTGCAAATTGGTTCTCCGTACCAATGTGTTCAAACTCAATGGACTTCTCTTCCACTAGTTCTCGAATAAAATGATGCCGTATGTCAATGTGCTTTCTTCTTGAATGTTGAAATGGATTCTTTGAAATGTTGATTGCACTTGTATTGTCACAAAATAAGGTCATGGCCTCTTGCCCAATCCCCTAGTTTGCCAACATTTGTTTCATCCAAATCAATTGAGTGCAACAACTTGAAGCTGCTATGTATTTAGCCTCAGCTGTAGATAGAGCCACGATGATTGCTTCCGACTGTGCCATGCCAATAAACATTTATAAATGTAGAAGCACCATTTTCTGTCATCAATGTTTCCAGCCCAATCTGCATCTGTGTATCCAGCAATCTTGGATGAGGTGTCATATGGAAACCAAATCCCATACAAAGTGGTGCCTGTCACATACTTTATTATCCTCTTGACAACTTGAATACGTGATTCCTTGGGATTTTCTTGAAATCTAGCACATGCTCCAACATTGAAGGAAGTGTCGGGTCTACTAGCAATGAGGTATAGTAGACTTCCAATCATGATTAGGTAGAGATTGGGATCAACATTCTTTCCACTTTCATCCTTAGATAGTTTAATTGTTGTGCTCATGGGGGTAGTCGCATGCTTACATCCTTCATGTCCAAACTTCATCACAAGTTCTTTAGCAAACTTGGTTTGAGAAATGAAAAGCCCATCCTTGTGTCGCTTAATTTGAAAGCCAAGAAAGTAATTCAACTCTCCAACCATGCTCATCTCAAATTTTGATTTCATGATTTTAGAGAAGGTTATAGCATCCTTTTCACTAGTGGATCCAAACACTATATCATCCACATAGATTTGAGCAATAAAGATGGACTTCTTGGGTTTTTGGACAAACAAGGTTTTGTCCACACTTCCTCTTTGAAAATCATGGTCAAACAAGAATTGAGTAAACCTTTCATACCATGCCTTTGGGGATTTCTTAAGACCATACAAGGCTTTCTTGAGCTTGTGCACATGATCCGGAAACTTAGGATCAACAAATCCTTTTGGTTGCTCCATATACACTTCTTCATTTAGAAGTCCATTCAAGAAGTCACTCTTACCATCCATTCAGTACAACTTGAACTTGAGAAAGCAAGCTAGGGAAAGCATTATACTAATGGATTCCAATCTAGCCACGGGTGCAAATGTTTCATCAAAATCAACTCCTTCGATTTGTGTGTACCCTTGGACTACCAATCTTGCCTTGTTTCTAACAATGGTCCCATGCTCATACATCTTGTTCTTGTATATCCATTTGGTTCCAATCACATTTGTTTCCTTGGGTCTAAGGACCAAATCCGAAACATGATTTCTTGTGAATTGACCAAGTTCTTCTTGCATTGCATTAACCCAATCTTCATCATTAATGGCTTCTTCAATCTTCTTTCGTTCTATTTGTGAGGTGAAACATGCATAGTTGGCCAAATTTTCAATTTACCTTCTAGTTCTAACGCCCTCTCTTAGTTCTCCTATGATTTTGAGGAATGGGATGGTTTTTTACATTCTTGAGAGGTCTAGGTGCAGAAGGAGGTTCTAGGAATTCATCTACTTGATCTTCTACAGATGGGGTTAGAGCAACTTCTTCATCCTTTTGATCTTTAGTAGGAACAAGGACATGATCATCTACTACAACATTCACAGACTCTTGAATGGTTCTTGTTCCCAAATTCTTCACTCTATATGCATGACTGGTACTAGAATAACCTAGGAAGATACCTTCATCACTCTTGGACTAAAATTTCCCTAAGTGTTCTCTATCTCTAAGTATATGACATTTACATCCAAAAACTTTGAAATACTTAAAATTTGGCTTTCTACCAGTCCATAGTTCAAAAGCAATTTTGTATAACCCAGCTCTAATGTAAACACGATTAGTTATAATACATGCAGTGTTTATAGCTTCAACCCATAGGGTTTTGTAAATGCTTATACTTTCAAGAAAAGTGGTGGCCATATCTTGGAGAACTTTATTCTTCATTTCAGCCACTCCATTTCATTGTGGAGTTTTGGGTGCAGAATATTCATGATGTATTCCTCGCTTTTCACAGAATTTGTCAAAATAACGATTTTCAAATTCTTTTCCATGATCAATCCTTATTCTGTGAATAGTGGACTCTTTAGCATTCATAATACGTTTTGCAATGATTTTAAATTCATGAAATGTATCAGATTTCTCCCTAAGGAAGGCCACCCAAGTGTATGTAGTATAGTCATTAACCAATACCAGAAAATACCTCTTGCCTCCATCACTGAAGTGTTGGGTGGGTCCAACTAAGTCCATATGTATCAACTCTAGAGGTCTAGAAGTGGCAACCGTATTCTTATTTTTGTGGGCTGCTCTAATCTGTTTGCCCTTCAAGCAATCACCTCAAATGGTTTTTAATTTCAATTTACTTTTGGCAACCCCTTCATGTGATCATTTAACTTGGACAAATCTCTAAAATGCACATGTCCAAGTCTTTGCTGCCAAAGCTCAGCCTCACTTATTTTGGAAATTAGGCAAGTGTGTTTAATAGGAGTGGAATCACTATCTAGAACATAACAATCATCCGAATTAAGAGTACCATTTAAAATAACTCTACCTTCTTTGGAGTAAACTTTACAATCATTTTTCTGGAAGGTGACTTCTTGATCTTTTGCACACAACTGAGATATACTAAGAAGTTTATGTTTAAAACGATCAACAAGAAGGACATCATTAATCAAAGCTGATGATGACGAAAGTCCGGGCTAGGCCAATGCACTGTCCTTGAGAGGGAGGAGGGGGGGCTTAATATGACCTTTTTATTTTTTATTCCAATTTCCTTAATTTTCCTTTATTAAAACAAAAATTATATAAAGGCATATAAAACAAACGACTTAAAGTAGAGTAGTTACAACCATTTTTCAGATCTAGAACCATAAAAACATTGCACGCCATTCACACATTGCATAAGCATTTATAGTGGATCGGTTCAAAGAACCTACATCCACTCATGGAATCACCCAACTTAAGGTTATCCGAGACACACTAAAATTAGGGTGAAATTCATAAAAAATACAGTCCTATAAAGAGGTTCAACCACAGAGGTCTAGACCTCGACTCCTATTTTTTATGGTGGTTCGACCCACAGAGGTCAAGTCCACCTTACAGATATATAAAAATAGAAAGAAGGAAGAATACTTGCCTTGGGCCTTTCAATGATCTCCTCTTGTGTTCTTCAAATTGTTGGTTGCATGCTCCAGTAGATGATCTCCGTGTGATGTGTGCAACCCTTGGATATGATGCTACAGTCACCAACTAAACCCCCTTTTTATTTCATGTCTTATTGTTTGAGAAACATAGGGCCGATTCTTGAAAACAAGGGAAGAATGGTTTCCAGATCTAAGGTTTTGTAGATTAAGGCTCTCTCAAATGTTTCTCCTTAATCTCACGCTCTAATTTTCATCAAGCTTAATTTGTATTTGTAAGCAGAATTAAAATGATCATTCAACAGACAAAAATCACTCACTTCGACGGGTCGAGGACCTGAAGGAAAAGTCTTGACATGTCGAGACAACAAACGGATGATATCTTGTTTAAAAGAAAGTGGCCTCGACACGGTGAGATTTTTCGATTGGTCGAAAAAAAGATTTTACAAAAAGGATCATCGACTGGTCGAATAGGTTCGACGGGTCGATCCCGAGAGCGACCAAAAATGGATTGAGAAGGCTTTCGACAAGTCTACTATGTTCAACATTGTTAGTGCTCAGGCTCATCTGAGTCACCCATATTGTCCATTACATGACTCACTTAGACCTTGCCTTGGAAGAATATGCAAATGTCAGAATATGTACTATGCGTTGAAGAATCTACACCAAATATGTTGTTGGCACACATGTATGTGAACCTCTGTAGACTTTAGGTCAAGCCCAAACACCCTAGAAGTCAATGGCCAAAAACGTGAAAATTTGAAAAATAATTGGTCATTGACCTCAAGCCCTCGAGACTATGCAGCCAAGAACTAGACTGTCAAAGCTGCAAAGTTTCCATATCTGAAAAATAGTGACAGATTGTGTCTCTCGGCTGAGCTGACTTTTGTTTTAAAAGTTGCATAAAATATGGTTAGAAAAATAATGGGAAATATTTCTTGGCCACCTCATGGTATATGATTAAGCTATATCAAGAATCTTGGAAATCTTGAATCTAGCCGTGACTAGCAACCATATGCAAAATCTGTGAAGGCTCCTCAATCTATGGAATAAAAGGAAAGCCTATCCTTGATTAACAATGTGGCAAATAAGGAAAACTTCAAGAAGCTCATTTCTAATTTTAAAAGTTATGCCATCTCATGATTTCAAAAGTCTCCTTTGTTATTTAAAAAAAAGATTATGAATAATCAATTTTCTCCTCATGATGGATTAGTCAAATATCCGGATTGGCAATTACAGACAGGTGGTGAATAAGTGAGCTGGCTCTTGGGTGGATATCATTAAAATTAAAGTTTGAAATGTGAGAATCTAGTGTGTTGTATTGCCTTATACAGCCTCGAGGCCTCAAAGAAAATCTGGAGGCCTCGAGACTTAACTGTTCAAAGATAATTTTATAAATGTATGGTTGGCTAAATTCAAAAAAAGGAGTGTTGAACATTCAAAAATATAGAACAGCTACTAGCGAGATTTCCAGTCCCTCTTTACTCCATCTTCATCATCCTTTAACAAAGACATGATAATGTATTCAATACTTAGCTTATGATGAAGATGGGGGTGTTTTATCTAAGATAAAAAATCAGTTATACCTTTGTCCTAATACCCTTGTCCCGCTGTACCGATACTCCACTATGGTGAACCTGATCTAAAGGAAGAGGCGCAGAAACATCGAGCAAAAAAAGAACACACATTGGAGATCGATTAAGAACCAAGGCAAGTGTTCTCCTTGTTTCTTTTTATTTGATATCACTTGTAAGGTGGATTAGAACATTGTGTTCGAATCACCCAAAAAAATAGGCGTCGAGGATTAGACCATGGGGTCAAACCTTTATAAAAAAATTAGGTTGTACTATCTGGGTGTGAAGCCCATTCATAGTATAGTGGGACGACCCTAGACTTGGAAAGTCTGACAATGGATGTAGGTTCAAGTCAACCGAACCGCTCTAAATGATTGTGCAATGTGGTTTGTTTTGATGGTTTGATTCATTTGTTTATTGTAGACACGTTTATTCCTCTGCACATTTTCTTAAATTGATTTATATTGAAAAGGGTAATTAAGTCGGATCAAACCTATTCATTCCCCTCTAGGTCTTGCATACTTCTAGTAATGGAATTTTAGACATGTCGATCCCGGGAGCCATCAAAAAACAAAAAAAGTGGACAAAAATAAATGATCTTTCGATAGGTCGAAAACTATTTGACATGTCGATCCTAATACTAACAAGTCCTTCAACATGTAGATCCCTGGTCGACTGGTTGAACCTAGTTGATTGATACAATATGCACTGGGCTTTGTTGTTCTGGGCTTACATCACAAAGGCTTAGGATTAATGTGAACAAACAGTTTATGAACAGATCCTCCCATCCTAAGTCTGATTTACCTGCTTGGGTTGCCACACACCGGAGAGAAATCCTTAGCCAGCTTTATGAACTTCCTGGGCTTCATGCGATCTTCCAAGTAGATCATCCAAAGCAAGGTCTTGAGAATGGCATGGAATTGACAAGAGGAGGCACGGATAAACCAAGGCTCTAACAGATGACAAATTTAAATTACCTTTGCCAATAATGTTTGCCATATTTCCATCACAAAAAGTAATGGCACCACCATTGTAATTAACAAAATCCAACATATATGAGCTATTACCAATCACATGTCGAGAGCATCACGATCCAAATACCATTTGGATTGCCTTTCAACATTTAAGGCCGTGTGAATCATGAGACTCTTAGCATTAGGAGCCTTTTTATAAGATGAGGAAGGGATCATAGCCTCTTCATGCACCTTTTCACTAGATTTGTAATAGAATTTCCCATTGATAGTTTTTGAGTTTTGAATTCCCCAATTTCTTCAAGATATGGTTCAACTTTTGAGTTAAGGCATTGAGGTTAAAATTTTCATTTTTCACTTGCCTTCCATGATTCACAATAATGGATTGAGGAACTAGGAATGATTTCTCATATGCCTTCTTCTAAGACAACTTTCAAATCTAAAATGTCCATGTTTACCACAATAATAACACATATTGTACAAGAGAATGGAGTATTTACTTTTGACAAAAGTAATAGAATTTTTGGGTTTGTTATCATCTTCCTCATTGTAACCAACCCCAAATCTATTTATATTTTTTCCTGGAGTTGAGGAGTCTTTCTAATTTCTCCTCACCTTGAGTGAATTTGTCTTGAAATTGAGTTTTATGATGTCTCAAGTTTTCCAAATCTGAGCTCAAAATTTGGATTTTATCTTCAAGTCATCTCTTCATTTCCAATAATTTCCCTTGAAGATATTTTCCACTCTCTCTCACCTTTGATATTTCATCATTTGAGGTTTTCAATTTTGTTGAGAGTATCTTTTTCAGATTTCTCAATTTCAAGATGTTTTGACAGTTTGGCATTTTCATTTCTAAGTTCATGAAGTTTCTTAGCCAATTCCATACGCTCTAGGTATAAAGCATCAAATGATTCTTGGAAATCATCAGTATTATCCTCATCCTTTGACTCACAAATAGATTCATTTGAATCAGATTTTATGGAAGCAACAAAAATATTTAAAGATTTACCTCCACCGCAATTCACCAAGTTTGAGGCAAACTCAGATCTTTCGAGGTCTCCACATGAATGCTTCATTTCTTTCTCCAGTGAATCATCATTTTCTTGAGAGAAAATCACATTGCATGCACTAGAAGATAAAGAGGCAAGGTTGTCCAAAGCATTGCATGCATCTAGACAACATGGTGAGTTTGAATCATCCATAGAAATATTCTCAAGAAATTCATTTTCGATGGAGATCCACTCATCATTTTTGTTCATGGTCTTGGTGAAAAGGAGGATTCCCCACTTTGCCTTTCCATGGAAAAATATCAAAGGTGGAGGAACAAGTCACGAGAGATTCATTTGCACAAGGCATCGTTCTAGCACTAAGATCAACTTGGATGGTCAGATAGTTACAAAGACCACAAGGCTCTAATACCAATTGAAAGTTCCCAAAGTGCTAGACCCAGATTGTCTAGAGGGGGGTGAATAGGGCAATCCCAAAATAATTGGTCCTTTTAACTTTTCTTGATCAAAAGTAAGTTATTAAAACTTAATATCAAAGTTAATCAAGAGGTGTTGATGTTGTGTGAGCAAAAGATGAACAAGTGGAACTTTATAATCACACATACAAAGATTCATGCACAAGGACACCCAATATATAGTGGTTCGGTTAAACAACCTACATCCACTGTTGAGACTTACCCAACCTTGGGCTATCTCCAAATTAATAAGTGGAGAATTACACCCTCACTAATAGTGTACGACTTTCACCTATACACTCATATTTTTGAAAGGTTCGACCTCCCTTGGTTTACTTCTTTATCCCTCTTTTTTTTTTTATAGTCGTTTGATCACCTTGATCTAGTCCATTTTACAAGATGATTTGAAAAATAAAAACACAAAGAAACACTTGCCTTTGAAGCTCAACCTTGATGAAGATATGTTTCTCGAATGACTCCCCCAGTGATCTTGTTGATGATGAAGATGTGCCTTTTGTATGGAGTAATCACAAGATAGGGAGAGGGTTTCTAGGATCTAAGAGTATACAAGTGTGAACCCTAGAACTAACTTTCTTCTTCTTTTTAGATCTCAATCAACTAGATGATTGAATCTCTAAAATGATTTTCCAAGTATGAAGATCAAGGAGAGAATTAAGAGGAGAAGTGTCTCAAGCTTTTCTTCAAGGTCTTCCAATTTCAAAAATAAAATCTCTCCCTTCAACAAAAATTCAGAACTTAAATAGCTAGTGCAAACAATCGACATGGACGATTGATCGTCAACATGCAATTGATTGTCCGTGTTCAAATTTCTTCACCAACCCGACCGTTGTGCATTCAATGCACAGTAATGGTAACATAGTGATAACCTCATGATTGATCGTGCCTCACGATTGATCGTGCCACACGATTGATCATCCGTGTTTCTGGCGACAGATTGTGGGTCGGCGAAAGCATCGGCCTGGGACTGATTGTATTTTCCAGTGTCAAGTCTCAACCAAGCCAAGGACGAAAGGTCGTACGCCCGATATGTTATCGCCTTGTCTCAGCGATTGGTTGTGTGACCGACTAATCGTGCAGTACCACACGAAGGCGTTGCCAGACGAAAGGACTGTCTTAAACCTGACTGTTTTTTTTTTTTTTTTTTTTGTGGGTATCTGACCCAAGCTCCAGGCGATTGATTAGTAAGGGCGATTGGTCAGCGCTATACCTAGACGAGGCAGCGTCTGCACGATCTGTTATCCAAGGCTTCAATGTGAATGACAGCCCAATTTTGTCTAAGCGTAGGGAGATCGATCGTATGCAAGATAGGATTGGCCTAGTCCCAGCAATACATCATGAACACGAATGTATCATCTTGAGATTTGATGTATTTGACAATCCATTTCATCCAGAACACTTAACTTTCCAGACGATTGTTCGTATGACCAACGGTTGATCGTCCTACCATATGGTGATAGGTCGCCAACACGATGTGTCATCCATGACAGCAGATTTACATATTTCCAAGTTGGGTTCCACTTGGTGTCAAACATATATGAGGCTAGCTCAGTTATCCAAATGTGATGTCTAAGCCTAGGCAAGGGCATTCTAAGTGAGGGTTCCACCTAGAGTCTTCTATGGCCATTTTACAATGGGTGATTTCCATTCACTTTGATGATCTGTTGAATCTTGATTAATCTTCCAACTTTGAGCTTGATTCAACCACCACTTGATTCTTGAGCTTCTTTCTTCAAAGCAATGCTTCATCGAGTCATGGATTTGACAAATAAGAGACTCGGTTGTAAGGACCTTGAATTTTAAATCCTCATTTTATGTAATTTGTTTATCATATAAATGAAATATATGATTTTGGTCCAAATAATGTAAATGTTTATTAAAAGGAATAAAGTGAAACTAAAGTTTCCTCCGATGATACATTGACTTGGTCGATGTGTCGGCAAAGCTCAACGTCTCCTGACGATTCATCGACTGGATCGATGTGTCAAAGAGAACTGAGATCCAAAATCGAGGTATAAGTTGTCCAAAGGATACATTGACATAGTCGATGTACCTGGTGGAAAAGATGATCAAATGGATCAACACACCGACATAGTCAATGTGTCGAGCAGACAGAATGTCTTCAGTAGACGCTTTGTCTACCACCGTCCAAACCATTCGCTTTTCTATGCATGGGCATTCACAATGCCTCTTCAATTTTCAAGGACTCAATTTAGTGTCTAGGGATAACAAAAGATGAAGATAAAACGAAGGGAAAGGGAAAAAAATAAAAAATGAAAAGGAGAGGAAAAACATTATAGAACAGAGAAGAACTAGAGTGCCTAACCACCCCTCTTAGTCAATCGAGTTTACCCTCTCACTCACATCATAACCCTCAACTTGACCGGGAAATCTCTTCCCCTCCACACAGGCTACCTCTGTTCGGGGAAAAGAAGGAGAGACCAAGCAAGGGGAAAAAGAAACCGAGCTAGCAAGGAGGGTGGAGAGCAAGGAAACAAGGGAGATAAGATTTTAACCATTCGAGTACACATAAGAATCACTCGAGGTAAGTGAATCTATAATATTTTGGAATAAGTTGTTAACATTAGAATGTTTAGAAGAAATCGTATGAATGGATTGGGAAAGAAATAACCCAAGAACAATGAACGCTTGAGTAAAGCGAAGCCATGGATAATGGATCCATGACTTCTGACTCAACCCAGTCGACATATCGACTTCGTCGATGTCTCGTATGGGGCAAATATCCAGCAAATGAACTGAAAGAAAGTAAACCCAGGCAACATCGGCGAGGTCGATGTCTCGGCCTCGGTATGGTAAGAAATGGAAATCAGGATGAATGAATGATAAATAAATCCTAGAATGACACATCACTTATGTCGATGTATCGGTCTGGGCATGACTGAACTACAAAAGAGATAATAGGATGATGAACTTATGCCAGGACAATGTATCGACTAGATCGATGCATCGGCCTGGGTATGATAAAATAGGAATGAAATTAGTTCAAGTACCATGAATCGACCAGATCGATATATTGGCCTGCAAATAACGAGAAAAAAATGAAAATATGAGGAAGGAAGAATGAGTTTGTGAACATATCGACAGTAGATATGCCCACAAATTATTAACCGATGTATCGACCAAGGCCAACATATCGGCCTAACTATAATAAAAATGAGATTAAAGGAAATGAATTAAGTCAAAATCGATGCATCGACTATGTTGATGTATCGGCATAAGAGCATAGTATGAATATATGCATCTATAGATGTATCGATTTGGATCGATACATACGGTCAAGAACAGAGGATAACTTAAGAAATTGAGAATCATAACAGGAGTACATGTCGACAGATTCGACATATCGAGTGTATGAACCATTGGATGCATCGACTGTGTCGATATATGCATATATGACCAGGAGATAAATTGGAAGACCTGCAATAGAACCGACAGAAACCAGTCGACATATCGAGATGTTCGATGTGTCAACTGTGTCCAGTGGCGATGTATCGACAGTGTCGATATGTCGGCATGAAACATAGACAAATTATCAAAGTTAATGTATATACTAGTTAAATTAAATATAAATGAAATCTATTAGATTTTGGAAAATTTACAGTAAACCTTTAGGTCTGGATTAGACCTAAACAGATTAGACAAGGGTTTTGTGTGATAATAATCTATGGATTTTGATTTGAACATGTACATGGACAAAAGGAGTCGAGGGTAATTCCAACATCCAACGCTTGAATCTTATTTGGTTGATCATTTTCGATCAGGTAGGAGTTTCTACTTTATTGAAGCACAATGTGATGAATGATTTAATGATATGTTATGTCTTTTAAAAGCATAAATATGGATTTATGGAATTATGATTTTATTATGTACATGGAAATGATTTTGATGAGAATTTATTGGATTTATGATTTTGTCATCATAATTGCACATATTACCTCATGCATGGTTGCATGGGAAGGTTAATGGTACTGAGCCAAGAAGGAAATGTCCGGACCTCTCTTGGACTCAGTAAAATGATTATAAAAATGCTAAACTTTGGCCCCGTCCCTTGATATGAATAGTACAGCATAATTGGGCCAAAGAGCTCCTACGTAGGTCCTAAAATCCTACGCAGAGGAAGGAGACCACACTCCACCAATAGTCTCAATTAATTTGTGGATGGGTAGCGGTACCCTGGTGGTTGCCGCCTCAAATGCTGTGACATAAGTGGCCAATATTGTGAATTATTAGTTGAAGTGAAAGTTATGATCTGATGCATGGGAATGGGTGGGCATATCATTGATGCATGGCACCCATGACATATTATTTTATGATTTTTGAGTTATCAGAATTTGGGACATCTTCTATTTGTATTTGAGAAACATGTATTATTCATATTTTGAGATCTTCTCCGTTGTTACCTTTATTATATGTTATTATGAGATTTCACAATTTGTACATTTTGTGATCGAAATTTCCTACTGGGCAAGTTGACTAAGCCCATACATTTTTCCCCTAGATGTTAACACAGATCGGGGTAAAGGAGAAGAAGTTGGACCTAGTGATAGTCGTGCTTGATGAAGAAATGGATCCGGAGATGCTGGAAGATATCATTGTTCTTATTATGGCATTTTGATAGAATTATGTAATTTCATAGGATCATTGATATAATAACTTAGTTGACTTCTATTTTGGATATGGGTTGACCTTTAGAATTATTTGTTTAAGTAATTTTCAACTTTGCTATCAAATGTTTAATATTATAATTCCGTAAAATGTTATTTCCACAGTGTTGTGCTTGTATATACACAAATGTTTGGTGAGTTGACTCACGTATGTGCTAGAATTGGGCCAATCGAGGGTTGGGTCTTCGAACTTGATCTCGGCTTGCGTCGTGACGTAGCTGTCCCTTTTTCCGTAAAAAAAATAAATATACTCTGATTTAATCAATGGAAAAAGGGCAGGTCGTTACATTGGCAAACCGGGGCACTAACATCTTCAATTACGACATATCGTCAAATACACTCGTCGACATATCGAAAGTATCGATGTAGCGTCCTGACATTCCAAAGTGTTGTCAGGTCAGTTATCCTTAACTGATTTCTCTCCTATTTTTGGCATTTTAAACACATAAGTAACATCATAATAAGTACACCATCGCACAAACGCATTGCATAAAAATATCAAACTTACATACATAAGTTTTTATGCCACAGGAGGCACATTTATTATAAAATATAGAAGATAGTCCAAAGGTTGCTCAGTTTCCATGTGCGAGAAACCACAAACAATTCCAAGGGTTGAACCTCAGCGAAGCACCATATGTTCCTCCATCCCTTCCTTCGGTTCATATCCTGCAATGTAAGGGACATGAGCAACAACCCAGTGGGGAGAGTTCACCATAACATCCAGTATATATAATACATGAAACAATTTACAATGCATGTTCCATGAATGCAATGCAGTTTATCCACTTAACCTATTTTCACCCTAGGATCACTTTCTAAGGTGTTAAATTTTATACACGTTATCAACACAGGGTCAACCCCCATTAACAACATCTTCAGCAGCTTTTACAGCAACTTGCAAGTGCATAAGGTCTCCACGACTCGGCTTACTCGCACGTCCAACCCAATGCTTCCTGACAGTGCTCGGCCTAATTTTATAAAGTTCCCACGACCTGGTCTACTAACACGTCTAACTAAGTGGTTGAAAACTGTGCTCGACCACAGCTTAGTAGCACATCCAACCAATGGTTCGAGATGGCATTCGCTTCACATCAACAGCAACAGCCGACCGGCCAATAACAAAATTTACAAAGATATTATCTTTCACAGACTTAACTTATATTCATAACTCATTCATGTAAATGTATGATAATGCATGTGCCTCACTGCCCTCTTTACACAGGGACTTACTCTGAGAGAACCTGATAAATTCCAATCTTACCATTTGGAATATTTACATCAACAGACATCCAGATAGGTATAATTAATACCAATGCAATCAACAAATCTAAACTGGATTACTAACACGAATGCCTTCACCCAGTTCTCACCCGACAATTCTTAGACACTTCATTGGTCCATACTGCATTAGAGGCTACAAGTCCTCGGCTTCCTGACATTTTTTTATGCCTACGTTCTAAACAGTTAGAACATATTTTTATCCCTTACATGTAGGCAGTGTCAGGTCTCATTTTTTAGACCTATATAGCTTCCATCCTTAAATGACCATGAGTCCGAACTCAGTTTGGTGTTAGTGGGTATAACATACAGTACAGTATAAGTATCAGTTTGAGTCTCCTCACCTTATCCGCGGAGTTATCACACAATCTGTAAGATAAAATAATAATATAATTTCAATTCGACAGTGTATTTACGAACTATTCCCCATTGCCCGTGCATTTTCCAGCAAAAACATGATAAATGTGATGAGTCTCCTAACTCCTTCTACTCCTTTAAATTATGTTAGAGGTTAGCTATCAGCCACTCAAAACATTACAATAAAATGAAAATGTAAAGTACTCAGTGCACAGTCTCGTATTTCTTTCGTAGCCACCAAAGAGTATTGAGACAGAGCCTAGAGCGTACAAAGACAATACGTAATAAAGTACTTAGTGCCCCACTTCAAGACCACTGGGTGACTAAGCGCCACCTCAGATGGCATCACTGAACGACTAAGCACCCCTACTGATGATCCACCGGTGACTAAGCTCCACAACAAATGGTATCATCGAGCGACTAAGCGCCACTATGGATAATAGTGTGTCCCAGAGGTTACAATACTGAATTTAAAGACACAATTTGTAAAAATAAACACACAACTGTCATGTGAGGTTAATCTTTTCCCCTCTTTTAATTAAAAGCTGAATAACAAGTTTTGAATGTAAAATTAAAATGATTTTAAGGGTGTAACTTTAAATTTAAGAGATAAGCCTACCCTCCCTCCATTTTGAAAAAACCATTTTAAAGCCCAATACTAAGATATTGAAAATTTAAATTGCTACGGCGTTATTAAAATTGAAAATAGAATCGTTTTGATAACTTATACATGAAAATCCGTCAAACATTGGCTAAGTTTGAAAGCCCGAGAGAAACGTGGGAAACCCAAAGGCTTAATCTCGCTGCTGCTGCATTAGTTGTTTAAAACTGAAGAAAGAAAAAGAAAAGAAAAAACAAACAAATCAAAAGGAAAGAGGCTAGCGACAGGAGAAAATAGGAGGATCGATAGTGGGTTTTATTTATTTTTGCCTTTGTTCCTTCCTCCATTCGCACCTCCCTGCGCTTAAATAAACAATAGGTTGGCGTTATAGCCAACTACGTTGCATGGCTATTGTATGTAGCCTAATAGGTTTGGTATTATCTTATAAGATTTTTTTATTATTTTATTATTATTATTTTCTTTTTAACAATTCCCCCCACGTCCTTTATTATTTGTAAGTATTTCAAGGTCCCTCCAAGCTAATTTAATTAGTCCACTAGATCAGGTATTTAATAATAAACATAGTATTAAATTTTGAAGAAAAACCCACGTAAAAAACTTATTGTTTTAATCGAAAATCACCGATTTGGCAAAATTTCTAAATTTAAAGAATTTCTCAAAGAGAATCTAATTTTGCAATTACATAAATCAAAATCGTCTGATGAAAATATTCTAAAGTCTCAGGGTGTTTCGAAGTCAAAAATCACTCCATGTAAGCGAAAGAGTGATCGATGGCTCACGTTTCTCGAAGTAAAATAAATATCAAAAACTTGATATTTTGAAAATACAAAGATACAAAAAGCTTAGTTATATCACAGATCGAGTACTGACTCTCTCCGTTTATTTTTAGGATTCTATTTTCCCTATCAAATTGGGGCTTTGCCACCTAAGAAATTTTAGACAGTAAAAATATATAAAATTAGGACGAACTTGGGATTCATTAAGTCCGGAATTTAAAAATTTTGACTAATCTAAAATTTGGACTTCTGACTAGGCTAAATGACTGAGTTTCCAGAGCAACTAAGGTTTAAGCCTAAAACAATATTAAAATATTCGTAATTTGCCATTATACATTTGTAACTTAATTAAAAGGGTTATCTGACTCCAATCGAGTCAAAGTTGAATCCGTTGAGAAACTTATTAGATAATTTTTATGATTAAAGGAACAAAAAATCACAACCAACATCTACAAATTAGTTAAATTAATTATAATTAATCACAATTAATCCCTAATTTGAGCTCGAGTATCACATCCCACCTCACTTAAAGAAATTTCGTCCCGAAATTTCCAGAAAATGTTCTTACCATTAGTTGGCGAAGAGACTAGGGTATAGCTTCCGGATCGTCGACTCTGGCTCCCAAGTTACATGCTGGGTCCCATGGTGTTGCCACAAAGTACTTGAGTTAGAGTGACTTGAATTTCAATAGGAATTTCCTCAAAAGTTAAATCTTCGGAGATCTCAATATCTTCCACATTTATTATGTGTGATGGGTCTAGTTCATATCTTTGGAGCATAGACACGTGGAATGTGTTGTGTACTTTCTCTAGACTCGGAGGAGTGCTAATTGATAAGCAACTTTCCGATTCTCTTTAGAATCTCAAAAGGTCCAATACATCGAGGTGATAATTTCCCTTTACGTCCAAATCTTTCTACTCCATGACGTGGGGCCACACGTAAGAATACAAAGTGTAACACCCCGTCCCGCTACGGACGTATTATCTTCTAAACACCTCAAGAAATCTCCAAAAACGGATATCAGGTCTATATTTTTTTTTTTTCCCAAACTACAACAGGATAACAACTGAAGCACATAGCGCACTAATAACTCAAACCAACACAATAGTGTTATAACAGTTGTTATAGTTACCCGTAAAAACCAAATGACAACTGAATCAAACATACAATGCTCTCTCAAAATAATAGAAGTGAAGTAAAGCTAAGAAGTCAGCAATTATCACTGCCTAAGCCTGACATTAGGACCCATTGGTCCCACCATTGAAACACCTGAAAGGCAAGAGGTGAGCTTTACATGCCCAATGAGGATGCATCATATATCATGAAGCATCTGTTAGTGCCTCGGCTTGGCCAAGTCCTTAAGTTTGTCAGTCCATGACTCGGAAAAAAACACTTGCAAAAAGCTTAAAGACCCAATGTGATCAAGAACAAAGATCATGCTCCACCGGATTGAAGCTCATTGTTATGGCAATCACAAAACAGGTATTATGGTCATAGATGACTTTAGGTGGTGCCCACACCTTAGAGAAGACTATCCCTAGGCTTAGTGGAACAAATGGTTAAATTATAAAAAGCCTAGAGAGGAAGTTTGACAGTGAATTTGTCACGCCCGACCCTCCGGGCCCACTAACGTGAGATTTTTTTTTTCTAATACAATATTGAGCCTTTGCAGAAATCATCTTACGGACTTTAACATCTCTTATGACCAAGTTTGGATCTAACATTTGGCAGCCTCGGACCCAGCCATATCTACTCGGTAAAAATCCCGGGCAGATGGAGGGGCGACCATGGGCCCGCTTAAAATCCAAAACCTCGACAGATTTCACCTCGACTCATAGTATGTGGATACACTACTAACCAACATGTAATCTATAACTTAACCTCTTAGGAAAGTCCAAATAGAAAATGTCACACATGATCTACCTAACATTTATCATCAATCGATCCCATGAACAACAGAATTGCATATCAGAAACGAAGTAGACTTTATTACATCCTTCAGTGTTTCAAACGAACATCATAAAGGGTTTATTACACTACATGTTCATACGTACAATGTCTACTAAGTTAAATATAAAATCCCAACATTTGGGTAGATAGTTAAAGGGTCTCCACCCTAAACTACAACTGAAGATCCTCCTGTCCTTCATCCTCCGGGTTTCCTGTTTCGTAAGGGGTGTGAGTTTTATAAACTCAATGAAGAGAAAACAACAGCAAGTTCTGGATAACAAGGTATATTATCAACATAATAGAATGTTATCAAACAACAGTTTATACACTCATAAATCATGTAGAATAATGTCAACACAGTTATTTACCATGAAATGTCCTTCATTTCTCAAAAAGATACCCCCGCCAAAAGACGTTTACGTTTCTCCCCTAACAGCTAGTAATACGTTTCCTACACCGCCGGAAAATTCATGCTCAGTGCTTCACATAGCCCGTATTTTAAATACACCTCGTACCAGTGCCCTCCACGAGCTAGGTACTTCATACATTGGTGTGAGGTAATTTGATATGCACAGTACACCAATCAATATGCACATCAATACATGGATTTAAACATAATTGTCAACCCACATAATATCTCTCACACATATGATCATAATAACTTCACTCAGCTAACATAGATTCCTAAGTCCTCCCGCATTGAATCATAATACAAATATCAGCAATCAGTATATAATATGTTGAAAAACTAAACACAGATTAAAACCCCACCAACGGGTTATATTATAACACAAAGTGTTACCGTTCTCTCCAATCGGGTACATCTACCCTATACTCATCATTTATTGCATAGATTAATTATCCTGCAATATATCAGTTATACACTGTTGCCCAGAAATTGACCCTAGAGGGGGGTGAATTGGGTCAATGCAAACTTTTTGGGTTTTCTTTAATTTCACAATTTAAGAAAAATAAGATGCAAACAAGTAGTAAATAAATGCCAAAATATAAAAGAGGAGATGAGAAGAGATGGAGAGATTGAACCCGAGATTTTTACGAGGTTCGGCGTTCTTGCCTATGTCCTCGCCTCAAGTACACCACTTGAGGATTGAATGCACTAAACTTCTCCTTCAAGGGTGGAGAAGAAACCTATTACAATGCTTGAAGGTGAAGACACCCTTCTCCTTCACAAGGGTTACACCAACCCTTCTCAAACTTTATCTTTCAAGAAAATGTAGAAGATTACAATGTAAGCTTAGGAGTAACTCTCAAATGTTTACAAATCTAGTTTTCTAAGAGTTGCTCAAAGAGTTGAACTGAAATGGCTCAAGGTAAGATTGCAAGAGATGGGTTTTGAGCTATAGTATGCTTGAGATTTGATTTCAATTGATTCCTCTTAATTTCAAGTGATTCAACAACCCATTTACTCATGGAAGCTTCGTTTTATAATTTTGTCATATTTAGAACCGTTGCAAAGCATTAAATGAAGCAAATGGCCGTTGGAGAAAGCATTTAATGTTCAAAAAATATTACCGTTTCGCGATTCAGTCGACTGAAGTGAGTATTCAGTCGACTGAAAATGCCCCGAGATACAAACAGTTTATCTGTGAATAATTCAGTCGGCTGAATCTGAGAATTCAGTAGACTGAATTTGCAATTCATGAAAACTTTGCTTTTCAGTCGGCTGAAACATCATTTCAGTCGACTGAAATCCCTATACTGTGATCATTCAGTATTTCAGTCTGCTGAACCTTCATTTCAGTCGACTGAAATCACTCTCCACTGAAAATACAGTATTTCAGTCGGCTGAAATCTTGATTCAGTCGAGTGAAATCTCGTCTCCCCATAATCCATTGATTCAGTCGACTGAAACTTCAAGTTCAGTCGACTGAAATGACCTTAAAAATGTTTTATGTAGTTTTGGCTTCATTTTGGTCATTTCAAACACATAGGTCTTAGGGACTTAAGCATATGATAAAGCTTGGTTTTCCTAGGGTCCACTAGAGGGTGACTTGAGCCATGGTGTTCAACAATTGAGTAACTTTACATTTTGTTCTTAACACTCAAGACCAAAACTAAGAATACAAGTTTGATCTTCAATCTTCAATCTTCAATACTTGTATCATTTGTCATTTGAACTTCAAAGATTGATAAGTCATCCGATCTCTTGCATTGATCTTCAATGATCTTGCCCTTCTTTCTTCTTTGTAAATGTGATACATGTCTCATTAAGTAATATCATTTGAAATATTAAATATCACACTTTAATGGTTTGTGGTCATCAAAATACCCATATATCCTTGGGTTGAAACCTTGGGGTTAACAATCTCCCCTTTTTTGATGATGACAAACCATTGCACACAAACCATAAATAAAGGATGCACAATTTGTGATCCTCCCCCTTACTTCATGCATAGAAACAAATTTTCCATTTTCTTCAAGGTATTTTTCAAATGATAAGTATTCTCCCTCTTTCTTCATGGATGTATTTTTAAATAAAATAAATGCATCATATCCATCATACACAATCAATTCAACCATATTGAGATATGTAAAATAAAAATCATAAAAGAAACAACATTTGCACAAGTAATATGAACCCATTAAATTTGATTAAGTCAAGGACTTTTACAAAGGTTAGAACTTAGTGGGTCATGTACAAAATTTCAAGTGCAATCTTTGATATTTCTCCCCCTATGGCATCATCAAAAAGAGAAGAGGACAAGTGTCACTCGAGGCCAAAACGGGCTATGAGACGGCTTAACTGAAGGTGCACCCGATCAGTGTCATCGCGAGAGGCATCGAGTCAATCTTTAACAAATTCACGAATACTCTCACATTGAGTGCGGAGAAGGTCGACATTTACCCTTATTTCTGCAACATCGATTCAGAGAGATTCAATGGCAGCAAAAACACGCTGAATGTCCTCATTGGAGCTAGAGGGGCCACCAGAGGGATGAGGAGAGGCAGGCATGCCGATATCCTGATCATGATAGGCTTGCTCCTCTGCGGCTTGCTCAGGTGGCTGAATTTTCTTCAACCTTGCAGGAGTGGGTTCCCAAGAATCGCCAACAAGCCTATACCCCATATTTTTAAGGGTATGATCACAATAGGCATCATTGGCAGCACCAATTTCTCCTAAGTCTCGTGGGCAACGGACGTCGAAATGTTCAAGTAGGAATGAAAGGAGTTTTCCATAAGGCAGAGTCTTCTTGCGCTTTTGGCAATCTCTCATGAAACATATGATGAGGTAGGGAAGATTAACTAAGTGATGTTGAATAAGGGCCCAAATGAGATAAACATCAAAATAGGTGACATGATTATAGGACCCAGACCACGGAAGAATATTGTGGCAGATAATATGATGAATCAGCCGGGCTTCTAATGAGAGTTGGGATGCAATCGGCTGAAAGGGTTCAACAATATCATTTTGCTCACAAATCAATTTTAGGGCCTCTACAGCATCAAAACCATCAATCCAAGTATTAGTTTTATACATTGTAGGACCATCGGAAGGGGCTTGAATAATGGTTCCTAAATCCTCTCGGTTAAAAGAAAAAGGAGTGCCACTCACTGAGGATTCAACACGAGGATTCAAGGGATTTGCTTTGAGAGAAAAATTTGCATAAAATTGTTTGACGAGTGTAGGATAGGAGGGGCAAACGATTTCGATAAAAGGGGTCCATCCTTGATAGTCAAAATGTGCTCTAAATGGAAATTGATTTGCAAATTGATCAAAAAAAGAGAGAGAAACGATTTTACAGAAAACCACTTTGCGAAACATGAAATGAAGAGTGTAAGCACTTTCCGCATCTTGTGAGACGAAGTGAAGACGAGTGTCACTCATTCTTTTCGACCGTCGTTCGGTCTCAGCCTGTTGACCTTGATCACGAGACTGTCGTTTGGGGGCCATTGCAGAGATCGAGGGAGGAAGGAGTGGAAACGAAGAGAAGAGGAAGAAGAGAGCCGAACAAGGTAAAAGAAATGAAAAACGGACGGTAAAAAAATTTGGGGAAGGAGGGAAAAAGAACAGAAAGAGGTAGGGAAGAAGAGAGAGATCGAGCGAAAGAGGGGACAGGGAAGGGGATTTTGTCGTAAGAGGAAGAGGGAAAGGGATTTTACGAAAAAGAGGGAAAAACGAGGGTTAAAAGAACTTACCCGCGCGTTTCAGTCGACTGAAACGTATGTTCAGTCGACTGAAAAAGGGGTCCGAGGCAGACAGTGAATCAGAGAGAAAATCAGTCGGCTGAAAATGAGTTTCAGTCGGCTGAAAAATGAGTAACTGCGTGGTTCAGTCGGCTGAAAACTATTTTTAGGCGGCTGAAAATGGTAATCGCTGGATTCAGTCGGTTGAAAATTATGTTCAGTCGACTGAAAAAGGGCGCCGAGAGCAGACAGTAAACAGAGACAAAATCAGTCGACTGAAAATTTGTTTTAGTCGGCTGAAAAATGGGTAGCCGTATGGTTCAGTCGGCTAAGTGGTATTTTCAGTCGGCTGAAAAATAAGAAGAAAAAATAGCCAGTGCATAGGAATATGTCAGTCGACTTAAATATGAATATCAGTCGGCTGAACGTGATCGCCCCCCTTTTTTTTGTTTAAATTCAACACACATCCCTACTGAGGTACATTCCCAAATCTTTTATGATTGTACAAAATCTATCTTCAGGAAGAGGTTTTGTAAAAATATCGGCCAATTGATGGTCAGTGCTTACAAATTCTAATTGAACATCACCTCTTTGCACATGGTCTCTAATGAAATGGTGTCTAATTTCAATGTGCTTAGTTCTAGAGTGTTGTATGGGATTTTTTGACAAATTTATAGCACTTGTATTGTCACACCTAATTGGAATGCGATCATAATTAAGTCCAAAATCTTCCAATTGTTGTTTCATGTACAACACTTGAGCACAACAACTCCCGGCAGCTACGTATTCTGCTTCAGCTGTGGATAAGGCCACTGAATTTTGCTTTTTACTGAACCAAGATACGAGGGAGAGTCCAAGGAAGTGACAAGTCTCACTCGTGCTTTTTCTATCAATTTTACAACCGGCAAAGTCCGCATCCGAATAACTTACTAATTCAAGTGAAGTGTGTTTAGGATACCATAAGCCCAAATCAATAGTGCCAATCAAATATCGGAAAATACGTTTTACGGCAACAAGATGTGATTCCTTGGGGCAAGATTGAAAACGTGCACACAAGCATACACTAAACATTATATCCGGTCTACTAGCGGTTAAGTACAACAAACTTCCTATCATGCCTCTATAGAGTTTCATATCAACGGGTTTGCCACAATCATCCTTGTCAAGCTTGGTAGATGGGCTCATAGGAGTCCCAATTGATTTAGCTTCATTCATTCCAAATTTCTTGAGAAGGTCTTTGACATATTTTGATTGATTTATAAATATTCCTTCACAAGATTGCTTGATTTGTAAACCAAGGAAGAAGGTTAGTTCACCCATCATACTCATCTCGAATTCATCATGCATGATTTTCGCAAATTCTTTACAAAGTTGTTCATTTGTAGATCCAAAAATAATGTCGTCTACATATATTTGTATAATGAGCATGTCATTGTCTAGAGATTTAATAAATAAAGTAGTGTCAATTTTTCCTCTTGTAAAGCCATTTTTAATAAGAAAATTACTAAGCCTATCATACCATGCTCTAGGTGCTTGCTTTAACCATACAATGCTTTTGTCAATTTGTAAACATGATTAGGAAATTCATGATTTTCAAATTCGGGTGGTTGTTTTACATAAGCTTCTTCGGAGATGAAACCATTTAGAAAGGCACTTTTCACATCCATTTGAAATAATTTGAAATTTTTGAAACAAGCATATGCAAGCAACATTCTTATGGATTCTAGCCTAGCAACCGGGGCAAAGGTTTCCTCATAATCTATCCCTTCTTCTTGGTTGTAACCTTGGGCTACTAATCTAGCTTTGTTTCTAACAATATTTCCTTCATCATCCTTTTTATTTCTAAAAACCCACTTTGTGCCAATTATTGAGTGATCCTTAAGCATAGGCACAAGCTCCCATACTTTGTTTCTTTCAAATTGATTTAGTTCTTCTTGCATGGCAATTATCCAAAACTCATCTAATTCGGCTTCTTGAATGTTCTTTGGTTCGATTTGAGAGACAAAAGCCATGTTGTTATAAGCGCTTCTAAGTTTAGATCTAGTGGCTATTCCTTGAGATGGTTCATCAATAATTTGATCTTTTGGGTGATCTCTTACAAAACTCCAAGCCTTAGGAAGATCATTATTTGGTTTGACGTCCTCACTATCTTCTCTTCCACTACTATTTGAAGCATTTAATTCATTGTTAGGATTGTCTTGGATATCAAGTTGATTCATCTCTTTTTCCAAAATTACAACCTCATCATCAAGATCCTTTTTTATTTCAAAAGGGTTGGCTTCATCAAAGACCACATGAATCGATTCCTCCACAATTGATGTTCTCTTGTTATATACTCTATATGCTTTGCTAATGGGAGAATAGCCAACAAAGATTCCTTCATCTGATTTTGGATCGAATTTTCCTAATTGATCTTTGGTGTTTAGTATAAAGCACTTGCATCCAAAAACTCTAAAGTATCCAATGTTTGGTTTTCTACCATTCCATATTCATAAGGGGTCTTATCCAATCCTTTTCTAATTGTTACCCTATTTATAACATGGCAACCCGCGCTTACGGCTTCGGCCCAAAAGTATGTTGGTAACTTATGTTCATTGAGCATGGTTCTAGCTATTTCTTGAAGTGTTCTATTCTTTCTTTCAACTACTCCGTTTTGTTGAGGATTTTTAGGAGCGGAGAAATTGTGACCAAAACCATTTTCATCACAAAGTATTTCCATTTCATGATTTTCGAATTCTCTACCCCTATCACTTCTAATGTTGTTGATTGCATATCCTTTTTCATTTTGGACACTTCTACAAAATTTTGCAAAAGCTTTAGGTGCATCATTTTTGTGAGCTAGATATAACACCCAAGAGAAGCGAGAATAATCATCAACAATTACAAATGCATATGACTTACCACCCATACTTTGAACTTTACTAGGACCAAACAAATCTAAATGCAATAGTTGAAGAGGCCTAGAGGTAGATATATGCTTTTTGCTTTTAAAGGAACTTTTGATTTGTTTTCCAAATTGGCATGCATCACAAATTCTATCCTTGGCAAATTTGGCCTTAGGCAAGCCATCAACTAATTCAAATTTAGATAGATTTGAAATAAGTTCCATGTGAGCATGTCCTAGTCTCCTATACCATAACCAACTATTTTCATTTATGACAGCAAGGCATTTAACATTTTGGTTAAGCATTTTATCAAAGTCAATGGTGTAAACATTTTCATCTCTATATGCTATGAACATTTCTTTATCATTGCTAACATTTCTAATAGAACATTTGTTTGATTCAAATACTACCTTATTGCCTTTATCACAAAGTTGACTTATACTAAGTAAATCATGTTTCAACCCATCTACCAATAGTACATCTTCAATGGAAAGTAAGGGATCATTACCAATTTTACCTTTACCGATGATCTTGCCCTTGGAGTTGTCACCAAAGGTAACAAATCCACCATCTTTGAGAGAGAGAGAGATGAATTTTGATTTGTCTCCCATCATGTGTCTTCAGCATCCACTATCAAGAAACCACTTGTCTTTTCTTAGCGTTGATTTCATGCATATCTACAAAACACATTTAAGTAATTCTTCTTGGTCCCCATGTAGAGTTGGGTCCATTTGGGTTAGATTATAAGGCAATGTTCCTTTTTGGAACCCAAATCATTTTTGTTAGCCCTTTTGCTTTCCTAATTGAGCAAGAATAAGAAATATGTCCATTATTTTCACAAAAGTTGCAAGTAATGTGTGGAGAGGTCGAAGATGAAGTTTTGACAAAGAAGTTTTTGTAAAATGATTTCTTTGCTTTGGGATTATATCCCAATCCTTCTTTGTTAAAAACACATCTTTGATTTCCCAATAACATATCCAAATTTTTCTTTCCCATGGTAAATTTCTCAAGAGACTTAGTTAAGTTATTCAATTTTTCTTCCAAGACAATATTTTCCTTTTTGTATGGACATGGAAATTTAGGTAGTCTTGAAATTTTATCAATCTTCTCTTTCAATTCTTTTTCAAGTTTTTCATGGGCAAGAACCTTTTTGTTAAGCTCCCCATTTTCAAGTTTCAACTTTTCAAGTTCTTTTGAAAATGAGGAGTTGTCTCTTCTAAGAGTGACATTTTCTTTTCCTTGCTTTTTAAGATCCTTGTACATTTCTTCTAGTGAGTCAACTAGTTCTTCTACACTAGGTGCATCATTTTCTAAAGAGTCAAGTGTAGGATTTACCTCATCTTCATTTGCCATGAAACAAATATTTGCCGTGTGGTTTTTGAATGATTCACTATCCGATTCGCTATCGGACTCCAACCATGCGGCTTTGAATGCTTTCTTTTTAAACTTCTTGTCATCTTTCTTCAATAGCGGACATTCGGCTTTGATGTGTCCCATTTTGCCGCAATTAAAACAAGTGAGGGGCTCTTTCTTGCTTGAATCTCCCTTATAGCCATCCTTTTTTAATGGTTTTTTTCAAAATTGATTGCTTCTTCTCAAGAGACTCTTGAATTTACGGGTGATCAAGAGCAAGTCTTCATTTTCATCCTCACTATCTTTTTCTTCTTCTTGATCAACATATGTCTCCTTTGGTGAGGCTTTAAATGCGAGAGACTTCTTTTCTTTGGCAATTTCCTTCCGACCATTCATGGAAATCTCATGGGTTATGAGAGATCCCAAGAGTTCATCAAGTCCCAATATGGAGATATCTTTTGCTTCTATTATCGCCGTTGACTTCGACTCTCAAGAATCTGGCAATGACCTAAGAATTTTGCTCACATTATCTTCGTTAGAATAATTCTTTCCAAGGGCATTAAGTTCATTTATAATCTTTGTGAATCTAGTAAACATGGAAGAAATGGATTCATTTGGCTCCATATTGAATAGTTCATATGAGTGTACAAGCCTATGAATTTTTGATTTCTTCACTTGATTAGTGCCTTCATAAGTCACTAGAAGCTTATCCCAAATTTTCTTGGCCGATTTGCAAGATGAAACTCTATTAAATTCATTTCGGTCAAGAGCACAAAATAGAATGTTCATGGCTTGAGAATTATACTGATTAAGCCTATGATCATTCTCATCCCAAAGCTCTCTAGGTTTAGGAGCAAGGTCAATTAGTCCTTTTGGAACAAAGGGCCCAAATTCAATAGCTTCCCATATGTGATGGTCCATTGATTGTAAGAAAATTTGCATTCTAGTTTTCCAAAAATTGTAGTCACTTCCATTGAACAATGGAGGTCTATTAATTGAACATCCTTCACCATAAGAAGATCCCCCAAAGTTTCCCATTCGATCGATTTCTCAAACGGTTAAGTAATTCAGAGAATCTGAGCTCTGATACCAATTGTTGCCCAGAAATTGACCCTAGAGGGGGGGTGAATTGGGTCAATGCAAACTTTTTGGGTTTTCTTTAATTTCACAATTTAAGAAAAATAAGATGCAAACAAGTAGTAAATAAATGCCAAAATATAAAAGAGGAGATGAGAAGAGATGGAGAAATTGAACCCGAGATTTTTACGAGGTTCGGCGTTCTTGCCTACGTCCTCGCCTCAAGTACACCACTTGAGGATTGAATGCACTAAACTTCTCCTTCAAGGGTGGAGAAGAAACCTATTACAATGCTTGAAGGTGAAGACACCCTTCTCCTTCACAAGGGTTACACCAACCCTTCTCAAATTTTATCTTTCAAGAAAATGTAGAAGATTACAATGTAAGCTTAGGAGTAACTCTCAAATGTTTACAAATCTAGTTTTCTAAGATTTGCTCAAAGAGTTGAACTGAAATGGCTCAAGGTAAGATTGCAAGAGATGGGTTTTGAGCTAGAGTATGCTTGAGATTTGATTTCAATTGATTTCTCTTAATTTCAAGTGATTCAACAACCCATTTACTCATAGAAGCTTCGTTTTATAATTTTGTCATATTTAGAACCGTTGCAAAGCATTAAATGAAGCAAATGGCCGTTGGAGAAAGCATTTAATGTTCAAAAAATATTACCGTTTCGCGATTCAGTCGACTGAAGTGAGTATTCAGTCGACTGAAAATGCCCCGAGATACAAACAGTTTATCTGTGAATAATTCAGTCGGCTGAATCTGAGAATTCAGTCGACTGAATTTGCAATTCATGAAAACTTTGATTTTCAGTCGGCTGAAACATCATTTCAGTCGACTGAAATCCCTATACTGTGATCATTCAGTATTTCAGTCTGCTGAACCTTCATTTCAGTCGACTGAAATCACTCTCCGCTGAAAATACAGTATTTCAGTGGGCTGAAATCTTGATTCAGTCGAGTGAAATCTCGTCTCCCCATAATCCATTGATTCAGTCGACTGAAACTTCAAGTTCAGTCGACTGAAATGACCTTAAAAATGTTTTATGTAGTTTTGGCTTCATTTTGGTCATTTCAAACACATAGATCTTAGGGACTTAAGCATAAGATAAAACTTGGTTTTCCTAGGGTCCACTAGAGGGTGACTTGAGCCATGGTGTTCAACAATTGAGTAACTTTACATTTTGTTCTTAACACTCAAGACCAAAACTAAGAATACAAGTTTGATCTTCAATCTTCAATATTCAATACTTGTATCATTTGCCATTTGAACTTCAAAGATTGATAAGTCATCCGATCTTTTTCATTGATCTTCAATGATCTTGCCTTTCTTTCTTCTTTGTAAATGTGATACCTGTCTCATTGAGTAATATCATTTGAAATATTAAATATCATACTTTAATGGTTTGTGGTCATCAAAATACCCATACATCCTTGGGTTGAAACCTTGGGGTTAACATACACAAAATGCATATTCCTATCAGAATCACTGTTGGATACCTGATCTATCATCAGATCACCCATATCACAATACCAAGTAGTCTCTAGGAATAAGTGAGTTCCGTACTTCGTTTTAGGATGGCTAGATCTCGACATCCCGAAACACTGTCAAGTTCATGTTTCATATGTAGAAACTCATAATCACCTCCTTATGTGTGAACAGTGTCGGTATCGCATTCTAATCCCATTACATCATTTCCGTCAATAAAGATAACTACGGATATCCACTTATTGCCGTAGGGCTAATGGTGAAAGAAACATTGTATTTAATGCGAAATGAGATGCATTTTAGTAAACACATAGTGTGGTTGAATCTCTTCACCTTCGGTTGGCGAGTGTTTTTCAGTAATCTGTTTAAAAAGAAAAACAATGTAAATATAAAGTATAATAACACTATATAACCATAACTTGTACTCCTAAGCGTTTGGAATATCATGAGAATACATCTATAGAGTTTTCTTGAAAATTTGTAAAAATTACGATTTTGCCCCTGACCTTAATACGGGCTAAAAATAAGCCCCCAAGTGGTCTAACATAAATATTTTTAAGCTAAAACAACCTAAAATTTATTTTGAAACTTTTCCAAAAATTGCGTTTTTGCCTCCAAAAATATCCAAAATTACCAAAATGCCACTGGCACTATTCACAGTACTGTTCACCGAATTTACAAAAAAACCACTAGCACTTTTCACAGTACTGTTCACTGAATTTACGAAAAATGCCATCGGGTTACTATTCACGGGTGGGTTACTGTTCGTCTGAATTACCAAATTACCAAAATGCCCTTTAAAGCTTGTACAGTGCGCCGCAAATCACTGTTCACGGACAGATTTTTCCATTTTTTTGTATTTTCTTCTCCGATTTTTATAGAGCAAACCATAAGTTATGTTTTGATGAAATTAAATATTTAGTTTCCTCTTAATGAGGTTTACAAATTAAAAATATTAACTTAAAATAAACACTTACAGAAATCTTCTGAAAAAATTAAGACAACCGCTTGGGGCAGCAGTAAACGTCTGGCAGCAGAGGAAAATGGAAAAATTGAGAAAAACCTTCGTAAATTAGTGATTTTAACTTAAACTCACTGCACCTATTTATAAGGGTTTAAAAATACTATTTGGATATCTGTTGGATCAACCCTATGCGTTAAAAGTGTTGGCAAAATCTCAACCCTTAAGACTGTCGGCAGAAAGATAAGATGAAAAAAATCTTATCTCAGGTAACAGTAAAAATTACTGTTACCTTACCCTTTCTCTGTTCGTCTATATTAGACCTTAACTCGTGAAAATCCGACACCGCATGTGTGTTGAGAACACGGGTTTACCTGCGGTGGAACGTTTACTTTTTGTTTTGACACCCAAAATAGGGTATTTTTCACAAAGTCAACATTTTAATAAAATAGACGGCTTATAAAATAGACAGCTTATAGTCAATCGATCACTATTACCCAAATAGCGTCGTTCTTCTTGGGAGACTTCGAGAATCTGGTTACAAAATCCATCGTGATATGCTCCCATTTCCATTCAGCCACTTCTAAAGGTTGCATCTTTCCACCAGGTCGTTGATGTTCCGCCTTCACTTGGTGACAGGTTAAGCACTTGGGCACAAAATCTGCTACCTCTCGCTTCATACCTTTCCACCAGAAAAGTCGCCGCTAGTCATGATACATCTTCGTACCACCGGGATGCACTGCAAAGTGAGAACGATGAAAGTGATCAAGCACCTTTCTCCTGCACTCATCCGACTTTGATACAAAAAATTTATCTTTGAAAGTAAGACTTCCGTCCACCTTGATCTTCCAATCTTCCAAAGTTGCTCCTCCTGAAAGCTGAGTTGCCAACTCCTTCGCTTCTGGGTCGTTCTGTTGTCCTTCCAACACCAATCCGATTACCTTGAGTTGCAGAACCAAACTATGGATTCTTGCTGACCTACTTCCTTCGATTAGCTCCAGATTGTACTCGGACAGAACTTCCAACATCTTCCACTGCAAGGATGCCTTCCTCGCCACGTCGCTGTGAGACTTCCGGGTCAAGGCATCGGCCACCACGTTGGCCTTCCCTGGATGATAAGAGAGACTGAAGTCATAATCTCCCAAGTACTCCATCCATCTTCGTTGCCTCATATTCAAGTCTTACTGAGTGAAGATATACTTGAGACTATGGTGATCAGAAAACAAATTGAACTTCTCACCATATAAGTAATGTCTCCACAATTTTAACGAGAATATAATGGCTGCTAACTCCAAATCATGAGTGGGGTAGTTCTGCTCGTGTCCCTTCAATTGCCTGGAACCATAAGCTACTACCTTTCCCTCTTGCATCAGCACACAACCTAAACTAAACGTGGACGCATCGCAATAAACATCGTAACATCGTCCTTGTTCGGGTATCACCAACACTGGAGACGTCGTCAACTTCTCCTTCAGCTCCTGGAATGCTCTTTCACAAGCTTCGCTCCACTCGAACTTGACGTTCTTCCTCGTCAACCGAGTCATCAGCACCTCAATCTGAGAGAAGTGTGGGATAAACTTTCGGTAATATCCCGCTAATCCCAGAAAGTTCTGGATCTCGAACACGCTCTTGGGACTTTCCCAAGTCTTCACTGTTTCCACATTCGCTGGATCTACAGAGATCCCTCCTGGAGACACCACATGCCCCAGAAACTGCACTTGAGTCAACCAAAACTCACACTTGCTCAGCTTAGCGAACAGCTGATGCTCTCGAAGAGTCTGAAGAACAATCCGCAGATGACGCTCGTGCTCTTCCTCTGACGACGAAAAGATCAAGATATCGTCGATGAAGACTATCATGAACTCTCGCAGATACGGTCGAAACACGCGATTCATCAAATCCATAAACATGGCTGGCGCGTTCGTCAAACTGAAAGGCATCACCACAAACTCGTACAAAGCATACTGTGTCCGGAAAGTAGTCTTAGGAATGTCCTCCTCTCAAATCCGCAGCTGATGGTAACCTGACCTCAGATCAATTTTCGAAAAACACTTTGATCCCCTCAAAAGATCAAAGAGGTCATCTATTCTAGGCAACGGATACTTATTTTTAATAGTTACCTTGTAAGCCGCCGGTAATCTATACACATCCTCATTGATCCATCCTTCTTTTTCACAAAGAGAGCAGGTGTACCTCATGGCGAGTTGCTCTGACGGATAAAACCAAGTCTAAGAAGCTCATCTACCTGCGTAGCTAGCTCTCTCTGCTCTGCCGGCGCCATCCGATAAGGTTCCATGGAAATTGGAGATGTTCCTAGCTGTAGGTCTATAACAAACTCTATCTGTCGGCGTGGAGGTAGCCCAGCCAACTGGTGAGGAAACACATCCATAAAATCACACACCACCCAAGGAGTAACAGACCCTACACCACCTACATCTTCCCAACCCATGCTTGCCACCACACTACCAGGATACGCCCTAAGGCCAGAGAAAGTGACTCTCATCTTCTCATAGGGTACCAACTTCTCCATAAACCTCTCATTGGTTGATGAGACCCCACGAATTCTCCTTTAAGAGCAGTTTATCAAGACCTCAAAAACTGACAACCAATCCATACCAAAGATGATGTCGAAGTCTGTCATTTCCAAAACAAGAAAATAATAGGACAACTCTACACCGCTAATCTTCAAAACACAAGATCTACACTCTTAGTTCACCCAAGCCTTCTTACCCAAGGGCGAAACTACCATTAGCGGATTAACTACTTCCACCGGTTTCAAACCCAAACTATCACAACAAGTTCTAGAAATAAAGGAATGCGAAGCACCGGTATCAAAAAGCACTCGAGCCAAAAAACTGAAAAGATTAAGAGTACCTTCAATTATAGTATTCTCCATTGGCTCTTCCTTCTGAGTCCCAATCGTGTAGACTCTCCCTTGAGGACGTCCTTGTCCTCTCCCTTGATCGCTCCGAGGTGGTCCGTTCCTCAGTGCCACTGAGCCTCTGGAGGTCTGCTGAGAACCTCGATTGAAAGACGACTACGCCACAGAAAAAAAACTCCTGTCCCTGCGAAAGTGCCACTTTACCCAGGTAAGGGCAGTCCTTAAACAGGTGCCCGGTCTGCTTGCAGTGAAAGCACGCCTTCTCTCCTCCGGATGGGCAAAACTTGGAAGTATGCCCATGCTAGTTGCAGGTGTAGCACACAACTTGCCAGGAGTCAGATCGACTCGACTGTCCTGCACTGGGCTGACTCTTCTTGAAGAAAGGCCTCTTCTAGTTAAACTTGGCCTTCTTGTTGGAAGAAGGTTTCTGAGAACTGTCAGCACTCCGGTTGATGGAGTCCACTGCCTCTACCTTTGAAGCTAGATTGATGATCTCCTCCAAAGTGTCGAAAACTAGGCCGGCCACTTGTCGTTGCAGAAACGGTCGTAGACCATTCTCAAAGTGCTGCACCTTCTCCTACTCGTTCGTTGCGATCCACGGCACGAACTGCATCAAGTCGATGAAGCGCATGGCATACTGAGCCAAGGAGTCTGAACCTTGTTGGATGTTGAGGAACTCTCTCTTCCTTGCTTCCTGCACAGTCTTCTAAAAGTAACAGGCCAGAAAGGCTGTAGAGAACTCCTCCCATGACATTGGCTCGTGGTTACGAACCAAGTTCTTCGCTTCCCACCACTCGTAGGCGTTTCCTTCGAGCTGGTACGCCACCAACGTTACTCGCAAGTCGTTGGCGATAGCTAAGGTATTAAGGATCCGGCTAATCTAAGTCAGCCAGTTCCTCGCAGCACTAGGGTCTTCTATCCCCGAGAAACTTGTCGGGTTCAGCCTCTTGAACTCCTTAAGAGCCGAGGTGGCTCTCTCTTCTGGAAATTGGTTCCGCTAGCATTGGGTCCTGACATCTGTTATTTACACTTGCAAATATTACTTAACCATTTTAAGATATTCAAGACACATCACATAAGTTTGCAAAAGATTCATTAGAAATCATTCAAATTTCAATACAAGTACAAGGGTTAGTAGGGTATGAAAACCCTTCAAAACAACAACACTCAACCCTTACAAAACAAATCTCCCCGATGCCCCTAACACACTCTAACCTAATCTTCCGAAGAAGATCCTACCTCATCACCAAAATAAAAGAAGTCCGGACAAGTCGCTGACTTATGTCCGAACACTCTGCAGGTCAAACAGGGTATGATCCCTGGTCCTCCAACATAAGGACAATTAGTCCTTGCACTCCCATGCCCGCGAAGTCCGTAAAAAGGGCAAATGACACCAATGGGATAGGGGCAATAGGTACAGTTGTACCCCTCCTGATTGTATAGTTCGCACATATATTCCGAATACTCATTCAAGGGCGGAGTAACCGGAGTATATTCGGGCGAGCCATTCTCCCCTACTGACTCCTCTAGAATTGGGATATCTCCCTCTTCCTCTTCTGGATCTGCCCCAACGTGATACTCGGGTGAAGCTATTTCTACTTCCTCTTCAGGTGCAACTTCATTGGTGAAGTTTGGGACACTAGAATCCGAAGAAACCAGGTCGATTGGGTCGCTAGGGGTCCCCCTGAACTCAGAGTACTCGATATTGCTCGACATATCTGTATCACAAAACAGGAGAATGTCAAAAACAATTGCAGTACTAAGGCAAAAGCAAGTCTAAATAGGTTGTAACCCATCACAGTCCTAGAGTTTGAGCCGAAGCTCTGATACCAAGCTGTAACACCTCGACCCGAAATGTGGGCCGGGAATGCGATTGATTTTTTTTTTGAAACTAACCACTCAAGCACTCTAACTGGGCCGGATCAACAGTTGGGCCTAGAGGTTACACATGATCCCAACATGTGGAGTCAAACATGTACCATAAGTCTGATACCAACAAAAAGAAATAAAAAAATAACACAAGCATCCATACACATAACATGATCACAAATTTCAACCATTGAATTATCCTCTAAAAATCACCATCAGAGTCACTACAGAAACGCAGTAGTCTAATACATCACGTTAATACACACTAAGTACCACACCCGGTACTTTACAAAAGCAAATGGTTCCAAGAACCAGAAAACAAAGATAAGGGTACTCCCCTCAGTCGGAATCCCAAAACACAGCCGCAGCTTATCCACCCTAAGCTTGAAAAAGAGGGTTCTCCTCCTCGAGTTCATCTTCTAAAAGGTGAGTGGGGTGAGCTAACTAGCCCAGTGAAGAAAATATAAAAGTGCAGTTAAGTAAACAACAGGTCAGCAATAAACAACAGTTGCAATAAATATCTTATGCTTGATCACAAATAAACATTATATTATCATCATTCTCATAATTCATCATTTATTTTCCAATACTGCTATCATCCTTGCCAACTACGCTGAGACCATTGTATTAAGTTCCGACACGGTCAAAATACATCCTTACAAGTACATCTCCGGCTCTCCCATAGCCGATACTGACACCCTTAAGCCAGCAACTATCGACACCCTTGGTCCAGTAGACGTAAACCATCTCCCATATGGCCGATATTGGTTCAATAGTCAAGGCACGTGGAAGCAGTCTTACATATTTCATATGATCAACTTCATAGGCACTCTTACCATAGTGCGTCAAGTCTAGGCACATGAGTGGGTTCATCAAATCTGAAACCACTCATTGCTCAATGTCCATATCAAATAAGCCTGTTTACATCAAGCTGCAAAGTTAAGTTCCCTCACCGTAAATGTGTGGTTTCACGGTCTCTGTTCAAACAACAAACAAGTGCACAATCAATACACATAGCAGTCATATACATACACACAAGTAGTATTTTCAAAACCATACTTGTTTTCCCAAAAATATCCAAGGTACATGGAATTGAGTCTCCTACTTGATTTCTATCCTTTTTAAATTACAGTAATCCACAAGATAGAATAATAAGGTGCTCAGTCCAAAACTCATATTGTCTTCTGGGCATTGACCAGATTGACTTATTGAGTTAGGTCTAGATCCTCGGGTCACTTCTCGGTTGTCTTCAGGATAGGACCAGATCTGACATTTTGAGTTAGGCCTCGAGGTCACTCAGTGCCCGACAAATATAGCATCGGCCTGGAAGTGAAATCACTCAGTGCCCGACCAATAGGGTCGGCCTGGAAGTGAATACAATAGTGTATACACTATAGTAATAAGAGAAGAGGGTTAGTACAAATTTTAGATTAACAAAAAGGGGTACTAACATCACATCGCATGCATCAAACATATAATCAAACAAGATTTTCACTTAAAAACTGGGTCCCTTGGAACATACCTCGGAACCAGGTACTGTAGCTTCGAATCATCCGAAGCACACCTAAACTAGTCACTGACCTCGGATCTTGGGTCTGACTTCGGATCGTCCGAAGATCGGGTCTCGGACCTTCCGAAGTCCATCCGAATCGATTAAAATTCGAAAAGAGGTCTCGGTGGGTCAGTAAGCCTCGGAACGTCCAAGGTTAGGGCTCGGAACGTCCGACTGGGTTCAGTCCTTCTGAGCTCTACTCGGATCGTCCGAAAGGGTCAGGCTAGCCTCGGGCATAACTGGGCTTCGGGTGAAGCTCGAAACGTCAGAGGGTTAGCTCTCGGACCGTCCGAAGCTCGACTCTCGGACCGTCCGAGAGTCGTCTTCCTCCATTGTCTGCAACAACAGACAGTGACGGCAGACACACAGTGAATTACGAATCCAGAAACAGTGGGCTTCCCGGACTCGATTTTCACATCTAGCCGGTCCGATGGACTCCTCTGGGAGTCCTCTTTCCATAGGGAATGGTTTGGAGCTTTGAGACTCACTGGGCCATCTGATTTTAACACTGAAAGCTCACGGGTACAAGGTACCCATGGTTTTTTCTTAGATTTCAAACTGGTTTTTCTCACTCAAAACAGGGCCAAAACCGGTTTTTCTTAATTCTAATCTGACTGGAGTCGAAAGAGGAACACAGTGGTTACCTTCACTGGAGTTCCTGGGTTGAGAAATCTGATTTTTGAAAATCTTCCTCTAAGGCTACGGTTGGCAAAAACAGAGAAGAAACAGAGGGTGATCGGCTGGGTTTCTAGTTTCACAGAGAGCAGCTGAAAGAAGCTGAGAGAAAAGAGAGGGTTTGGGAGTTGAATCAGCTGAGAAAGAGCTTCATTTATAGGAAAATTGCCAGAAGAAGTGGCCGGTTGGTCACTGCATACGAATACATACAGCCGCTGCCGACGTCCGCTACAGTGTAACCACTGTTTCGGGCATCGGTTGCAAATCAGTCCCTGCCACTTTTCCATTTTGCAAATAAGTCCTTCTTTTCAATAAAAGCTGATTTTTAACTAAAAATATGATTTGAAAAACTCAAAACCTTAATCCAACCTAACAGATAGGTTCGGTTTTGAAAACCTTAGTCACCATAAAAATTTTGGGATTTAAGTCTCACTAAAAATCATTGATTTAAATAAAAACCACATTTTAACACTATTTACCTAATTAAACAAATGTTAAATAAATCAATTTTGAAACCGCATTTTGGGGTGACAAAGAATAACTAGACCATACTTAAAATGGTCTAACACAAAATACTAGTTTTGAATTTTATCTCATTTCGAAAATCATTTAAAATAATTATTTATCCCTTTCGGGGTTTTGACTGGTGGATTTTAAATACTATTTTCTGAAAATAAATTTATTTTAAAATAAAAATACAAATCCTTTATTAAAGAGAATAATATCATCCAATAATATCCACATAGCAACATAATTTATAAAATAACAACTATAAGCGGTAAATTACCAAAATGCCCCTCTAGCTGAAAGAGCTGGATCAGTGAACTCACGAGCTCGGATTGGGCCAACCTGGGCTTTCCTCAAAGCCCTAACCGAAATCTTCGAGATTAACCGGTTAAACAAGATTATCAAGTTAAAACATGCCTAATCTGGGTCAGGGTATTACACAACTGGTTGCCTTCTTTATACAAACCAATCTTTATGCAACAAGTTGGTATCCTTCTGTAAAATCAGTTGGACCCTCATCATTACCAGTGAGCTTAAACAAGGGCCAACAGAAGGATCACTCTCTCTCTCTCGTGCTTTAACTTGGAGAATCAAATACAACCAATCAAATGAATTGAGTTGTGAGAGAGAGGGGAGGAAAGTAAACTCATAAACAACCAATCTATTGATTGAGTTTGACAGTGAGAAAGAGAGGGGAAAGAAAATAACATAAACTAGGAAACCTTTGATAAAATCAGTTTCCTTGTTGCCCTGGATTGTGATTGCTTTACGATGGCTATAAGGAGGAGCATCAGCAGCGGCACACATTGGGTGGATCTTAAAGATGCACACATAAAGAGAAAGAGCTTCAAAGGCAAGTGCTTATTGGTTTTAACTTTGCTTTAAAACCTTTGTTCCGAAAGTGGATTAAGGAAGCTTGGTTCTTGAACCACTATAAAAAATTTGGAGCGTCATCTCTAGCACATGTGGTGGGTGGAATTCCCAGCCAAATGGATATGTGAAATTCCTATTCTACAATGGTGGGTGAAATTCTCAGCCGATTGAGTGAGGTGGAATTCCTACTCTAATTGTGAGGGTGTAAGTCCCCACTTTGTGGATTTGAGGATAGCTCAATGTTGAGTGAGTCCTAACAGTGGATGTAGGTTGGCTAACCGAACCACTTTAAAATTGGTATTATGGTGTTTGATCTTTGTGTGTTTGTATTTAATATTTAAGTACTCTTCTCAACACACATCACTTTGCACATTGATTATCTTATTTTAAACATTGTGTACAAGTATTGATAATCAAGCAATATGTAAAGGGTCATAATCTTAGTGTGATCACTTTGAGAAATTATCACACTAAACAAATCTCATCCATTTAAAGACATAGAGCATATTTCATTCCACATGGGATTCACAAGTTTAGGAACTTGGAATGAAACGACACTGTGTATGTGTACCATACACACCCTATATATGAGGTAATGCACATACTACATTCATTTCCTAAAGATGCACAAATCACATGGCATATTAAATGAGATTAGACAAGTATAATCCAATACTAGAGTGTAAACCTACATGTATATATAAGTATCTTGCATAAAATAAATCCAACAATCAAACAAGAACATGGATTAAAGACAAGATAAAAGGTGATTCCAAAGCATGTTTCAAATGTGAATCTCTTTACACATTTGAAAACAATCATTGTGAAACTTGGAATCTAAGTTCCCAATCCAATAAAGGCCTTTTATCAAATCTGGTTTTAATCTTGGGTGCCTTCCCATTTGACATTTATGAATCAAGATTTCCAGATTTTGTACCACGATGTTGTCTTAACATAAGAGGCAAACATAGGATACTTGAAGGAGTTATCTTGGACTTTTTCAATGGATGAACCATTCACCTATATTCTTAATACACACATTGGTCAAGATAGGTGGTGTCATCCATTGGACTAGAAGAGGCAATTTTTCGTGGATTCTTTCAGCCTCTTTTGTTGCTTCATATGTTACAACAATGAAGAATGCTACAAGCGTTTGATTAAAGTGTATAGCGAATTCATCACTAGTCCAAATAGTTTTGGTCTTTGGGCTAAGTGGTCATGGATGTTAAAGGTTTATCCAATACCTTTTCCATAAGCACAGACCACTTTCTATTCACTTATTTCCGAACACATTTATTGATGAAAACATATAAAGTTTTTCATTTCATCATAAATAGAGGTTTGGAAATATCATGATTTTTTCTTATAGCCATTGTTTTAGCACGGATCAACTCGGATGGTTAGATCCTTTTCAAAGAGCATGAGGCTCTGATACCATTTGAAAGTCCCTTTATCCATGGTGCTAAAACAATATGATTGACCCTAGAGAGGAGAGGGGGGTGAACAGCTCAATCCCGTTTTCAATGGTGTTTACAAATTTCTTGATTGATTTGAGTGCAGCGGAACATTGGTGTGACCTACCAAACGTGTTGATCAAAATGATCAAATGTGCTTATCTAATTCCATTTATCTACGAGCTCTTTCAAAGGAATTCGAGTATACTCGAAAGAATAGTAAAAAAATGTATCATGTTTTGGGTAATAACATGATAACAAATATAAAAGTTGTGTGTGTAGGGTCATACTTCATTTCTACATGCAGAAATCAAAACGGGAAATGAATGTATGATTCAGTGTGCTTTGTGTCTCATTCCAATATCCGTTGTACTACACATTATGTGGAATGAGTTATGGTCATGGAACACCTTGTCTTTGCAAAAGCCTAGAGATGCCACATCTCATAACATCACACACTTGGGTAAGATATTGAAGCAAAAAATTAAATGTACCCAAGGTATTTGGACTGGTTTGGATCCTGAAAATGAGATCCGTAGTCCATGCTTTGTGCCTACATTCAGAGGGATATACTGGATATTATAAAGGCACAAAACCTGTGTGAATGTATATTCTTCACTGGCATTAAAAGGTGTATAAGCATAGCTTGATGATCAAAGAACATCGAAAGCACACACACACACACACAAACCCAATCATCCCTCAAGTTTAAAACCCAAATCGAAGGATAGACTAGTCAGAGGAACAGACAAGTCGGTACTGTTGGAAATCAGAACAGTGTCTGAAAGGGGGAAAATCGAAAAGGGAGACAGGTCGATATTTATCGATATATCGGCACAGACCGGTCATTGGTTAAGACCCGTCGGTGAATCAGAAACAGTAAGTTAAAAAGTTCTCTTTCTCCGAAAATGATAGATTATTTTAAAATCATCGTTCCTTCTCCCGCTGAGCTCTGGCAATTTCCTCCTCTCTGCCCGTGACCTAGATTCGTCGATGGGATCTCCCTAAGCGAAATCTCGCCAGAAAACCATAGGGTTTTTGCTTCTCTCACTTCAAGCAGCAAAGTTGTCGCGGTGTTTGTGAGATTTAGTGTTCGGTAAGCCTTGGTCAACTCTTTCCAAACAACCATGTCGAAAAGAGAGAACTAAATCTCAGTCTTCGACAACCGAAAAAATCCCTGAGTCCATCTCCCATTTCCTTAGGAGATCACCTAGGTTCGTAAAGGATGTTTCCGAACCTATTTCTATCAGCCCTGCTCAGAAGAGTTCCCCTCGCAGAAAAGCCCCTGCTCCTAAAACTGGATCCCATCGTTGGTACTCTCTCAGGTCTCAATATGGACAAAACTAGATAACCGAAACAGAATTAATCTCCTTGCTGGACACATATGATGAAGAAGGATGAGTGAATGACTAAAATGCAAACACCTTTGGGTAAATCCTGATTCGATTTATCTGCAAAATTGAAGATCGTGTCTCTCAAAATGAGGCACACCTGGATGGGCTAGATTACTTCCTGGATAAATTCACTCAGACTGCCCACGAAGAAGTCTCTGCATTACGACAGTCATTCATCAAGTTTTCCCTAGATGTTGTCATTGGTCATGACAGTATAAGGCGGAAGGTGAATGCAAGCTTGAAAGAAAGCTTGAAAGAAAATAAACTTAGAAGAAGCTTATGTGGGAGAGAAACTAGAGAAGCTAAAAAATTATAGCTTACTCCATAGTGGAGATGAGTCAAAGAAGCTGCAAAAGATAGCTTGGAGAATGGGGGAAAAGACTCTATAAAAGCTAGGACATTAGCCTAACTCATGGAAGAAACCAACTAAGCTAGAACTTAGTTTGTGCAGGGAGAATAAACCTTGATGCACGAGAAGTGTACATTGAACCATAGGAAGAACCAGGAGTTGGATCAGAGCTTAGCTAAGCACTAAATAAAAGAAGCATGGGGGAGTGATTGAAAATCGATGTCTGCCTACTAATCTTTGTCAATTGAATGACAAAATGGGGGAGAAATTAGTAGTCAAAAACCAATTATGGGAAGTAATTGGTAAAGCCGAAGTGCTTGGGACTCTAAGAAAAGAGAGCCATAAGGGGGAAGAAGATGTGGAAGCCAATGGACATTGGAAGAATGTCTATGCTTGGAGTTTTGGAGATCAAACTCAAGGAGATTGGGGGAGAAATCTTCTCAACACTGGGTAGTGTTGGTTGCTAGGAATCATGGCGCATGGGGGAGAATGAATTCTAATATTACTTAGTCCATGGATGCATATTTATGTTTTGGGACTAACTTCTCTAATGATTTCCTAGTCTTTGCTTGCTTATGTGCTTGAACAAGTAAAATATGAAATGAAGCAAACTGAACAAGAGTATGTGAAGTTCATAGTCTTATTTTCCATTTGAATATGTACATGTAATCAATGTAAGAAAATTGTATTAAAATGAGTTGTAATAAGGTTGGGATTGTAAATGGGTCAACTTCTACATTTTGTCATTAGATTGACAAAGGGGGATATTATTAGCACATCGGCTTGGCCAAGTCCCTAAGTTTATCACTTCCATGACTCGGAAAGAAGCACTTGCAAAATACTTAAAGACCCAAGGTGATCAAGAGTTAAGATCATGCTCCACCGGATTGAAGCTCATTGTTATGGCAAGCACAAAACTGGTAGTATGGCCATAGATGACTTTAAGTGGTACCCACACTTTAGAGAGGACTATCCTTAGGCTTAATGGAACAAATGGTTAAATCATAAAAGCCTAGAGAAAAAACTTGACAGTGAATTGGAACCCAACTTGGAAATATGGATTTGTTTTCACTGTCAGCTCGATCAGTCGTTCTCACCGACCCCTCGGTGGAGAAAAGAGCGACCTATCGTAGTCAAAGACTGGTCGACCAGATTGACATAGGTTCTAGATTGAACTGTCATAGAAAGCCTCTGATCAAGAGTCTCGTATGCACCGACTCTCAGTGAAAGGCTGAAACGACGCCTCATGGTCAATGACTCTTCGATAAAATTTAAGAGTTCTTTAAGTTAGAACTCAGGTGGGCTTTCGAAGAAACAGACATATCTGTAGTTCAAAGACCGATCAAGAGTATCCAGGACCGATCCCTCGGTAAAAGGCGACACGTCGTTCCGGGTATGATTGGTTTCTTGACTTGAAACTCTGTCAGCATGGTGTTGCCCCAGATTGTGCCTCTCGTTTGGACCGACCTCTCGGTGCCAAAATTGTCGACCCATCGGTGACACTGACATGTCGACCGAGAACGAATATTACCGGTGGGAGTGCATAATTGCCCAATGGTCGGGTTGTTGAACGAAAACATTTCTAGTCACCGACCCCTCGGTGCACTCGACCTATCGGTACATTACTGTTGCTACAATTGGTTGCCTTCTCTATATAAACCATTCTTTATGCAACTAGTTGGTATCCTTCAGCAAAATCAGTTGGACCCTCATAATTATCACTGACCTTAAACAAGGGCCAACATAAGGATCACTCTCTTTCTCGTGCTTAAACTTGGGGAATCAAATACAACCAATCATATAAATTGAGTTGTGAGAGAGAGGGGAGGAAAGTAAACTCATAAACAACCAATCTATTGATTGAGTTTGACAGTGAGAAAGAGGGGAAAGAAAAGAACATAAACTAGAAAACCTTTGATAAAACCAGTTTCGTTGTCGCCCTCGATTGTGATTACTTTACGACGGCTATAAGGAGGAGTGTTGGCACCAGCATACATTGGGTGGATCTTGAAGAAGCACACATCAAGAGAAAGAGCTTCAAAGGTAAGTGCCTTTTGGTTTTAACTTTGTTTTAAAACCTTTGTTCCGAAAATGGATTAAGGAAGCTTGGTTCTGGAACCACTATAAAAAATCTGGAGCGTCGTCTCCGGCACTTGTGATGGGTGGAATTCCCAGCCAAATCGATAAGTGAAATTCCTATTCTATAGTGGTGGGTGAAATTCCTAGCCGATTGAGTGAGGTGGAATTCCTACTCTAATTGTGAAGGTGTAAGTCCCCACTTAGTGGAATTGGGGATAGCACAAGACTAAGCGAGTCCTAACAGTGGATGTAGGTTGGCTAACCGAACCACTTTAAAATTGGTCTTATGGTGTTTGATCTTTGTATGTTTGTATTTAGTATTTAAGTACTCTTCTCAACACACATCACTTTGCATATTGATTACCTTATTCTAAACATTGTGTACAAGCATTAATAATCAAGTAATATCTAAGGGTCCTAATCTTATTGTGATCACTTAGATAAATTATCACTCTAAACAAATCTCTTGATGAATGTTCCACTGCACTCAAATCAATCAAAAATTTGTAAACACCATTGAAAACGGGATTGATATGTTCACCCTCCCCCCCCCCCCCCCCCCCCCTCCTCTTACCTCCTCTCGGGTCAGTCATATTGTTCTAGCACCATGGATAAAGGGACTTTCAGCATATACTGCATATAATCGTATGGACACATCAAAGTATAGGATGTCTACGTGTGTGACCATGCAAGTGTGTGCCCTACCTCTAGCACATAGGCCCACATCTACTGGGACTCCAAAACGTCTTCTAACCAACCCAATGCGGTTCTAGGGCAACTCCCTAACATGCCCATCCGCTACGGTCCACACACCCACAGGTAAACAGACCGATCCCCATCCAGATCAGGGTCTCTAGCCCTCAACCAGTCCCATGACTCTCACAAGACAACCCGTACACATACCACAACCAACCTATGAGTCGAGCTCATCGAAGTCCCAAACAAACTATCAAACGGGGGTAATAATTGCACCAGTCCTCAACGGACTGCCAACTAAACACATCTATAGTCTTCTCAACCAGGTACCAGGCACCCTGGTTGTCATAAGTGTAGCCTCAGGCCCCATCTGCTAGTCTCAACATAACTGGCACATCCACCCCTCACAGAGTTCCGCAGGCCTTCTACCGAATGAGCCGGCTGAACTCACTTGACTGACACCCATAAATTCCCAATGAGTCAACACCCACAAAACAAACCTCACACAAGAACTCCAAAATCATAATTGCTAGTAATCGCACTACTACTCCCGTCATCCAAAATGTGAGCGAACAGACACTCAACCCACCTGGCTTCTACGGTGACCCAGTATGTACATGACGTGCTCTACGACCACTCTACCTCTATAGCCACTTCCACGAAAATCCACACACAACATAGAATGGTACTTCAACTATACACCAAGCCACGGGGACAACCTCGAACAATGTCCGTAAATAGTCAACTGGCACATCAGCCATACACCGAACTCTGGGGATGAACCTCAACCCATGTCTGTAAATAGCCAACCGGTACCTCAGCCGTACGCCGGACCACGGGGACGAACCTCAACCCATGTCCGTAAACAGTTAACTAGACTTCAGCCGCACACTGGACCATGGGGACAAACCTCAACCCATGTCTGTAAATAGCCAACCGACACATCATCCGTACACTTGATGACGAGGGTGAACCTCAACCCATGTCCGTAAATAGTCTACCGGTACCTCAACCATACACCAGACCATGGGGACAAAACTCAACCCATGTTCATAAACAGTCAATCGGCACTCAGCCGTACAACGGACCACGGGGACAAACCTCAAACCATGTCAGTAAATAGTCAATCGGTACTTCAACCACACACCGGACCACGGTTTTGCCAAAGGCCCACATACGCAAGAAGAAAAATATCCACCAAGCACTCATACACCTACGAACCCACCAACGAGTAGTCCATAGCTCAATCGGATCCATTGCACTGTTTCCCATGACTTCCCAATCTTAACTACCCGACAAGCTAGGGGGAGTCTATCAATCCTGATGTAACCTAGTACCCATACCCCACCGACTTTCCATGTATACTAGATACATGCATGCACAATTATCTCTACGCATGTTATCAACATGACGTATCACATAATCATCAGTAATATACTACCATCCATTGCATGTTATCAAACAAACATATAACATGTTATTATCATGATACTACGCAGTCCATCATTTCCCATCACAGGTTATACATATCATGATATTACAGAGTCCATCCAACATGTTATCACATGGTGAAGCTCAGTATGTTATAACATTTGGCAACTCAACATGCATCACATAATCAAATAAACATATTATCAAAATACTAACGAACCTGCCATCACAACCAGTCCGACAAGACTACACTCAAATGAGCCCCTTGCTACATATTTATCAAGATTGTTCCTTTACCGGGTGGCTCGTAATCCATAAAGGACTCATTCCTCGCACTCCATGTCTAAGTAGTCATATGAAAGATATATGCAAATCATGTATGCTAAAAAAACTGTGATGAGTCCCATCACCTGTGTGCATGCTTTCGAAATCCAAGTGATAAAACAAGCTACAGGGTTGAAGGAGATGATGCACGGACTATCAAGCTTGAGAAATTGGGACGGTCTGGTAAAACTGAGATGATCATACAAATCTGGCTGGAAACGAGCTTTCAAACTGTCCAGAAAATGGTCTAGGAACGCTCTAGAAACACTCCCAAATAGGGGCCGAAATACTCTAGAAGCAAGCCTGAAACGGGCTAGAAGTGAGCCTAAAACGGGCCCAATGTGGGCCTGAAACGGGCGTGGGCCAGGCCTGAGAGGCTGGCTTGGGCTGAACTGGATTTGTAGGGTCGAAGAGATGTTGGGCTCGAGTTTGGTCTATTGGGCCTGAGAAACTGGGCTTGATCCACTTAGACAGAGTTGGGCCGGAGATGAGTTGGGCCCAAACAAAATGGGCTCGGACCGAATCGGGGCCGAACTCAGTTGTACTGGGCCTGGATCTAGTGGGCTCGACCTGCTGCAAAAGGTCCTGAAAGACTGGGTTCGGTCGGCAGTTGCTGAGCCAAACTGGCTGGATCAACAAGGAAATGGATCTGGACTCCGTTTGGGCCGCACACGTGTTGGGTTTGCTCGCGGCGAGCTGGACAACAGTTGGGCCTAGGGACGGGGCTCAAGCTGCAGGGCCTGAGGAGGGAGAAAGGGATGAGCTTAGGGTTAGGGTTTCTGGGCAGAAGTGAGGAAGAGAAGGAGATAAAGAGGACGGCAGCAAGAGAGAGGATGAAAGACAGAGAATGAGAAAAGAAAGGGAATGGTGGGGGCTTGAGGATTTCAATAAAGAAGACCAGAGATGAGATAAAAAGATGGCAAAGGGGCGGCGGTACACACAAAGGATTAAGGTTTTCATGAGGTCGGAAAAGGAAATAGGAGAGGAAGGAGAGAGAGAGAGAGAGAGAGAGAGAGAAAGAGAGAGAGCGAAGATGAAGAGGAACACGGCCGAAGAGAGGGAGGAGGGACGACGACGTCACAACCCCTGGGATAGGGTTTCGATAAGTTGCAACAAGGGGGAAAGAAGATGAGAGGACATGAGAGGGAAATAGGGAGAAAAATGAAATAAGAGAGACCACAAGGCGGGCGGCGGCTGCTATAAGCAGTTAAGGTTCTAGGGTTTCAAAAAGGAAGAAGAGGGAGGTAGGAGAGGGGGTTGTTAGGGTTTTTCAAGGGAGAGAGAAAGAGACATTAAATAGGGGTGAGCTAGGGCTTGGGGTTCACAACTATGGTGTTCCAAAACCTTTCTTCTCATTTTTTTTTAAAGAAAAACACAATATTTATAAATTAGTTTTAAAATAATAATCAAGTTGTGATTTTCCAATTTTTTTATATGAATGAATAAATAATAAACAAAATTACCAAAATTCCCTTCGAGCTCTAGAGCTCAAAACAGGGCAAACCGGGGCCCACCGCGGAGCCTACACTCTCCCTACTCATACTAAATCCCTAAGATCCCGAAAAATCGGGTCGTGTCATCATAACACTACCCCTTTAAGGAATTTTATCCTCGAAATTCAAACTGAACTCTTACCTCTACTCTTAAATCTCGCAAGAAAAGAAAAAGAAAACCTCAAGTGGAAACTGCCTCTGCATAGCTGAAACTCATTTTCAAGCCGATCTTCTTGCCACAAGATGATGCCATAACACCTGATCCGCTGAAACAACCCTGCCACTAATCACCATGAATAGCCAAACAACCTGGACAATAGTCTGCATCACCATCGAAACCAACGACCTCTAGCTGACCAATCTCATCTGCTTAGTAGTCCTTGTGATAGTAACTCGTTCCCACAAAATTACATCAAGGTCTCCACCCAACACGAGGGCAATCCATACCCACAAAATTACATCAAGGTCTCCACCCAACACGAGGGCAATCCATACCGCCAGTCACTTAGCGCCTTGTGTAGGACCATCAGAACACCAAAATGCACCGTACTCAAACTCTATCAGGAACCAACAATCCTTTTAACTCACCTCCTCATAATTCAAAGTGCAAAACATAAGACAAGTCCTCTGATACCCGTATGGTCTGTCCCGACCTGGTGTCTGCCCACAAATAGTCCGCTGAGCTGAAACACAGCAGAGTACACCACTCTCACTGTAACAATGTCTGATTTGACGGGCATGACTTAAACCCCGATCTAACATTGTTGACTCGGGCATCTTGAACAGACTAACCCTCTTCTCAACCTAAACCGGTCCAAAAGGCTATAAGAAGTCGGTCATCCTCACCCTAAGGAGATAGGTGGGTCCTACCAGTCTATCCACTACCACGTATACTGCGATAAAAGAGTCGAAGTATCTTCACACGGCACTACTGAAGTTGAGTTTCCATAAACCTACTCTGGAGAGTCAAGTTACCATCTGGTCTCACAGTCTAACTATCTGGCCCACCGCCACACACCACAGGATCCCATAGTCGGATTGTCCCTGCACTTGAATGCTAAATCTCTAGGGCTCTGCCACTCAACACTAGTCGAACCACCATGTCGTATGGACTAATCACTCTAGTCTCAGCACCTGATCAACAATCACACCCCATGAAGCCTATCCACCATGTCCGGTCCCTCATGAACAAACAAATACCCAAAACCATGGGGATAAAAGACACCTAGAACCCTTCTCAAACGAAAAGAACACCACTAGAATCTGCATGCGAACACTACCGCTACCAACTCTGACTCATGAGTGGAAAAGATCTGTCTATAAACCTTCAATTTTTTAGAATCAAAGGTCACCGATGATCCATTCGGCATCAGCACGCAACCCTTATTATCCTTAGAAACATCACAATAAACTACATACCCACGACCTTTCTTTGCCTTCGGTACGACCATCACTGTAGTGGTCGTCTGTCTCTACTCAAGAGAAATTGCCTCACCGCCATCGTACCAAGAACTGAGCTCTCTCTCTAGCCAATCTAACTGTAAGTACGGCCACCTAGAGTAATCTGAATAAACTACCAGACACGACCTCAGTCTCATCCTGACGAATCTACCACACTATTTGTCTAAACCACATGGCCAGCATCCCATTGCCATCTCAGCTCAAACTGATCGAAGAGCCACACCGCTCCATATCGTAACCAAATCCCTCAGGGTCCTACCTGAAGACAAATCAATGTCCTCTCAATAAAATACCTCCAACAGGTAAGAGATCTGCCATCGGTTATAATGCTCTACTAGTAACCCTGCACAATATTTCCCAATAGCTCGGATGGAGACATGACTAGCAAGGCGTCTCCACCACTTCTACTCCCAAACTCAAACTACTGTGAAGCTCAAATTCATCGAAGAAGGAACATATCTAAATCATGTCAAATCTCAAAACCAAAAACCTAGGAGCGCCATCACATCACTCACATCCATATGATGTATAAACTCATACGATGGTGTTGATACCACACTCTGATCACTGCACTGTATTCACACTCTAGTTAAATATCCTGACCTCCCGCCAAGAAGAAACCTCGGGTTTTGAGTATACACACATTGACCGTGGGGATAAACAATTTGTTCACCGACACTTAGTTCTCCAAAGTCTCTATCACGGGCCAGGGAATCTCTAAGGTCTCCGGGTTACTCTCCTGGGTACGATTTCCGTTTCCCCTACACAAACAAGTGTTCATTCTCGCCATCGCTGAATCTACAAAGCGAAAAAAATCTGACCAATATCAATACCAGACCAGAACCGAAGGTAAAAATACATCTCTAGGACTCAAGCTCAAGGGCAGCTCTATCAGGCAAACCACAGCAACCTAGGGGGAAATTCAGACACTACTCATGGAACTCACTTTCCAACTACCCATCAAACAGGGGATGAACCTAATCTTTATTCATCATCACGCATATCTTTGACCCATGCACATTCCTAGAGTTGAACCGTGTTCTAATACCAACTGTAACACCCCATCCCGCTACAGGCGTATTATCTCCGAAACACCTCAAGAAATCTCCAAAAATGGATATCAGGTCTATATATATATATATATATATATATATATATATATATATATATTTGCCAAATACAACAGGATAACAACTGAAACACGTAGTTCACTAATAACTCAACCCAACACAACAGTTGTTACAGTTATCCGTAAAAACCAAATGACAACTAAATCAAACATACAATGCTCTCTCAAAATAACAAAAATGAAGTAAAGCTAAGATGTCAGCAATCATCACCACCTAAGCCTGATGTTTGGACCCACTGGATCCCGCCATCGAAACACTTGAAAGGCAAGGGGTTAGCTTCACATTCCAGTGAGGGTAACACATACATCATATATCATGAAACATACACTGCATTTAAGCATATGGACACATCAAAGTATAGGATGTCTACGGGCGTGACCATGCATGCGTGTGCCCTACCCTTAGCACACATGCCCATATCTACCGGGCCTCCAGCACGTCTTCTAACCAACCCAATGCGGCTTTAGGGCAACTCCCTCACATGCCCATCAGCCAAGGTCCACCCACCCACGGGTACACAGACTGATCCCCATCCAGATCAAGGTCTCTAGCCCTCAATCAGTCCCATTACTCTCCCCGGACAACCCATACACATATCACAACCAACCCATGACTTGGGTTCATCGGAGTCCCAAACAAACTATCACACGAGGGTAATAACAACACCAGTTCTCAATAGACTACGAACTAGACTCATTAGAGTCTCCTCAACCAGGAACTAGACACCCTATAGTCATATGTGTAGCCTCGGGACCAATCTACTGGTCTCAACACAACTGGCACATCCACCCTTCATGGAGTTCCATAGGCCTTCTACCGAATGAGCCGACCCAACTAACTCTATAGGCGCTCATAAATTCCTAATGAGTCAATACCCACACCACAAGCCTCGCACAAGAACCGCAAAATCATAAATGCTAGTAATCACACTACCACACCCCTCAGCCAAAATGTGGGCAAACAGACACTCAAACCGCCTGGCTTCTAAGGTGATCAAAGTACGTACTCGACGTACTCTACGACCACCCTACCTCTATGGCCACTTCCACGGAAATACACACACACCATAGACCGGTACTTCAGCTGTACACCAAACCATGGAAACAACCTCGAACAATATCCCCAAATAGTCAACTAGCACCTTAGCCGTACACCAAACCTCGGGGACGAACCTCAACCCATGTCCGTAAATAGCCAATCGGTACCTCAGTCGTACGCAAGACCACGGGGACGAATCTCAACCCATGTCAGTAAATAGCCAACCGGCACCTCAGTCGTACACCAGACCACGGGAACGAACCTCAACACATGTCTGTAAATAGACAACTCGCACCTCAGCCGTACACCGGACCATAGGGACGAACCTCAACCCATGTCCGTAAATAGCCAACCGGCACCTCAGCCGTACCCGAAAACATGGGGACGAACTATAACCCATGTCCGTAAATAGTTAACTGGCACCTTAGTAGTACACCGGACCACAGAGATGAATCTCAACCAATGTCCGTAAATATCCAACGGATACATCAGTCGTACAACGGACCACGGAGGCGAACCTCAACCCATGTCCGTAAATAGTCAACAGGCACCTCGGCCATACACCGGACTACGGGAACGAATTCACCCATGTCCATAAATAGTCAACCGGCACCTCAACTGCACACCGGACCATGGGGACGAACCTCAACCCATGTCAGTAAATAGTCAACCGCTACCTCAACCGCACACTGGACCACGTCTCTGCTAAAACCATGGGGACTCACAAACCTATGGACCTACCAATGAGTAGTCCGTAGTTCAACCGCATCTACTGCACTGTTTCCCATGACTTTCCAATCCTAACTACCCAACAAGATAGGGAGAGTCTCTAAATCCTGATGTTGCCTAGTACCCATACCCCCACTGACTTTCCATGTAAACTAGCTACATGCATGCACAATTATCTGTACGCATGTTATCAACATGACATATCACATAATCATCAGTCATATACTACCATCCATTGCATGTTATCAAACAAACATATAACATGTTATTATCTAAAGTATATCATTTCCCGCCACAGGATATACATATCATGATAATAAACAGTCCATCCAGCATGTTGTCACATTGTCAAGCTCAGCATGTTATAACATTCGGTAACTCAACATTTCATCACATAATCAAATAAACATGTTATCACACAGCGCACAACACCATGATAATCAACCTACAAGTGTGATGAGTCCCCTCACCTGTGTGCGTGCTTTCGAAATCCAAGTGATAAAATAGTGTACAGGGTTGAAGAAGACGATGCACAGACTATCGGGTTTGAGAAATTGGGACGGTCTCGTAAAACTGGGATGATCCCATAAATCTGGCTGGAAACGGGCTTTGAAATGGTCTAGAAAATGGTCCATAAGCACTCCAAATACACTCCCAAAGCGGGCTAGAAATACTCTAGAAGTAACTCCAAAACGGGCCAGAACGATCCCAAAATGGGCCCAAAGTGAGCCTGAAACGGTCATGGACCGGGCCTGAGAGGTTGGCTTGGGCCGGACTGGATCTACAAGGTCGAAGAGAGGCTTGGCTCGAATTAGGTCTACTTGGCCTGAGAAACTGGGCTTGATCCACTTAGACATGAGTTATGCTGAACAAGTTTAGTCGGAGATGAGTTAGGCCTGAACGAACTAGGCTCTGACCGAACATGGGCCGAACTCAGTTGGACTGGGCCTGGATTTGGTGGTCTCGACCTACTGTAAAGGGGCCTGAAAGAATGGGCTTGGGTCTGCAGTTGCTGAGCAGAATTGGATGGATCAACAAGGAATTGGATCTGGACTTTGTTTTGGCCGCAGAATGTTGGGTCTACTGGCGACGAGCCAGACTGCAATTGGGCCTAGGACGGGGCCCAAGTTGCAGGGCCTGAGGAGGGGGCGAGGGATGAGCTTAGGGTTAGGGTTTCTGGATGAAAGTGAGGAAGAGAATGAGAGAAAGAGGATGGTAGCTGGAGAAAGGATGAAAGGCCGAGAAGGAGAGAAGAAAGGGGATGGTGGCGGCATGAGGATTTCAAAAAAGAAGACTACAGAAGAGAGTAAAAGACAGCAAAGGGGAGGTTGCAGCACACACAAAGGACTAAGGTTTTGATGAAGTTGGAAAATGAATGAGGAGAGGAAAATAGAGAGAGAGATGGAGCGAAGATGAAGAGGAACAAGGCCGAATAGAGAGAGGAGGGACGGCGGCGTCACAACCGAGGGGATAGGGTTTCACTGGTTGCAACAAGGGGGAAAGACCACAAGAGACCACAAGGGGGATGGCGGCTACTGCAAGCAGGTAGGGTTCTAGGGTTTCAAAAAGAGAGAAGAGAGGAGGAAGGAGACAGGGGACTGCTAGGGTTTTTCAAGGCAGAGAGAAAGAGACATTAAATAGGGTGAGCTAGGGCTTGGGGTTCACAACTATGGGGTTCCAAAACCTTTATTCTCATTTTTTTTTAAAGAAAAACACAATATTTATAAATTAGTTTTAACATAATAATCAAGGTGTGATTTTCCAATATTTTTACATGAACGAATAAATAATAAACAAAATTACCAAAATACCCTTCGAACTCCCGAGCTCAAAACCGGACAAACCGGGGTACACCGTGGAGCCTATACTCTCCCTACTACTACTAAATCTCTAAGATCCAGAAAAATTGGGTCGGGTCATCTCACAAAGTCGCTTACTTCAAACCTCCAAAGGTTTACGCCGTTTATCGACATAACTTTTCTGTCAGCTCTGGGCAGCTTTAAGACGTTGCCCTAGAATTTTCACTTGTTTTGTTGTCTCACGCACCATCTCTGGCCCTAGTAGTACTTTATCTCCCACCTCTATCCAACACAAGGGTGATCTGCAAGGTCTACCATATAAAGCCTCATATGGTGCCATTTCTATACTTGCTTGGTAACTGTTGTTGTGTACAAATTCAATTAAGGACATGTGATCTTCTCAACTTCCTTGCATGTCCATGACAAATGCTCTCAACTTGTCTTCCAATGTCTGAATTTTCCTTTCAGACTGACCATTTGTCTAAGGGTGAAATGTTGTGCTGAAACGTAGCTTTGTACCGAATTGGCTTTGTAATCCCTGCCAAAATCGAGAAACAAATATGGTATCTCTATGTGACACAATAGAGACTGGTACTCCATACAGTTGAACTATCTCTTTGACGTAGAGGTTGTTTAGGGTATTCAATGAATCTCTCTTCCCGACGGACATAAATTGAGCTGACTTCGTAAGACGGTCAACAATTACCCATATCGAATCAGTCTTCTTGGTAAATGTAAGGAATCCTGTCAAAAAATCCATTGTGATATGCTCCCACTTCCATTTATTTACTGGGAAAAGTTGTGTCAATCCACCCAGTTGTTGGTGTCCAGTTTGAACTTGTTGACAGGTTAAACATTTGGACACAAAATGTTCCACTTCCTTTTTCATTCCTCTCCGCTAGAATTGTCGACGTAGATCACGGTACATTTTGGTTCTACCAGGATGAACCGCAAATTTAAAATGATGAAAGTGATTGAGCATTTTTTCTTTGCATTCTGCAGATTCTGGTACAAATAATCGTTCTTTGAAAGTTAAGCTTACATTGGGTCTAACCTTCCGATTTTCCAATTCCACTTCATTAGATAGTTGTGTTATCACTCTGTTGTCTTTTTAATACGATCCCAACTATCTCGGGTTGCAACACTAGATTCTGGATCCATGCTGATTCCATGCCTTCAACTAACTCCAGATCATAGTCAGACAAGACTTCCATTAATTTCCACTGCAAAGATGATACTTTTGCAATGTCACCATGTGACTTCTTGCTTAAAGCATCTGCCACGATGTTAGTTTTTCCTGGATGATAGGAGAGTTCAAATTCACAATCTCCTAATAATTCCATCCATCTCCGTTGTCTCATATTTAAATCCTTCTGAGTAAACAGATACTTAAGACTGTGGTGGTCAGAATAAATATTAAACGGCTCTCCATACGTGTAATGTTTCTACAGTTTCAGTACGAACACCACAGATGCCAATTTCAGATTATGACTTGGGTAGTTTTGCTCATTTCCTTTCAATTGCCTTGATCCATAAGCAACAACTTTCCCTTCTTGCATCAGAACACATCCTAATCCGAACTTAGAGGCATCACAATAAACCTCATAACTGTTTCCTTATTCCGGTACAATCAGTACAGGAGAGGTGGTTAGCTTCTTTTTCAGGTCGTGAAATGCCTCCTCATAGGTTATTGTCCACTAAAATTTGACGTCTTTTTCGTGTCAAATGAGTCATCAGCACTACAATCTGAGAGAAACGTGGGATAAATTTCCGGTAATATCCCTCCAATCCCAGTAAACTTCAAATTTTCGTGACAGTTTTGGGTCGTTCTAAGTTCATAACTGTCTACACTTTTGCTGGATTTACTGAAATTCCATCGTCCGACACCACATGTCCGAGAAATTGCACTTGGGTTAGCCAAAATTCACATTTACTGAGCTTGGCATACAGTTGGTGATCCTGCAATGTCTGTAAAATGACGCATAAATGTTGTTCATGCTCCTCTTTAGACGATGAATATATCAGAATGTCGTCAATGAAAACGATTACAAACTTCTGCAAATAGGGTCAGAAAATCCGATTCAATAGACCCATGAAGGTAGTTGTCTCATTTGGCATCCCAAATGGCATGACCAAAAACTTATACAGGACATACTGTGTTCGAAACGCAGTTTTCGGAATGTCTTCCTCCTTAACTCGAAGCTGGTGATATCCCAGTCTTAAGTCGATTTTAGAGAAACATTTTCCTCCTCTCAACAAATAGAATAAATCATCTATTCTAGGCAATAAATATTTGTTCTTTACAGTGATCTGATTCAAAGGTCGGTCGTCTATGTACGTCATCAAGGATCCGTCTTTTTTCTTTACAAAGAGAGCAGGTGCGCCCAAGGCGAATTGGTCAAACGGATAAAACCAAGTTGGAGAAGCCCATAAATTTTCTTTGCCAACTCTTTTTGTTCTACTACTGCCATCGTGTAGGGTGCCATAGAGATAGGAGATGTTTCAGGTTGTAAGTCAATTACAAAATCAATCTCGAAGCATGGAGGCAAACCACTGAGTTTATCTGGAAAACCATCTGAAAACTCAAAAACTACCCAAGGTAAACTAGATTTCATTCCTTCCACATCCTCCCATCCCATACTGGCCACTACTCGACCAAGATAGACCTTTAAACCAGAGAACTTTACTCTTATATTGTCATATGGTATCAACTTCTCCACAAACCTATTTTTGGTTGGAGATGTCCCATATATCTTTCTTTGTAAACAATCTATCAAAATTTGATGTGCAGTTAACCGATCCATTCCTAAGATGACATCGAAATCCATCATCTCTATCACAAAGAAGTCATATTAAATATAAGTCACCCATTCTTAAAATACATGATCTGCATACCCAATCCACTCGTACCTCTTTCCCTAACGATGACATTACCATTAAAGGTTTGAGGGCAAGTATTGAGGGTAAACCCAATTTATCTCGACATGATTTAGAGATGAATCAATGAGAAGCACCGGTATCAACTAATACTTGTGCCATGAAACTAAAAAGAGGTATGGTACCTTCCATCACAGCGTTCTCAGCTGGTTCTTCTTCCCGAGTTCCCATATGGTAGACCCTCCCTCGAGTCGTCTGAGGGCGTCCTTGTCCTCTCGGTTGACCAGTCCTTTGCGGCACACTCCCAGATGTTGCTAAACCTCTGGAGGTGGTGGAGTTACAGCACATGAGACTGTACTGGTCTAACATTATGAGGAAGTCCTGCCATATTACTTTGGGTGTCAGGATAAGGACAACCCTAAATGTAGTGTCCCAATCTGCTTGCATCTAAAACATGCTCAACCATCAGTTATCGAAGCATTGCTCTAAGGACACTATTTCACTATGTGACCTGGCTGGTTACACGTATAATATATCACTTGTCTTGGTCCAGGGTTGCTAGTATGTCCCATATATGTCTGTCCTTTCTTGGTGAACGTATTCTTGTTAAACTTCCTTTTTGTTAGGCAAATGAGGTTTCTGTGCATTTCCTGGACGAGAGAGGTCAACAACTTCCACCATCGAAGCCCGGTTGATTGCTTCTTCCAGAGTGTCAAATTCCATTCCTGCCAACTGTCGTTGGAGAAAAGGACGAAGTCCTTCAGTATAATGTTGAATTTTCTCTTCTTCATTATCAAAAATTCGAGGTGCATACTGACACAGATTCAGAAAATTTGAGTACTGGGCCAAAGTGTCGAAGCCTTGCTTCAGTTCAAGGAACTGTTTCTTCTTAACATCCTTCGCCACTTTAGGATAGTAGCGAGCAAGAAAAACAGCAGAGAATTCCTCCCAAGTCATAGGTTCTCGGTTCCTTGCATTGTACCAGACCTCCCACCATTTGAAGCATCTCCTACCAGCTGATATTTATATCAAAAATATAAAAATACAAAAAGCTTAGTTATATCACAAATCGAGTACTGGGCTTATTTCTTCTCCTTTCTCTTCCAAACAGTCAACCCTTCTTCCCTAACAGCAAACCCTTTCAAGAATCGACCCTATGTGTTTCAAACAGTGAAACATGAAACAAAAAGGGGGTTTAATGGGTGACTATAACAACATACCCAAAGTTGCACACATCACACGGAGATCATCTACTGAAGCATGCAACCAACAATCATAAGAACACAATAGGAGATCATTGAAAGGCCCAAGGAAAGTGTCATTCCCTCTATTTATTTTTATATATCTGTAAGGTGGACTAGACCACTGTGGGTCGAACCACCATAAAAAATAAGAGTCGAGGTCTAGACCTCTGTGGTTGAACCTCTTTCTAGGACTATAATTTTTTAGGGTATTTCACCATAATTTTAGTGTGTCTCAGATAACCATAAGTTGGGTGATTCCATGAGTGGATTTAGGTTCTTTGAACCAAACAACTATAAATGCTAGTGCAATATGTGAATGGTGTGCAATGTTCGTATTGTTCAAGATCTTATAATTGTTAGGTGAATTTAACTGCTTATATTTTAAGTCAGTTGTTTTATGTGCCTTTATTCTTTTATGTGTTTGTTAGTGCCCCGGCTTGACCGAGTCCCTGTTTGTCAATTACATGACTCGGGTAGAAGCACTTGCCAACAAGGTTGAAGACTCAAGATGATCGAGGAAGAAGATCATGCTCCACCAAGCTCAGTGCTCATCATCATGGCAAGTACATGGTCATACATGACCATAGGTGGAACCCACACCTGAGAGAGGACTACTAGGCTTTGTTGCATATGTTGGTAATAAACATAAAATGCCTAGAGAGGAAGTTGAACAGTGAATTGGAAATGAACTTGGAAACATGAATTATGTTCACTCCCAGTACGACTAATATATCTCACCGACCCCTCGGTGTAGTCAGGATCTATCCATCATGATCAAGGATTGGTCGGCCAAATAGACATTGGTTCTGGAACTTCGAACTGTCATTCTGGAAATGCCTCTGACCGAGAGTCTTGTATGCACTGACCCCTCGGTGATGAACTTGAATGACCCCTCGTGGTCAATGACTTGTCGATATAAAACTTATAAGTTCTACACTGGGAACTTATGAGGGCTCTCGATAAAACAGAAATCTCGGTAAATCAAGACCGATCGAGAGATACAGGACCGACCCCTTGGCAAAGGGTGACAGGTCGTTCTGGGTAACAGGTTTCCTAAATGGAAACTACTGTCAAGCATGTTTTGCACCAGAACAAGCCTCTCGTATGGACCGACTCGTTGGTGCCATAAGTGTCGACCTATCGGTGACAACGACATGTCGGCCGGAAAGTAATTATGCCGTTGGGGGTGCATTTATTGCGCAACGGTCGAGTGGTTGTTCGATATTAAATATGAACACCGACCCATCCGTGCCACCGACCTGTCGGTACTGGACAGTCAATATGACCATTAAAACTCCTCTATAAATATGAGTGTTGGGTGATTGTTTTACTATCTTCTTTGAGCTTAAAAGAGTTAAACACTCTAAGGAACAATCAACACTCTTGAGAGAAAGATCATAAACAACAAATCTTTGGATTGTGTTTGCAAGTGAGAAAGAGAGGAGGAGAGAAACATCATAAACAACCAATCTTCAGATTGAGTTTGTAAGTGAGAGAGTTATAAACTAGGAAAGCTTTGGTTAAGGCAAGTTCCATTGTCGCCCACAAGATTTAGATTGCTACACGACGACTGCAAGAAGGAGCGTGGACACAACTTGGGAGGGATCTTCAAGATGCACATATCAGGGAGAAAGAGCTTTAAGTCAAGTGCTTCTTGGTTTTTAATTTTTCTTTTAAAAACCTGTAACCCGAAAGTGGATTAAGGAGAGGTACTCCAGAACCACTATAAAAAAAACTCTAGAGCGTCGTCTCTGGTACAAATGTGGGTGGAATTCCCGGCCAATTGAGCGAGGTGGAATTCTTACTTTAATTGTGAGGGTGTAAGTCCCCACATAGTAACTTTGGAGATAACTCAAAGTTGAATGAGTCCTAACAGTGGATCTAGGTTGGCGAACCGAACCACTATATATCTTGTGTCATTGTGTTTGTGGTGTTATAGCCAATTTCTTGTGTTGATTGTTTAATTACATTTACTAACACACACACACTCTTGATTGTTGTTTCTGCTGCATTTAAGTTAATCAATCAAGTAAATTTAAAAAGGACCCTCAGTAAGAAGGACTTTCAGTGTCAATAAAACGAAATTAAGGAAATTAGATTAAATTTTTAAAAAGGTGATATTCACCTCCCCCAAAATTAAGGAAATTAGATTAAATTTTTAAAAAGGTGATATTTCCCCCCCCTCTCGGACAATGCATTGGCCTAGCCCGGACTTTCAAAAGTTGGGAGGAATTGGTATTCGTAACCACACCCATCATAGATGACTTCAACTTCGGTATGTTTTTCATTTTCTTCTTCTTTTGCAGATGGGTTTTTCTTTTTCGTGGATTATTGACGATTCTGAAAATAGACTTCAACATATGCCAATTCTGTTCACTAGAACAGTCCACCTTCGCCTCCAACAAATACCAATACCGTTTGATGTAGGACACACGAAGGCTCTAATCAGATGGATCCACGTTGACGTTTAATTTATTTACTTATTTATTTATTTTTTATTTTATGCAACTTCATTCTATTTTCTAGATCTAGGACACGACAATCAATGTCGTAGTTGCAGTGTAGTTTATTTCCTTATTTTGTTTCTTTTAATTTATATATACAGATGTATGTCAAGCGAGAATGACAGTTTGAATTATGGAATTAATAAAAATCAGTTTATTTTTATCTATCTTCTTCTCTTCTCTATCTTCTACTCCTTGCCTCAGTTGCAGGCACTATCTTCCTCTGCTGTTGTTGCAGACCTGACGACTTCATCTGTGCTTCACCTGAATCTAGGAATTATCCCAGATCCGTTCGCTGTTCTACCTCGCCTCTTGTCTCAGCCTGCCTTTCCCCAAAATAGCTGAGGTACTTTTTGACCATCTCCACACTACTGCAATTGCGCCTCTTCCCATCTCCATCTTCTTCTTCATCCTACCTTTTCTGCCTTCTCCAAAGCCTCTACTACATCTTTCGCCAAAATCCCAAGAACAGTCTATTAACTCCATCCATTGCCATCTCCTAACTCCCATTCCTTTTTTCTCCTTTGTGTGTGATCCGTAAACGGATCGGGTAAAAAAAATGGAGGACTGATTCAGCGGTTGCCACCTCAACAGTTACCCATCCGACAGTTACTATTTGAAATTCAAATCCATTGCAATTAGTGTTTTAATTCAAATAGATATGGATAAAAAAGATATGGGAAGAAGAGAGAAGGCACCCCACCACCCACAGTGGAGTCCCAACGTCTATGAAAACAGAGAAGGGCCATCGCTGCTTTTTTTTTTCTCTTTCCACTATCTCTCTTCTATACCCTATGATGTGTACACAACCACCATGTCAGAAAAACGAAGAGAAGCCTTGCTGTTACAAATTCAATTGGAGAAAGAATGACTTTCATCTACAATGGACAAACAACAAGCAAGTGAGACAAGTTCTTGTCTTAGACGGCCAACACTTTGAGAAACCTCTTAGAGTTGGAGATAAAAGCATACAAGTGAGATCGGTCAAGCCACCATTTGGTTTATTCGGATGTGCAAAAACTTGAGAGTTGAGTTTTCAATGTGGGCCTAACGAATTAGTGGGTCCAAGTTCAAAAGCAGGAGAAAAGAAAGTTGTATCTGTTTGACAATGTTCGAGTTCAAAAGCAGGCACAACACAATATTTTAACGTGGTTCGGCTCCCCTGCCTTACGTACACGAAGCGATAGAATATTCACTATATAAAAGAGAAATACATGTACAAGAATATGACTCCCTTGAGTCATGAGCCCAAATCCGAAGTCCCGAGCCCTTTGTACACCCATGTATACAACACATCGACGTCACCTCTCAGTTGATGTGAGTCTCTCTTATACCCAGAATAGTGAACCCAACTTCTGTGTTCCTCCCTTTACGCTTCCTGCATCCTACGAGCAACTCCCGATATGCTTCTCAAATGCGAACGTCTCCGATGATGGTGTGTCTCACATACACAAATCTGCACCTCTGCTCTGGCGATGGGGCTTGCCTTTCCAGCCGCACTTCTGCTGGCTGCCACTCACAGATCTGACAACCCAGATCTGCAGCGGTATTTCACTGTTGCTTACGCCCCTCTCCAGCCATCGAGCTGTCCTCCAGACAGCATCAGATCTGCGGCTCCTTCTTGAAGGCAACCCACTCCAACTACATCTTTGCCGTAGTTGGTGTGATCCCCCACACACACCTCCACCTACGATGGTTGCATGAATATATATAGTAATCAGCCAAAACCTCTTTGGTTTATTACCTTGTGTCTTCCTCCTTAAACAGCAACTACTAAATATCAATAGCAGTTTCCTTATTTAATCTAGAGTCCTACTTTCATGCAGTGTCTAGCCAAGAAAGAATCCCTTCTTTCTTGGTTATACCGTATCTCACACTTCTTGCTAAAGCCGAATAAGATAAGAGAGATTTTCTCTACTTTGGCGTGTACCAACTCAGCCCATGTGGCCCCCACACGCCTAACCAAATCTTGGTGGAATTGAGCCACTGCCTAACAAAAAGACCTTTACAGCAGAAGCAGACTTCATGTCAGCGGAGCATAACAACATAAGATCAAGAGAAGATGAGATATGACTGATCCCCTCTTAGAGAAGGGGCAACTGATTTTCTTTTCAACCACAACGCGGTCCAAAGCAGAGGAAAAACTCTCCATAGCGATGGCGAATAGGAAAAGTAGACAGTGGGTCACCCTGTTTAAGCCCTTTAGAGCTGTTAAAGAAACTATGTGGAGAACCATTTATCATAACAGAAAAGGAGGAAGAAGTAATACATTCCCTGATTCACTTGCCATTGAAGTTCATCTGCCCGAGGATGTGAAGAAGATAATCCCAATGAACGCAATCAAAGGCCTTTTTCAGGTCAATCTTGATGCACATACGAGGAGGGCCTGTTTTTAAAATGGATACCATGAATGAGATCATGGTAGAGCATAACATTTGTGGAAATGTCCTTACCAGCAATAAAAGCAAATTGGTTCTAACTAATGACTTTGGGCATCACCTTCTTGAGTCGATTGTTGAGGATTTTGTAGATCACCTTGTACAACTCATTAGACAGAGCAATAGGCCTAAATAACTAAGACTTGTCAAGGTTAGGAGACTTTGGAATGAGGGCAATAAAGGATGCTTTCACTTGCTTTAAAAGATTCGAGGAAGTGAAGAAGTCAGAAATAGCAAGAGCAACCACGTCACCAATAATGTTCCAACAACATTTGAAGAAGCAACCGGGTTGGCTTTATTAACAGCAACATCAAATTCACATCTGGCCAAGGCAGAAGAGATCATGGAAAAGTCTTCATCAATTGGAACACACTTGATATCAAATCTCTGGAAGTCATTGTAATCCAAAACACGAGTAGCAGTGGAAGAAGGATTGACCAGTTTGTTCCCACGAATAGTGATACAAATGTTACCTGCAATCGGATGACCATTGAAAAGCTTAGTGAAGTAGTTCACAAGAGAGCAATTGATTTCCAGTGGGTCTTCAGCAATAGAATTATCACCGCATGAAATAAAGTTTATGTTGTTCCGATGCTAGCGAAATCTTGATGGAGTTGTAGAAGAAGTTAGATCCCACATCTTTTAGGTCGAGGCTAAACATTCTGGATTTTTGTTGCAGGAGATTCATCTCACAATCCAAGTGGTCAGCAAGAATCTTCTTGGAGGACTCGATAATTGAGAAGTTTTCAAAGGAAGGGTTGCTATCAAATTTGATTTGAGCGAGGTCGAGGGAGGTTCTAGCTTCAAAAATTTGGACAGCAAATTTTTTTTTGGACTTGTGCCATATGACGAGCTCTTTTGATTTTCTTGAGCTTCGAGACCACTTGAAACATTGGAGTTCCTTCCACAGCAGTATCCCAAACTTCAGTGACAATATTAAAGAAAACAGGGTCTTTACTCCAACTATTGATAAATTTAAAAGGGGTTGCCTTCAGCTCTGTCACAGCTGATGTGGATAAAGATGCCTCTATGATCTGAGGGCTTGGCCCAAAGAAATGGTTGGTGCTCAAGTTGAAATTATTGAAGAATTCCTAATTGACAGCACTCTATCAATCTTCATTTCTATTCTACATTCACCAAATGAGCAGTTTGACCACGAGAAGGAGGCTCTAGAGATATTGAAATCGCATAGTCTGGCATTTTCAATGCAGCCATTGAACTCATTCATGGTGTGGACTTTAGGGTGTGAACCACCAATTTTTTCCTTATCGCATCTGATACAATTAAAATCACCAAGAAAGCACATGGGAGTGGCAGGTGTTTGCGAAGTTTACCACAGCGTTCCATAGAGCAGTTCTGTCATAAGGGCAGTTTGCACCAAGAATGCTCTCCAGGTAGAAGTGATCTTTACTGTTAGGCACCAGAATTTTGCAGAAGACAGCTTGAGGATGGGCAGAAACAATGCTTAATGAGATGTTGTTCTTCCACGCGATCCAGATGTTGTGCAAACAACCCACAAAACACAATCACAGAACAAAGAGAAAACACACACAAGAAAAGAACCAAGATAATACAGAGATATACGTGGTTCGGCAAAATTTCCTACGTCCACGGGGCATGAATCATGAATCCACTATGAAGTGAATACCCATACAAGGATTAAACCCAAACCGTTTCACTCTCTTCTTCCTCTCTCTGGTTTTTCCCTTTCTTTCTTTCTTCTCTCAATAGTTGCCTCTAGAGTTACACAGCCTTCCCTAAAATGAATGAAAGAGAGATTATATACTAGTGGATTTAAGTTATAAGTTGGACTCGCTTGGCCCACTGGGCTTTACAAACAGTCCAGGCCCAATAAGGCCTTTGAGCCAAAAAACTAACAATTCTCCACCTTGGCGAAAAAGACCGAGTCTTTGAAGAATGTTGCAATGAGTTTGTAACTTTTCCACCCACTATGAACCCCTTTAGCTTGGAAACAACCTGAGGTAGAATCATGTCTTGCATCTGCAGATCTCTGCATATCGGCCGTTATTGTTCCACCTTCAGCTGCAATCCTCTGCATCTCTGTATGAGATGTGCATCCCCACGCTCTAGGATGCTCAACCATCTTCTTCAAATAGAAGAATTGGCCAGGTCCAAGCCCCCTCTTGAACTTGACGGCTACCATTTAATTGTTGAACCCTTTAAATTCTTCTCTGTGTGGTACGTCGACGCTTTCACTTTTCTATCGCTGTTTTCACCTGCATCATAGAAACCAATCAAACCACCACAACCATCTAATGGAAAAGTCACCTTATTTTTTGGGCTATACCTTACTAGTGTTTTGCGGGTTCTTCTCCTTCTACTCGAAGCCCGACTAGAAGATGATTGTCGTCTGTCTAAGACTGTGTTCCCTAACAGTGTATACAAACATCATTGCCTCTTCCCATCATCACTATCATGGCTCCTTTAACCACTCTAAAAGCCCCATCCATAGCTTTGAATGCGAATCCTTCAGATTCGAGCATATCCAATGAAATTAAATTCAGTTTCATGTTCGGGACATAACGCACATTCTCAAGTGTCTTCATCATACCATCAAACATTTTGATTTTTATTGTCCCGGTCCCAATGATTTTGCTAATTGCCCCATTTCCCATTTGGGCAATTCCTCTATTACATGGTTTGTAAGTATCAAACCATTCTATCCTTGAGCACATATGGTATGAACACCCAAAATCTAAAATCCATTGATTATTTAGACTGTTCGTACCTGTGGTGACTGTCAACACTCCAGCAACAACCCCTTCAGCTGAGGTGCCATGTGAGTCGCTCGATTGATCTGTCCTCCTGATCACATTTCAGTTTGTTGCAGTCCTTCAACTTGTGTCCTTCATTCTCACAATAATAGCACTTGAACTTACTGATACTTTTTCCCCTTGATTTCAACCGTGACGACCTCCTACTACCAGAGCCTCTGTCAAAACCTCTCCCATGGCGCGGGTCACCTGTAACCACCAACCCTTCTGTACAATATGATCCCGATGACTCACCCGATTCCTTCCTACAAATTTCTTCGCTTAGAATCAAATCCCGAATATCATCATATTTCAATTTCATACTTACTTTAGAGTTGCTTACGGCTGTGACAATAGCATTCAACTCTGGTAAAGAGGACAGAACAATCAATGCCCTGACCTCATCCCCAAAGTCGATCTTCACCGAACTCAACTAACTCATGACTGAGTTGAACTCGTTCAGATGTTCAGCCACTGATGCACCTTCTGACATCTTTAGGTTGAATAACCATCGCATCAGATGTAATTTGTCGAAGGCAGAAGGCTTCTCATACATGTTTGCAAGGGCATCCATAAGACCTTTCGTGGTCATCTCATTCGCTATGTTGAAAGAGACATTCCAAGACAAAGTTAATCGAATAATGCCCAACGCTCGCCTGTCAAGAAGTTTTCAATCTTCGACCTTCATATCAGCTGGCTTTGTTCCTGAAAGAGGTTGGTGCATTTTCATCTGATAAAGATAATCTTCGGTTTGCATCTTCTAGAATGCAAAGTCTAAGCCATTGAATCTGTCAATCTTGACTTTTACTTCTTCCGCCATTGCTTCATACTGAAATTTTCTCACACTGCCTCTGTCAAGTCCCCAAAATCCAGTTCAACATCGATCACTGTGTAAATCCTGTCGCTGCAAACAGACAGGTGAAGAAATATCTGAATTCTAAGTCCAGATGACTCCAGAAACTACAACACAATCCTGACCGTTGATTTTGACCAATCCTGTCCACTTGATCTGTGGAAAACACTCTTAGCTGTTGTCCTTGCTTCAATGTCACAGAAGCAATTTCTCAAACAGTTGGTGTGCACGGATCTGTCCCTTCCTGCTCCTTATGTTGATAGAAATTCACAACGTAACAATGGTTGTCCTGTACCTTTTTCTACCTGCACACGGTTCTGTCTCTCAGAATCTGGAACGTTGTGAGAGAAGACAGTCCAACAGTGGAGAGAATCCTTCTTGCTCATCTTTCTCTTTCTGATCCTTCAAACCCCTTTCTCAAAACCCAATCTGCCTAGTGGTGTTATTGTCCTCACCAATCTCCACCGTGCCACTAAGTGATGTTATTTTCTCTACTAAACTAGAAACGCCTAAATGAGAACAACCCCTGGCTGCCTCTCCGTTGGATTCAATGCCTGACTCCTGCAATCCCTTTAAATTCAGCTGAGATAAGGGACCCATTTAAATTCAAATTCAGCCAATGAGTGTCATGTAAGCCTTCTCTTTTATCCCTTTTTCTTTCTCTCTGTTGAGATCGGCTTCATCTGCTACACGATAGTTGCTTCCCTCTCACTTTCTTTGTTCTTCCTTCAGTTCAAACATTTTTTATCCTTATCCCCCTTTTTCTCTCTCAGGATCGGTTAACACCAGCTTCTCTCTATCCCTTTATTTTCTCTGTTGACAAGATTAGCTAACACCAGCCCCTTCAGCAACTTCCATCTTCTTTTGGTCTTCTTTCATCACACGGCAAACCCAGCTTATTCCTTATCTCTTATCTTCTTCTTTTTCTCTATAGAGTCCTAAGGTCGAAACCCTCTCTGTTTCCAGAGTCCAGTAATTGCGATACTTAGGTTGCCAAAGACTGTTTGGCCTCAAGTGAAACACCATATTTGCCAATAATAGACTCCAAAACTGCCTCAGCTAGCTGCTTGTTCTTTATAACTGTAGTGCCTTGTTCAAGTATAGAACTATCTTTTGCGAATGCAATCGTTAAAGATCCAGAAGGAGCCTAGGTGAAAAGAATGGAAGAGCTAGGAGGGAAAGTCTCATTCTTGAAGACTTCTTTGAACTTTTCCACAGCTACGCCACCGAGAGAGTGTGTTTTGGAGGAGTCGGGCGGTTGAACGGCGGGAGAGAAGATGAAACCGTCGACTTGTAGTGACGATGCGGACGACAATGGGCCTTGATTTTTCCTTCTTTGACACGTCCCAAAAGCTCAAATCCACTGTAACTCAGCTGAAAATCCAGTCTTCCAGTCATGTTTCCTGTTCACTCCTCATCTGGTCATTGTTGATGTGATATGTTCTTTCGCTGGGTTGTTTTGCTCACCCCTTACCTTTCAGGTGCCCCGATCACGGAGAGACCAGGCGGGCCCCTTCAGCAAGTTCCTAGAGAGGAGTAGTAAAGAGTAGGAGTTTATGTTTATGTTGTGTTTGAAAGTTGAGAAATTTTTATCGCATAGACTCAATATCACTTGCTTGTCTGGATGACTGTATAACTACTTGATTGGTTTACATTGTGGTTCATTGTGTATTTCCTAATTCTAAACTTATGGTTAATTGGACGGGAAGTAGTTATCCCGCTCTATTGTACCTGATATCTATCTTTTGTGACTTTCTGAGGTTTTTCGGAAATAACGCTCCTGTAGCGGGACTTACCGTTTTTTCCTCAACACTGGCCACCACTTACATTTATGTGATTGTCTTTATGTTCCTTCTATTGTCAGAAACTTTATTTCAATTTTCAAACTTGATGTTAATGGTTATTATTATAAATTTGGAAATAATGAAGTTTAATTAAGGATTCTTCTTTTATTGGGTCTGTATTATTAATTGATATCTTTTACCGTTTAAAGCTTCCTTTGCTAATTCTATCATAACCATGTATCATAATGTTGGTATTAAACGTGGGTTGATTAATGAAAATTCCTATATCTTGTGGCATAAACGTTTAGGACATATATTCCGCTAAAGAATTGAAAAATTGATAAAAGATGGGATTTTTCCGAATCTTGACTTTACTGATTTAGGTGTCTATGGAATGCATTTAGGGTAAGCAGACCAAACACACCAAGAAAGGAGCCACAAGTTTGACATTCCATCTTTTGGTGGAGTGACCTATTTTATCACCTTTATTGATGACCTTTCGCGTTATGGTTATATTTATATGTTCCATGATAAATTTAAAGTTGTTAAAACCATAAAGATATTTATCACTGAAGTTGAAATACAAGTACATAAAAAGGTGAAAATCATAAGGTCAGATAAAGGTAGTGAATATTATGGTAGGTATGATGAAACTGGTCAACACCGGGGGCCTTTTGGTAGACTATTAGAAATTTGCAGTATAATTGTACAATACACGATGCCTACTACGCCTCCGCAAAATGGTATTGCTAAAAGGTGTAACCGTACACTTATGAAAATGGTTAGGAGTATGTTATGTAATAGCACCGTACCCATTATGTTGTGGATGTATACATTAAGAACCGCAATTTACTTGCTTAATTGGGTTCCTTTTAAGTCAGTTCTTAAGACTCATTTTGAACTGTAGTCGGGAAAGAAACCCAATTTGAGACACCTGTACGTATGGGGTTGTCCTACAGAAACAAGAATTTATAGCCCACATGAAATAAAAACTTGATGAACAAACAATCAATGGTTACTTCATATGTTACCCTGAGAAGTCCAAAGAGTACAAGTTCCATTGTCCGAACCATAGTATGAGAATCGTAGGACCGATAATGCAAGATTTATTGAGATTGGTGAGGTTACTGGGAGTGACATAATAAGAAACGTCGGTGTGGAAGAAATGAGGGTACATATCTCTATACCTGTGACTTCATAAATAGTTGTTCATAATGTCACTGAACAACCTGATGAACAACACCTGAATGATGAATCACTCCATGATGAAATAATTACCAATAATGAACTGATTGTGGAACAATTGAAAGAAATAGTATTAAGAAGGTCCGAAAGACAAATGAGACATGCTATTTCGGATAACTATGTGGTATATCTACAAGAATCAGATTATTATTTAGGGGCTATTAAGGATCCAGTCACTTATGAAGAAGTCATAGAATATGATCATTCTAGTAAGTGGTTAGATGTCATGAAAGACGAGCTAAAGTTCATGGCCCAAAATGAAGTCTGGGATCTAATAAAATTGACTCAGAGATATAAGAAAGTTGGATATAATTGGGTCTTTAAGACCAAACGAGACTCCAAGGGCAATATCGAACGATATAAAGCAAGACTTGTGGCCAAACGATTTACTCAGAAAGATGGCATTGATTATAAAGAGATGTTCTCTTCTACATCCAGAAAATTTTTCAGAATCATTATCGCTTTGATGGCTCATTATAATTTGGAGCTTCACCAAATGGATGTCAAAACTACATTTTTAAATGGTAGTTTAGATGAGGATGTGTATATGGAACAAACTAAAGGATTCTCCACAAAGGGTAAAGAACGTATGACATGGAAATTAAAGAATCAATTTATAACCTTAAGCAAGCCTCTAAGCAGTGGTACCTTAAGTTCAATGATACCATTACCTCCTTTAGTTTTTAGAAAAAACCGTTGATTGGTATATATACATGAAAGTCAGTGGGAGTAAGTTTATCCTTCTTTTGATATTATATGTTGATGATATTTTGCTTGTCACTAATGATCTTGGTATGATGTTCGAAACCAAGAAGTTTCTCTCCAATAATTTTAAAATGAAAGATATGGGAGAGGAAGCATACGTGATTGGAAGAGAAATATTTCGTGACAGAACATGTGGTATGTTAGGGTTGTCTCGGAAAGGCTACATAGAAAGAATCTTGAAGAGATTCGGTATGCAAAATTGTTCCTACCAAGATGCCTCTATTTAAAATGGAGATAAAGTTAGCTTAAATCAATGTCCGCATAATGAACTTGAAAGGAAACAAATGGAGGGAATCCTTTATGTCTCAACTGTAGGTAGCCTGATGTATGCTCAGACCTGCACCAAACCAGACATTAGTTTTGTTGTCAGTATGCTAGGGAGATACCACAACAACCCTATAATGGATCACTGGAAAGTTGTAAAGAAAGTAGTAAGGAATTTATAGGGTACTAAAGACTTTATGCTCACGTTTAAGAGGTCTGATAATCTCGAGTTCATTGGTTACTCAGTTACAGATTTTGGTGGTTGCATTGATAGCAGAAAGCCAACGTTTGGCTATTTGTTACTTATGGCTGGCAGAGCAATATCATAGAAAAGCGCCAAACAGTCTATCACTGCAACATTAACCATAAAACAAATTTATGGCGTGCTATGAGACCACTGTTTAAGGAATGTAGTTGCAGAACTTTATCTTAGGACTTGGAATTGTCGACAGCATTGCCAAGCCGCTGAGAATTTATTTTGATAATTCTGCAGCAATATTTTTCTCTAAGAATGACAAGTATTCAAATTGATCGAAACACATGGAATTGAAGCAATTTGTCGTGAAAGAAGAAGTTTAAAGACGGACGGTGTCTATTGAGCACATTAGTACTTTACTTATACTGGTAGATCCGTTGGTGAAGGGATTACCTATAAAGATCTTTAAGGAACATGCCAATAGAATGGGTCTTGAACGTAATCTATTATGATGTAATTATATATTTTTGGACTGCATTGTGAATAAATGTGTACTATTTGACATTTGAGTACTCATATATGCGTTTCTGATTATTGTTCATGTTTATTATTGTTATGTATATACATATGTGTATTTATTTTGACACTAATAGGAATAATCATTATGTTATGATACTTATGTTATGATCATTTAAGGGCTATGCTGGGTAGGTCACTTGTGTTGTAGTGATGGAATGGGCCATGTCGAGATAAGATGATGTGCAACCATCATTGCTTGCACTTGTATTTTATTTAGTATTAGCATTATGATGTTAACCGCATTATGTTGTTAAATACAGTTTATGTGTATACCTTATGATATTCCTGTTTTAAACATGTAAGACTAAAAATGTACCATATTAAATTTGGAGCTGCACATAAAGGATCTTAAATCAGAAAACTGTGTTTACATAAGAAATGTCTATTTTAAGAGAGTTCTAAAGGATGTTAGTTTCGTATTTTGATAGGAAGTATGAAATGAAAGTTCTAATTGCCTTACGGGTCCTCCCTCTACCTATAAAAGGGTCTCTCTATTATTATCTATCAACTTAAGACAACTCAGTGTCCCAAAATACTATTCACGAAATTGGGAGAGAACATTAAGGAGGAAAGAAGTAGAAACTCCAAGGTGTGTTTTCTCTTGGTTTTGGACTTCATGAAGCATCAACATATCAAAAGGAAGAACAAAGCTTACTTTTCTTCATCAATTGATCCAGATATTTCTTATTATTATGATGTTTATGATTTCCACATTAAGTTTGATTCGTATTTCAAGCATTAATCAATCCAGGTCCTATAGTTATGTTGTTCCCGTAATTCGAATATTAAGTTTAATGATGAATGAATATATGATTGATTCTCAATCAATAAACTCTGATATTATGATAAAGTATTACAATAATTCCACAAATGTATCTTTGGTGCCTTGTTTATAGTGTTGCACTATTTTAGGTCTTGGAAAATGCCTTCAATGTCTTACAATATTGGAAATATGGAACATGCAAAACCTGTCATTGTTACATTGGCATGTTTTGAATTGTTCAATTTCCTGTGTTTGTTTTCGGTCTAAAAATGGAGAGGATGAAATCATTTCAAATTCATCTGCTGATATCACTGTTGAATGTTGGTCTACTTACAGATAGGATGATTCTATTTACTTCTTGGCAGCTGTTAGATAGTTATGTGATTGCTTATCACTGACAGGAATAATCTTTGTATTAAAACACTTATGTGGACCATTATAAAATTTCTCATTTAAGGGTTATGCTAAATGGGTCACTTATATTGTAGTGATGGAAGGGACCATGTCGGACAAGATGATATGCAACCGCCATTGCTCTCATTTGTGGGTTGTTTAGTATTAACATAATGATAATAACCGTATTATGATTATTTGAATGTGAATTGTGTGCGCCTTATGTTAACTTTGTTTTAGATTCAATGATGATGATGATGTGGGCCAAGTGGGAGAATGTAAGAATAAAATTGTTACTCGATGTGGCTCACACATCTTGAATTCAAAATGAAGGGTCTCACATTCATGAGCTTCATGATAACGGCTAAGAGGAATAATGGGCCAGTTACCCTTTTTTATGGGAAAGGGTTAATGTATTTGAAGCTGCCAATGGGTCCTCCTCTCTACTCCTAAGGTTTCTCTATGCATTGAGACACACCATCACCTAAGGAAAAGACAGCAAATGGACTAAGGAAGAGGAAGAGAGAGATACTCAAAGGCACTCTACACCATATCTTGTTTTCTTCTCTTTGGATTATAGCCTGTTGAAGAAAGACAAGACAGCTAGGAACATAAAGTGACACACTGATTGCATATTGACGGGATAATCGATTTTGCTAAATGGATTCGGGTATGTTTAATTGATTTCTTTATGATGTTATTCCGCTTTATGAATACTATGATTATGTTTGTAAATCACCATGCAATTCACGATCTTGTGGATTCAGTGGATTGAAATCATATTTGTATTTGGGTATGATAAAGTTGGAAATCTGAGAATGTTAAGATAAAGATTTCATTCCCAAATCCTCAATTCCATTAAGAAAATATTCTATCAAGTTAATGATAATGCGCATAGTTCTTATGGAAGCAGCTGGCTCGTGGCTAAAATGGCCATGGCCCACGGGCATTCTAAGAAAGTGGAGCAATCTGAGAACTGCAAGTTCTATATTAAGTTCCCACTAGAGCTACTCCTACTCTCAACAAATTGTGTGGTCTCCTTCTAATGCCTTCTTTAGATTGATGTTCAACTGTAAAATTAATCTTTGTATATCAGCCATTATCTTACCTTCATTTTAAGTTCTTTTTTTTTTTTTCTTATTTTTTTTCTCTTTACTTCATTTCTGATTTTTGTAGCTCATGTATGTGAAAATTCTGATTAGGCTTTGCGAAGAGATTATGGGTCATCAACTGGAAAAACTATTGGGAAGTTTGAAGTCGAAGTTAAGAGCGTTGGAAGTGAAGAAACCTTACAACAAGATGGATAAAAGTGATGGCATGAGAGTATAGATAAGAAGCAGGAAAGCTTGGAAGTTGGTAGCAGAAACCCTTAAAAGCTGCAGATTCACTTGGGAAGAAAAAACCATCGGTTCTAAGAAATTTTATCAATATATTGTTCTCTATTTATCATGTTTTAATTTCAATTATAAAAGGTTTCTACTTCTAATTTCTCACTGAGAACAACACTAGGAATGATTTTGATGTTATGGGTATCATTCAATCCATGTGTATGGAAGGATGTTGTGGACTGTCTATTTGAAGGATTTTGCAGTGGATGCATGCAGACTTGCAATAATAACTTCAAATTAGATGCTGAAGATCAAAATTGCATAGGATTTGTTAAAAATGGGTATTGGCTGGGTAAAATAAAATTTTAGGTTAAAAAAGGGGATATTCGACCCATTAGCATAATTTTTTAGTTAAAAAATGAATGTTGGACTCGTTAGCACAAAATTTTAAGTTAAAAATGGATATTGGGCCCAGTGGCATAAAAATTAAGGTTAAAAAAATTGAGTTTAGAGCATCAAACCAGTAAAGAAAGCGCCATATGTTGGATCAAACATACAAGCGGACCCTTAACGGGCCACGGAAGGTCTGATAGGCCTATCGGGCCGGATCCAACTCTAATCTGACTTTGCATTATTGGGTCCGGTCAGGTCATGGACGGTCGGGTAAACCTATCGGGTCGGGTCATGGATGGTCCGGTAAGCCTATCGGGCTGGGCCGGTCCGGGCCAGTCTAGGTCCGTCTACAACCCTAAGTCCATCAATACGGAATCTTTGTCATTGTGATATTTTTATGAACTCCATCTTTACTTGTGTACTTTCATGAGTGAAATTAAAAAAACTTGATCCCTTGTAGTCAACTCTCAAATCTCTAATCTTAATTGTATTTTTCCGTCTATTAGATTCGATGGGTGTAGCATGGCATCAATACGATCAAAAGCTTTCAAAAGGTAAACATATAATGCCGTCTGAATCAGTAAACTATGCACATGGTAACAGTTTTTCATTTTTCTACAAACAAAGGGAATGTATTCCATTAACATCGTAGGCTGGAGAATCACATTTAAGCTCGCTTAAAGCAAATAACTAATTAGGCCTGATAAATGGGCTGCTCTTGGACAAGTTTTTACTCGTACATGACGGGCCCATGGACAACCCTGTTCTTGACAGCAAAAGAATCCCTCACCTATCCAACTTTCAAACATGTCCAATGCTTGTAAATTCCTCACTACCATTTCCTTCCCTTACTGTACAAACTGCATCGGAATGGGGAGAAAAAGGGCAAAAAAAAGATCATGAGCTGAGTTCCAGGAACCTTTGCGCCATGGGATGGGTGGCCTCCGAAAGTTGGCTGGGTTTCAGCACCTCGACGATCTGCCCGTCCACTAGCAGGCATACTAGATCAGCAATCCTCTGTATCTGTTTGACACTGTGGGACACAATCACGGTTGTCAATCCGCTGCTCTTCTTCAGCCTCAGAATCGCATCCTCTATGTTTTGGGTCGAGATTGGGTCAAGAGCGCTCGTCGGCTCATCCAATAGCAACACCTTTAAAAAGGAAAGTCATTTGGACAGTTAGGATTTTGCTTGTTTGGTAAAAGGGCTTTTCGGGACAAGGCCCATCAATTCCTGGGCTGACCATTGGGACTGTTTCAATTGGTGTTAACACTTGTCAGGCAGGTCCAAATATCGCCGAGACCGAAATCTCGGCCAAGAGTTTTTCTCTCTCCTCAATATTTTTTTAAAAATCTCTCTGGCCTTTTTTTAAAAAAAAGTACATTTAAAAATAAATAAAAAAAGGCTTTTTTTTAATAAAATAAAAATTTCGGCCGATATTCTTCCGATAGGGGCAAATATCGACGAGATATCGGCCGGGTCCAAAACCGATATTCTTTTTTTTTTTAAATAAAAAAGAAGAAATCGGCCATTTTTTTTTTCTCTGACCTATACTTAGAGTATCAGCCGAGATTTCGAGATTTATACCCTGGTTGTCAGGTATGCATGTCCAAAATAGGGCCCAGTTGCAGATGGTGAGATGGTCCAAAAACCAGAAAGATTTCTGGATTCGTGGACAGTTAGAATTCGAACCCACTAGTGTCAATGCCGTGACTTTGATCATTTCTCTTCAACTGATGGTGGAAATACCTTCTAGGGTTCTAGCAGGCCAGATAAAAAAAAAACGGCAATGGCAAGGTTACTGAGGTCACCACCACATTTAGTAATCTGACCAAGATTCAACGAAAGAATCGTCTTTAGACTTGCTCATTGACCTAATAAAATTTGACTCGATTCATTATCGAAACTAAATCTGAACATTTTAAATGGTTATAGGCTTAAAGTTTTGTGATCTGAACCCGAAATAAAATTGACCCGACTAAACCATTTAATAAACAAGTAAGTATTGAGTTGAGAGCTGTTAACCTGAACTCGAAACCAACTCGATCTAACCAGTTGCTAGGTCGACCTTGACCTAAACCTAACAAAATTTGACCTGACCTGACCCGATTACCCAAACCAAACACTAGATTTTCAAATGAGTAGGAGTTTAAAATTTTGTGGCTTGAAATGACTAACCCATTTAATAAATATTACTATATATAAGTAATAGCTAACCCGGACCCAAACAAGCCCGTACCCAACCCATTACTAGATCTACTTGCTCAGTTCCCAACCAAGTTGAGTTTGGCAGAGTCTAAAAGGAGCTTTTCAACTATGGCCAGAGCAGGTACGGCTCAGCCACTTCAAATAGGCTCTAGGGCCACTTTCCCCCTTAGTTCTGTATCTGCCCTGTGTGGATGGGGAGGTTTACATATGTCTCAATAATTAAGTTGAAATTTGGTCAAATTGTATTTCATCAAATTTATTTTTAATCCACATGGTTCATTTTTTTAATACGCTCAATGAAAACTTCTATTAAAGAAAAGGAGAAAGTGAATCAGGTGTGGTGTTGTTTACATTTGACGTACTAAGAAGGTTTATATCTTACTCCATCTTTTTCTCAGGCCCTTCAGGCTGGGACTGGGAATGATACAGTATGGGCCGAGCCTGAGCCTGGCCCATTGCCATCTCTATGCAACACTAATTCTCAAAGATTGAACTCGAGGTCGTGCCCATCATAGGATATAGAACCATTAAAGTCCTGTCCTCTGTGTTAGAGAGAAATTATTCATTTTGAACGAGTTCAGAAGCCATAATAAATCGATGTAAACTTTCAAGCCTGACAAATCTTCATTCATTCAAAGTTACGATTGAAAGTTTCAGCCCATTAACAACAGATATTTTCTCCTATCTTAGGTCCCATTTATTAAAATAGGCCATGTGGGGTGTACTACCTGCACAAATGGAGAGTTAGAAGCAGTGAAGTAAGGGATAAGAGGAGGAGATGAAAGATGTGAAAGTGAAAGGTGGTAAGCAAGTAACCTCAGGGTGGTTGGCAAGGGTCCTGGCAAGTGCAACACGCTGAGCTTGGCCGACTGACAGCTCGTTCCCGCGTTTGGACGCCATTGATGGGTCCAGATCGGCGTCTGTTAGCAGCTTCGACACCTCTGCATCCGTCAGCTTCATCCCTCGAAGTTGAGGTCCATATCTCACGTTGTCCGCCACCGAGCCTGCATTCAAGCCCGAGCTTGTATAGACTATTGGATCATGAATTGTTGTTGCCATTTTTTATTGTTGAGTTGGCATCAACAGATGTTGACGTGAGAGAGAATTTATGATAAATGAAAACTGAGTAGTGACTTCAACAAGAAACTTATTTGCGAGGGGGAGGGAGTTAGAGAGAGAGAACTTAAAGAGCATTGGTAGAGAGAGAAAGGGACTTATGTGGGTCAAGAGAGACAGAGGATGAAGGTCGGAGAGAGATTCACTTGTGGCAATTACAAATGAATTGTTCCTATAACCTATCAACGGATATTCTTACTATGATTGATCTTCTATATTTGTGTATTACGAGATTGTAATTTTTCATTAATTGATTATTTCTCTTAATGAGACATGTTAATTCTATATAATAGTTTTCAATGAGAGAGGGCATTGATCCATTTACCAAAATCTACATTGTTTCAGAGCCAAATCCTGAATTCGTAAATTCTTCTCTTAAAATCTGATGTCAGGAAATATGTATCTTGTGTTAGATTCTCCTCTATCTCAATGGGTCATTATCCTTAAATTAAGGAGTGTGTGTGAATTGAAAGGTTTATATATACATCGAAGATTAATTGGGTGATCGGTTCCCCATCTACTATAACTGGCCACTCTCTGTAAATTAATCCGTATGCGTGAATTAAAAGGTTTATATATACTTCAAAGATTAATAGAGTGAGATGCGATTGTTTAAAAAAAATTGTTCTCCAAAACAAGATCTTAGGAATAAGTTAGCAAAGAAAGCTTTCACGAGAAAATAGTTGTGACGGAAGAAAGGCTCAATACAACATTTATGTACATGATAGGGAGCAAAGCATATTTTCATTTCTTGTGTGAGCCTGCAATAATTTTTTTTATAAATATTTTTCAATTACCTACCCATATCTCATCTCAGCCATTTGCGAATGGTTTGCGGTGGATAAATGTAGATAGGTATAAAAAGTTCTCTTAGAATTCCCAAACATGAACAAATATCAGCATATACTTCAATTTCAAAGCCTATTTTGTTTATTTCCTACCAAAAATAATTAGACACCAATAGGACCACTTAAGTAAATCTACAGAAGGAATGGTGTAGCTGGTATCCCACCATGGGGGGTATCTGATTCAGAGCTAATTGCTCTACACGTTATTCCTTTTTCTTTTCAAAATGTGTAAAATCTATTTTCCATGTCAATTTAAAATATTGAAAAATATAGATATTTACTTTATATTTAAAGTATAGTTCAAAATAAGAGTGAATGATACGAAATTTTTTTTTTTTTTATAAAAAAAAAAAATCCACTCAATTTCCATGTAAGGATAACCCCCACACATGGAACTTAAAGTCTCGTATGAACTTGCTGACTAATTCCTATTCTGAGACCATCTGAGTGGGCCAGGCCAGTGGAGCTTGGACCCCACTAGCAAGAGGCGCACGTTAGTGAAATATCTTTACTTACCTTCGAAGAGAACGGGGAGCTGAAACAACATTCCTACCCTTCGCCGGAGGCTTAAAACCTCTAAATCACATATATCCTTCCCATCCAGAAAGACAGAACCAGGCTCCGGTTCCCAAAGCCGATTTAGCGCCCTCAGAAATGTCGATTTCCCGCTCCCGCTCGGTCCTATTATTCCGACCACCGTCCCGGCAGGTATGTCCACTGACACGTTTGAGAGAACCCGGATCCCGTTCTCGGAAAGTTTCGTCAGATCCCGTATCCGAAACTTTGGTTTCAGGTCCGAATCGCTTCTTTGTTCATCGTTGCCGACGTCCAAAAGCAAATGCTCTCTTGCATCATCTTAAAAATACATAAAAGAAAATTGTCAGCGAAGGGATCAGGAAAGATAGAAAAGGGGAAAGGAGGAGAAAGTGTTTTACCTAAAATAGATGCCATTTTCCACGGAAAGTTCGTTGGGAGGTTGAAACGGGGAAGATAGATATATATAAGGAAAGGTCGGGTATGATCGGTGAAGCGCTCTGCACCAGAGAAGTGGATGCCTGGATGGCACCCACGTAGAGAATTGAAATTACTAAAAGGCCCTTAAGACTGGCCTTAATTTCTCGAATGTGCCCACGTGGATGTGCGTAAGACGGTTTCACGTGGGGCCTAAGTGAGGAGGTTACGTGGCGTGCAAAAGGTACGACGGAAATTCCTTTGAAGGAAACGACGGAAACTGTCACGAATCTTTCGTGACGTGGCCACGTGTATGGTTGTGATGGAATTACTACAAGCCGCACCATTTACACAGGATGATCACGATAAGTCTACCAAAAAGGAAGGTCACATAAAGTGCCCTTAATTTCCTTTTAACTTTTAGATAGAATTTAATTAAATAAAAATATTTTTTATTAATTTCAAGTTTAAATAAATTTGAATTAAACAAATTATTATATAGTATTAATTGAAATTTAAAAAATACATAAATGTATATATTAATATTTTTTTATAACATAGACGTATAGGCCTTTTAGATGGTGGAAATAATCAAGACATATTAGTATCACAGAGCTCATAAGCACTATCTTAATATACATTTAGAAATCTAATGGCAAAAAATTTAACTATTATAGGAATGACCAGTTCACCACTTCATTTTTTTTTTTTTTAGCAATCATCAAAAAATTCATTAAGAGAGGGGAAGAAAGTACATGAAAAGGCAAAAAAATCTTGGCAAAAAAATCTCAAATAAGAAAAATACCCTCTCAGTGGTTGTCGACTCCAAGCTTGGCAAAAAAATCTACCACGCCATTAGCTGATCTCCCAATTTTGACAAAGGAGACACCCATCCCACTTGCCAAGTCTCTCACCTCCCTAACCACATTGGTCAATCTCCAAGGTGGGTGTTTCACACCTGAAGCCCATTTAAGAGCGTTCGTTGAATCCCCCTCAATAATCAAGCTTCCTTGGCCATAAATCTGCCAAATAACAAGAGCTCTTCTAATACTGAGAATTTCTGCTTCATTTGCATCCTTCACTCCTATTGACTCATTGAACATGATGGATGTTTCACCCAAATGATTTCTGAGTACTCCGCCAATCCCTGCAGGACCCGGATTTCCTCTACAAGTTCCATCAATGTTGAATTTCCAAGTACTCAATTAAGGGGAGCTCCAACTCTCCTTCCTCTTAACCTTCTTATCTTGACCTTCCAAGCAACCCTTCCATGATAGCATGAGGTCATTCATTTTAAGACCCTTAAAATTAGGATCCGCCAAAAACCATGTAAATCATCTCCATTTAGATTTTTGAAAAAGATCATTTTCCGATGAGGCTACACCTTCAAAAAGCCTTGCATTCCTTTCTTTTCATATAGACCAAAGGATGACTGATTGTAACAATTGCCAAGCACATTTCAGCCTACGTTTCAACCTTGACAAATTCCAAGCACCCAATGTTTGAACACATGAATTCGCAAAGACCCAAGGAATACCCAAAAAGTCAAGGAAGTTTGTCCATAATCCTTTGGCAACATCACACTTAACAAAAAGATGATCAATATCTTCCACATGAGAGTTGCATAAGATACAAGATAAATTGTCCTCATCCCCCACCAAAGCTATTCTCTTCAATTCAGCCTTTGTCAAGATCTTCTCCTTAAGAACACACCACACAAAAATTTAGACTCTTGGTGTTGCGGCATTCAACCAAGAAGATTTAGTATCATTATTGGAAAGTTGAATTTGCACTAGGTAAATCAAAGCTTTCACTGAGGGATCTCCAGCCCAAATCATTTCATCCGAAGCGAATAACAACAAGGGAAATTCTCTCAGCTGATTCGTAAGACTGTCACGGCTCTCCTCTTCAAAAGATCTTAAGTTTCTCCGAAGGTTCAAATTCAACATGAAGGAACCATTCTCCCATTTGATAACATCTTGAACCAAAACATTAGCATTCCTCGCTATCCTGAAGAGTCTTGGGTAAATCTCATTTAGGGGTCTTATCGCCTTTCCCAACTAATAATCTAATGTGTTGTCGGAACAAGGAACCACCGAGCCTATTCTGGATCCCAATTTCCACCAAGCTTTAACAACTGGAGATCCAAGACAATCAACTTTTTCACTGAGGAACCAACCGCCGCCTGACTCAACATTATATCTGGCTGTTAATACTTTGACCCATAAAGAATCATTCCCTCTTCCAAATCTCCAAGCCCATTTACATAACAAAGCTTGATTCTTGAGATATAAGGGGACAATACCCAATCCACCTTTTACTTTGGGCTTCACTACTTCTGGCCAAGCCACGAAATGGACTTTTCTTCTTACCTCATTATCTCCCCAAAGAAAGTTTCTGAAGAGTTGCTCAAGTTTCTTTTCAATGCCCTTGGGGAGTTGGAACAAGGAGAGGTAGTATGTTGACAAATTTAGGAGAACTGCTTTGATAAGTGTGACCCTGTCACCCAAAGATAAATATTTCCTGCCTCATCCTGCTAATCTTTTTTCCACTCTTTCAATAACTGGTGTCCAAAATCGCTTAAGTCAGTTCACCACTTCATTTCAACTGGCCATTCTACTATAGCAGCAAGAAGTACTTATTTTACGTGATTAATATTAATGACAAATTAATGATAGACAATTCTTTTTCCATTTACAACTTTGTTAAAAAAAATCACTTTTTAAATATTAACGTATAAATATTATCACATTTTTCAAACACACTACATTAATTCATAGAAATTCATTTTCAATTTAGTAAATTTTTGCACAAATTTCATCTATATTTAGGGGAGCACTTACACACACCCGGAAATCCTGCCTCTACACACCCGAAATCGAATTTTCGGGTGAAATTATGATTTTACTTTCGCGTTTCCATTCATTCGAATGAATGCCCAGTTCATTTTGGCATTCATTCGAATGAATCCTCAAGTGTATTTTCAATTCATTCGAATGAATGGGCTGAATAGTAACACGGAATACTGCTCAGCCCCATTCATTCGAATGAATGGACGATTCATTCGAATGAATAGTAATAAAATGACACAGTTTCCATCTATTCATTCGAATGAACCGACCGTTCATTCGAATGAATGTTCAAAACGATCGGTTCATTCGTTCATTCGAATGAATACGGACGGAATGAATACGAAAACGTTCTCAGATGAATCATTCGAATGATTCATCACGAATGAGATGAATCATTCGAATGATTCATGAGTTACAGGTTACACTATCCATTACATTTATTTAAATCCTTTTAAAATTTTAAACTTATTTTTGAAGCACTGTATATTTCCAAAATTTTTCAAATTGAATATCTAAACTAATTAAAATAACCTGATCAAAATACTTTAAGACTTCAAGGTCTTTTGACACTCCTAAATATTTAAAACACAGTATTTTACAAATAAGGGTATCCCTAGGCTGTGTCAAAAACACATTTAGGGGTGTCAAAAGACCTTGAAGTTTTAAAGTATTTGATCAAGTTATTTTAATTAGTTTAGATATTCAATTTGAAAAAATTTGGAAATACACAGTGCTTAAAAATAACTGTCTATATTTTAAAATATAGACCATTATTTTTTAAACACTGTGTATTTCCAAAATTTTTCAAATTGAATATCCGGACTAATTACGATAATCTGATAAAAATACTTTAAAACTTCAAGGTCTTTTGACACTCCTAAATATTTAAAACACAGTATTTTACAAATAAGGGTATCCCTAGGCTGTGTCAAAAACACATTTAGGAGTGTCAAAAGACCTTAAAGTCTTAAAGTATTTTTATCAGATTATCGTAATTAGTCCGGATATTCAATTTGAAAATTTTTGGAAATACACAGTGCTTAAAAAATAATGGTCTATGTTTTAAAATATAGACAGTTATTTTCAAGCACTGTGTATTTCCAAAAATTTTCAAATTGAATATCTAAACTAATTAAAATAACCTGATCAAAATACTTTAAAACTTCAAGGTCTTTTGACAACCCTAAATATGTTTTTGACACAGTCTGGAGATACCCTTATTTGTAAAATACTGTGTTTTAAATATTTAGGAGTGTCAAAAGACCTTGAAGTCTTAAAGTATTTTGATCAGGTTATTTTAATTAGTTTAGATATTCAATTTGAAAATTTTTGGAAATACACAGTGCTTCAAAAATAAGTTTAAAATTTTAAAAGGATTTAAATAAATGTAATGGATACTGTAACCTGTAACTCATGAATCATTCGAATGATTCATCTCATTCGTGATGAATCATTCGAATGATTCATCTGAAAACGTCTTCGTATTCATTCCGTCCGTGTTCATTTGAATGAACGAATGAACCGATCATTCTGAACATTCATTCCAATGAACAATCGGTTCATTCGAATGAATGGATGGAAACTGTGTCATTTTATTACTATTCATTCGAATGAATTGTCCATTCATTCGAATAAATGGGGCTGAGCAGTATTTCGTGTTACTGTTCAGCCCATTCATTCGAATGAATTGAAAATACACTTGAGTATGCCAAAATGAACTGGGCATTCATTCGAATGAATGGAAACGCGGGGGTAAAATCGTAATTTCACCCGAAAATCCGATTTTGGATGTGTAGAGGCAGGATTTCCGGGTGTGTGTAAGTGCTCCCATATTTAGATGATAACATGATAAGGTTAAATCAAATCCTTCTCACTCACCAAATCTGATTTTAAAGTCATTTTCTATTTTTACAATTTTTCTATTTTTAATATTAATATGATAACAACAAGTCCAATGTTTTAAAATTCTTTTCTATTGAAGGAGTAAAAAAGTAAAAAGAGAAAAATAAATAAAATAAAAATTTAAGAAGAGAGCAAGTGGTTAAATGGATGGATTAACCCTAAAGAAGAAAAGGTGAGGAGAAGACTATTAAAAGGATAAGAAGGTGACTAGGGCTCACTAATAAACTACTGCGGCATAACAATGAACTATTGCGGCATAACAATGAATGACGTCGTGAATTGATGAGATGAGGAATAAATGAAGATAGTAAATTCTCACAACAACGGTGACAACTTTAATTGTGCTAAAATGGGGAAGATAGTTTATGCTTCAAACCATGTGTTTGGCTTCTAATATATACATATTTCTTTTTTGGGAAGTAGTGAATGTTGGTTAAAAAGTAGGGAACTACACTTTTTTTTAAAATTTATACGTAAGAAATTATACCTTTTTCACTTAAAATTCGAGTCAAATACAAATGTTACAGTTGTCAGAGAGACGGTTTCTTGATCTATTTATATAAATAAGATATCAAAATTTATCTATTTTGAATTTTATAAACTCCGAAACTGATTTTAAGTAAAAATTGTATAATTTTGAGCTTAAAAAATTGTACCAAAAAATTAAGAGGAAATATCATTTTTTTTAATTCGTTGAGTATAATTTTTGAAGCCCAAAAGTATACTATTTTCAATTAAAATCAGTCATGGAGTTCATAAAATTCAGAATAGATGAATTTTAATACCTTATTTGTAAAAACCAGTCGAAAAATAATCTTCTTTAAAAATTTTACTCCGCATCCCACGTACTAAAAGGTTTGATTCGAACGAACTAAAAATTCGTTCAAATGATGGCGAATATATATATATATATATATATATATATATAGAGCCAATAATATGTATTAGTTGACATTTCTACCCGTGATGAAAAGGACATGATGGTTTGCATAGAAATGACATCCATTATTTTAAAATGGTTAATTGGAAAAGGATTTGATCATTTGTTGGTCCGAATTTACGTAAATGGAACGAAAGTTCCTTACTTTAGGCAAGAAAACCGGTCCCCTGCGTGACAGAATCTGCTAGAAAATTTCTCTCAACCCAAGTGCTCCTGCAAAATCTAATTGGTAATTCTTAATATATGAATTTAAATTTAATACTTTCTCAGTTTCAATTTAATTATCCGATATGAATTTTAGAATTGTCATAAAATAATTGTCTTATTTATATTAGATTACTATAAAGTGTGTTGAAAATAAATAAGAATTACCTCTTGACTGGAGTGGTTTAAGTCAAATTCAAGTTTTTTTAAAAATACAAATATTTAAAATAAGACAAGTAAAATGGGATTGAGGGAGTACTACTCATGTAAAAGCATGATTGCAATCAATTCTCAAATGTGAAGGATAAAAGTACAATAATATAATAATAATAAAAAAGAACAATAATAAAAAATGCAGAATATAATTAGTCTATAATATAGGATCTTAAATACAAATTGTTGTTTAATTTTTTATGCCAATCTGTTTTAAATGTCATTACATGAGCGTCTCTTTTATTGTAACAACCCGTAAATTCTCTCTTACAGACATATCAATCAATTTATTAATGAGATATATGATCTAACCGCACATCTATTTTTGGTTCAAAACTTAAAATAAAATAAGGTACTTTATTTATTTATTTATCAATAATAGGTGCAACTTATGGTCACTCTATTCACTGTGAAATATCAAATATCTTAATTTGATATCATCCAACAAAAACTATTATTAATGAAATTTGATATTAATTGATAATTTAAAAGCATAAAAAAAAATGACAAGATTAATATGATATTTAAGTACATCCAGAGGATATATAATGCACCTAATTATTAAGCATAGCACTTGTAATGAGATGAAACACAACATTGAGACTTGAGAGATTGAGAAATGTCAAAGGAGGATCTTGAAATCTGATGAATACAGGCGTACATTGGATGGATCCTCAATACATAATTAGGATAATGGGCATTTTTAAATTGTTACAATAGAGTAAAGAGGTTCTCGTGATTTAGTTTAAATTAATTTGATAATGAGTTAGGTTGAATAGTTTTATAAAATCAAAGAAACATTTGTTGCTTTGATAATTTACAAAAATCTCAATAAAAATATATAGCACTTGATTAAAATTATATATAGCAATTGTTTTCAACTGCCTCTGAAATTAAGTAAATAAAAACATTAAAATAAAATTTGTTTTCTATAACTAACATATCAATTAACCAAGTAGGATTTAAGTGATGGTCAAAAATCTGAATTTCTCACTCCACTTAAAATGGTGACTCTCTATATAATTATTCAGTGTAGATACATAGGAGACTTGTACATATTTTAAAAATGAGTTAGTGGTGTAATATGCTTTGACACCTTAATCATAAAAAAACAAAATATCAATCAATCACTAAGTAAAGTTATTAATATATTTTGTTTAATAATTGATATATTATTAGAATTAAAATTAAAATAGAAAATTGTGACTTTAGTTACATTTAGTGTAGGGTTTTTTGAGAAAAAGAAGAAAGGACAAGAAGAGGGGAATAACATGTACCGGGGAAGGTGGGATGTAGGGTGAGTGCATGCTAGGCTGCCAGTACTGGGCCGTCGTACTTGCCCTCTACGGATCTTTGCTTCTCATTAATTCTAATTTAAAATCTATAAGGAGATCATTTTAATACTAATACTAAATAATTAATTAAACGTCCTTATCATAATATAATCTCAATTTCATGAGAGAGACATCGCAGCGATTCCGTATAATGTTATGCTATCTTTTCTGTTGTCCAGAATGACCAATCCAACCTTTCCCTTGTTCAAACGACACCCTCACTATTTTTCTTTTTTCAATTCGTTCCTATGTTCAAATCACTTATCAGTTATCACCCATAAGAGCGTTAAAATAAACATGTGCCTTTCAAGTTCTCTTCAAACATATAGAATGAGCGTGGTCCATAGGACCACCAAAGCTTCTAATCTTTGTAGTGGTCGGCAAGATTAGGGGTGAAACTAGAGGAAGAGCCACACCAAGTCTAATTGACCTGATTCGAAATATTAAGGATAATGATTTTTGCACTTTCATTTTTTTTTTATAGTGCGCTCTTTTAAAAAGAATTTACAAATTACCACTATTTCTCTCTTCCCCACTCTTTTCTTCTTTTCTAAAAGCAAAAGTAAATTTAAAAATTTCTTTTAAATGAGTGCACTATAGAAGACTTAATATGGTGGAAAGTTGTTTTTATAGATATTTCTTTACTTGAAAGTTGAAAATGCAAGCACATTGTATGTAAACAAAATTTATCAATTTAATTATAGGCGTTGATATATGATCCAATTAAATTCAACCAAAACTAGTTGGCCCGATTTGAAAATAGGTTGAAGTTTTAAAAATAGGTCGAATTATGGATGAGTTATAAGAGAGTTAAAATATGACTTGAGTCAAATAGTAGTTACTCGAATTTAATATGAGTGGACTAAGATTAGATCATTAACGCAACCCATTTGCTCAAGTTGAACCAAAATATATGGGAATCAAAGAAAATATTTGAAGGGTTTACAATGCCTCTGGTTAGCAATTTGACACATGGTAACCATATATAGTTCAGTTTTTTTCTTTAAAAATAAGATTAAATTTTTTGACATAAAATGTAGATATGCAAGAAAGTTATGCACAGATGCGGGTATGATCAGTCTCATTTGAAAGATTCGAGGAAAAAATGGGCTAAATTATGAAGTACTTCTAATGGGTGACGTTAATTAATATATAAGCATGTTTTAAAGTAGGGCTGCAAATCAGGTCAGATTGAGAATTTTGAGTCAGTAAATCTAGTTGGGTTGAGGATTTTATAAGTTAATCTCACTCGACTTGATTTAACCTGACCCGATCTGATTAAAATTAGACTAAAATAGGTTCAAAATACAGGTCGAATTAGAATTCGGATTGACTTATGTTGAACTCGACTCGACTTAGCCCGAGTTGCCGCCCTACTTTAAAGATATGTGAATTTTGTTTATTCTACTGCATTCATTATTATTTTTGTATAATTTTCTAGAATGTTAATCTGTGGCATTCATCGTTGTATCAACAACAAATCATTTGCAACACATAGTGATATCCGACTTAAATTATCTTAACCTTGTGGTTGCAAACTTAAAGGCAATGAAATTGTAGACACTAACTAATGTTGGCACAGACCAGCATGGACATGGAAACCTAACCGTTTATTAAATTATTTTTATGAAACTTTGGTTCATATCTCGCATATAAAATTCGGCCATGGATGAGTAGCTGCTATTACGGCGGTTGCGCCGCAATCGCTACACTTTCTCTCTTTTTCATTTTTTTATAATTTTTTTTGAAAATTTTACAAAAAATGTAGAAAATTTTAAGCTTCAAGAACATGTAATTGTATCATTAAGACACAGTCATTTAGGTATTGAAATGATTTTTTGAATCTTACAAAATTGATATTTTAAAATGTTTGTAAAAAATTCATGAAAGATCATATTTTATGACTACATTAACATTTTTTATATTAAATAAATATTAACCAAAAATAACTATTATAATAAACATTAAGCATATATTAAAAACAAAATTTACTTTATACTTTAATTTCAACTTTGAAATAAAAAATAAAATATATTTGAAAACTTATGTTTAAACGCAACATTAACTCAAAAAACTAAAAATAAACCTTTCCTAAAAAAGGTCATTTCAACAATTAAAAACCAAATTTTGCCTTACACTTTAAATTCGATTTAAAAATAAAGAAATAACACATACATCATTAGAGGAAAAATTCTATTGGCCAAACTTAAAGAAAGAAGTGATTCAATGCGTTAGAAGCTGTCGTGTATGCCAGACATCTGAAGGCTCCGCCCAAAATTCGGGCCTTTACATGCCTCTTTCAGTTCCAACAGGCCCGTGGCAGGATATTTCCAAGGGCTTTGTATTGGCCTCCTATCACGGCCCAAACTCCGGCACATGACTAAGATAAAGCACAAATTTTTTTTCTTCAAACCAACAAGTGTCTATTTATCCGCCTGTTACTAACGGATCTCACAGTACATTCCAAGTTTATCACGTAGGCTCAATAATAAAATTTCATAACACATTACAGCCCATTTGAAAAACACTCCATGATATATTTGAAAAAACCACAAAAGAGACTCCTTCACCACAACTGCCTACCTTCGTCCATGGGGTCCAGAGGACCCAACCTCCATCACATATCCCGCATCTATGAGGGGTTAGCACATGCATAATAACACCAACTTAAAATATTAAATTTGCAACGTAAAGCAACATTCAAGGTAATACACAACCTTCAACCCACACACGCAACCCCTATAACATTACATAGACATTTCTTGGCCATTTCCTTTGCTTCCACTAATCCACTACAAGTGGAGGAGGGGACCTCAACATGTCTCTCATGCAACCTGAATCCTGCCACCCCAAACTGGGTCATGCCCCTCATCTAGTCCTGTCGGTAATCCCCGGGCGTGGACCCTAAGGTTTCAGTCCACCCCTATTTCAGATACTCCCCGGGCATGGACCCCAAGGTTTCAGTCCACCCCTTCTAGGTATCCATCACTATTTCAGATACCCCTCGGGAATAGACCCCAAGATTCCAGTCCACCCCTTCTAGGTATCCACCACTACTCCCAACTTTTGTGGTGTAATCAGACCCTGACTATTGATTGACTATACCTAGACCATCCCACAACTCCACTCCGCTGTGACCTCATTCCCTTCATTCCCGAGGGTGTTAATAATTACCATTCTTTTTCCAAAAACTCAACACACACAAAATTCCATCTTCATCATTCCATTCACATAAGAACCATCAACCAACAAAATCTACTTACACAAGTAGTACAAAGAATATAGTGCCAAGAACAGAGTAGGACATGTAATCAAGCAAACACATAACCATAACATATTTCATAACTATCACGTCGTATCACATAATTTCATCTATCACACATATAATGTCATAATATGTAATTCCATCTTAGTACAACAAGGATTTCAACCCTCCTTCACACCACCATTACATCCTATATTCATATCGCAGGTCTGCTAACTTTGCATATTATCAACCCCCATATGACAAACAATCCGTCCATCCTCTTATTACACCCATTTTATCCAAAGCCATTAAGTATGGATGAAACGTGAGGAATTATTTGATCGGACTGGAGTATAACGCTCTTAGTTACCTACGTACTACAGAGTGGATCAGATCAACTGTAGTTCATTAAACTCACATTTGGGTGGACATTGGGGAGTGATCCTATTCTTGTCTTAGAGAATCCAAACAAGGGTTATCTAGAAATTTACAATGCATTCCATGCCCTCTCAATCATTTAAGCCCATTCCCACATGGCATAACTTGACTACTTGGGTCGTAGGGTATTTTTCCCCACTCCTCCCAATTCGTACAACCCAAACCCACCATTCAAGTTCCCTTCCATGCATCGCATCATCACGCATCAACAAAAATAAACCCATACGTATCAATCATACTTTCAAGCCTAGCACTATCACAAGAATTCTCAATTCATTGCAAGCATAGTATTGAGCAATATCACAACTCACAAGTGAGGGACAAACATAACTACATCATGTGAATTCACATAGTCACTTCATTTTCCATTTGATGTCAACATCATACAATACCACACTACAATGGGAATCATTCATGGCCTCCCATTACCATGCATTTTAACAAGCCTAAATCTAGTGCCCCTTTTTACCATAACATCTAACACATGGTAAGCATGAAAATTCTCAATAATCATACACTTCAAGTGAGTAGCGTTCTAATAAAACATTCAAGTATGGTCTATTGTACCATTCAACATGCCTAGAAACTCACCAATTGAAGGGGAATTTCACTCACAGAATCTATTCTCGAGGTGACCGACCCTAGAACTCTGAGTGTTTGGTTCTAATCATAGCGTCAATCCATGCAAAAGCCTAAGTCTCTCAATTAGGCCAATTAGAGCTCACTTTACAAGTTTAAGGCAAAACTCCCAACTATACCCATGTCTTTCTCCCCACTTGAGGGCATTCAATCTCAATTACACTCGAACCCCATGGATTGGAGATAGATAGGGTTCCCTCTCACCCAAGATAAATGGACAATTTATCCTATTTTCTCCAATTTCCATGAACCTCTTAGCTCAAGCTAGTACTTCCCCAAATTCAAACCCAAGTTGAACCCTTCTTTAGGTTAGTCTACCTCAGCCCAAGTCCAACTCTCAAATGGACCATAACACAAGTCCAAATTTTGACCTTGTCCCATTTCCCCAATTCCCATCCCCATACAAGGGTTCCAAATCCGCCCCAGCAAGGCTCCACAAACCCAACATCTAAGCTTCCCGTGAAATCCTCCCCATTCTAGGCCCAAATGGCCATTTCCACTTCAATCCCTCTAAATTGCACATAAACCCCATCATGAGAGAGAAATAAAATGTGAGGGGATGAAGATTTTACCTTTGAAAGAGACTAATCCGAGCAAATGTACGCTTGGGAAGAGCCAAATCCTAATATCACGCAGGCATGGGGCGAAAATGAGTGTGGGAGTGGAGGAGAAGGCTAAGGTTGGGTGGAAACTAGGGTCTCCTAGCTCAGCTAGAAGTGAAGGGGAAAGAGTGAACTGAAATTCGTGAAGGTTGAGTTTAAATACCCAACTGAACTTACCTAGTGGCGATCCATCAACACTGACGATCTATCGCAGCGACGATCCATCTTACTTCGCGAAGCATCACGGCGCGATCCGGTCTGTCAAACACCACTGCTCTCAGGTCGATCCACTTGTCATGGGTGACCTATCGCAGGCGGCTAGGCATCACGGTCAACAGTGAGAAACTTAATTTCTCGGTTTCTTTAGGAGTTTTTAAACACTCCTGACACACGCGTGTTCCGATTACATGCGTCCCATTCGATTATCACGTCATGTGTCAATAAATTTAGGGTTGGGCCATTATGCTTCCCATGGACCCAAGCAGGCTATGACTCCATGTTTGTGGTGGTGGATTGTTTCTCAAAGATGGCGCATTTCATCCCATGCCAAAAATCCACAGACGCGTCTCATATTGCTACTTTATTTTTTCAAACAAGGACTACGCTTGCATGGTGTACCCAAATCCATTGCATCGGATTGAAACACTAAGTTTGTAACCCACTTTTGGTTATGTCTTTGGCGTAGGTTGAGAATGGAGCTCAAGTTTAGCAGTGCCTTCCATCCCCAGACAGACGACCAAACAAAAGTGGTCAACAAGTCTCTTGCTAATCTCATGTTGGTAGTAGCCCAGGCAGTGGGACTAAGTTTTGCCTCAAACAGAATTAGCCTACAATAGTTCACGGAGCTGAACAATCAAACACAGTCCATTTGAGGTTGTGTATGACTCTAATCCTTGTTCAGTTTTAGATTTGACACCTTTGCCTCTCAAGGGTACTATCAATCAGTTGACAGATGACAGAGTTGTTGAGATTCGAAAGATACACAAGAATGTTTCGGTCAAGATTAATGATAACAACAATAGGTACCAAGCAGATGCAAATCGTGGCAGGTGACTTGTTCAATTTTATGAAGGTGATTTAGTTTGGGTTCATCTAAGGAAAGAGATATTTCCGTCAGTATAGCAAGTTGAAGTAGCGCAATATCGGACCTTGTAAAGTTTTTTGTTGCATCAACGACAATGCTTACATGGTGAAACTGCCAGATGAACTCAAATATTTGATACCTTCAACATTCGTGATTTGAAGCCTTGTCATGGTGATGAGCCTCTCCAGATAGATGAACAACAAAACTCGAGGTCGAGTTCTCCTCAAGACGGGGGAGATGATGAGGGCATCCAGTCTATTGGTTCCAGTCAGATTCTTCTTCGGTGGAATTGGATAATGCAGATAAAATTACATTGTCTTACATGTCCCATTTTGACTAAGGCACTCATAAATGGACATCATCTAATAATTCCATTCACTTTCCAAGTCATGGCCTAATATCACCATGTGACCCAAACAAACCTGTAAAAGCCAAACCCACTCATAAACAGGCCAAAGCCCCATTCTCCTGGCCTAATTTCGTGCAAGCCCAAATCCCTCTCCAAGTGACACATGGCATCCCCAAGATGAATTCTCCATGCAAGTGGCATGTGGTCCATAAAGAGAAAGGAGGTGGATAGAATTAAGGGAGAAAAGGAGGTGGAAACAAGGAGGGGTGAATCCTTGCTTTATTTAATTAGTTGATTTCTTAGTTCTTTGTTCTTTTCATCTTTTAATCTTAACCATTCATTATACTTAGATGATATGTGTAAGGTTGAGATAGAATGGTCTAAATAAGGCTACATTTTATTTTAAGTAGGTATACTTTTTTAAAATTTCTTGGAGAGAAAATCCCTCCCTTGGTGTGGTCGACCATGGCAAGGGTGGTTTGGTCTTCTTGTTTTTTTCCCTAAAAATACCCCATAGTGTAATTCAAATTCTACACATTGGAATAAAATTAAAGTTTATTTTATGAGAGAGGATTTCTCTTGTGACTCTGTAGAGTTGTTCTTGAAGATTGGTGGACTCCACTTTTCGACCCTAGCAAGTAACTACCAGTTTTATTTTAAATTCAATTAGTCACTTTAGTTTTCATAGATTAGGTGTGTGCCTTATTCGAATTCGTCATTCTTCTCTTTTAATTGTGTTTTAGTTATTCTAAATCATGTTCAATTAGAAGAGGCCTAATCTAGTGAAATCCATAGACTAATTCGAATTTATGGAAAACTTGTGCAATCGGTTTGGACATCATTTAAGTAATTCCTTACCAAGGCAGAATCCTTTTACGAATCAGTAATCGACTGAGTGAGTCTTTTAGAGACCATACTCTGAAACAACAAGCCTACTGGCGAGTTCTCACTGAATTAGACCCTAGGCCTGCATCCAGGTTTCTCCATGTATTTTCTCCCAAGGGACGGAAAAATTCTAGAGTAGGTGGCCAAATTGGTTTTGTCTTCTATTTGAAATTTAAATTTTGAAAACAAAGGATAAATGTTGAGTACTGAAAAATGACTATTTTACCCCTAATTATTAGATCAGTTAGCTCTCAATTGTGTATATATTAGATGCATTTAATATTCTCTACTAGTTATATAGGAAAAATTGGAAAAGACAAAAAATCAGCAAGAAACCGGGAATAATTACAAAGTTTTGTGCTAAAATAGAAGACTCAGAAATTTTAATAATTAATTTTTGGCCACTTCTAGGAATTTAATTGTACATTGAATAAATCTGGATCCAATTATGACAGTCTGGATTATTTCAATAATTTTAGATTTAAGTGGTGAATTAATTATTTAATTCTGGACAGAAAAACTGAAAATCAGGAGGCCAATGAAGATCAAGAGTCTGTAATTTGAAGTCCATGGGCCAAAAATCCATTTCATTGGGCCAAGCTATGCATCCATGCCATACTCTGGGCCTAGCTCAGTGAGCAATGCACAATTCATAAGTGGGTCAGGCCAGTATACAGGCCAGAGTCCAACAAGCAGAGAGTCCGAGTCCATGCGCACAAAGCCCAATGGAAGCCCAACTGCTCAAAGCCCTAGATCCAAAACACCCCATTCGAATTTCACCTAAACCCTAAGTCCTTCACACGCCTCCACTCCATGTCATTCATAGCTCACCATCCATTCCATCATCTTTTAATCTAAGCCCTTCGTTTTATCTACACAACACATATAAACCCTAGAGCATCCATTCAAATTTAATATAAACCTTAAGCCACTCATCCAACCATTCATCTAGATGCCCATTAAATCTCAATCCTACATTCTACCATGGCATTGTAAAAAGCCTTGAAACCAAAACTCATATCTAGCCATCCATTTTAGAACCCTAAGATCTTAAACACAACTCTTAATCTAAAACCCCAGCCTCCATTCGAATAAGCCTCCACCTCATCCTAAATCCCAATTTTATCTCATTGACATCTCATCCATATCCTTACTTGTCTCACACGAAAATCCTAACACAAATCCATCCACCTCACACACCATTCATCTATCCACTCATTTAGATCAAATTAGAATCCAAACCATTCATTCATGCATTACATAAAAGCCTAAATTCCCATGGAATATTCGACCACACTCAATTCAATGCTATCCATTCGAATTTCCTAGCTTGGCACCCAAGACACCTCCCTCACCAAGCAATCCTAGCCGTCCCACCTAGATAAAACCCTAGTGACTTCTTTTTAATTGTTTTAATCTTAGCCGTCCAATCACCCATCTTAAACCCTGATCAATCCTAGTCATTCATCCATACTCAAAGCCTATAAAAAGAGCACTAGGGCTACATTCAAAAATTGAATTTGGACTCAGGAACTTCAAGGCTAGGCATGGACAAGGAATAGAAAGGAAAAAAAGACAAGAAAAGCTTGGAAACATGGTGTGCTTCCAAAGGGTTTCCAGGCTGGATTTATTCTTTATTTTCCAATAATTCTTGTATTTCTTTGATTTCAATTCCAAGTATTGTAATTCGAAATCCATATTTATGAATAAAATTGAAGTTCAATGAAATAGTTAGATTATGGTTTTCCAATTAATTCATTGTTGTGTTATGATTGTTTTGAGTTTATGTTTATTTTTTAAAATTAATTTCATGGTCAAATTTAATATGCTGTTATAAATCGGATGTGATGAAAATTTAGCTTGCGTGAACTCCTGTTTCAGTTTCTAAGGCTCTTAGCCGTAAGAGTGTAATGAAAATTTAGTATCGGAAGAGGAACCTTACTTTTTCATTCAAGTCTAAGGTCTGTTTTGTGATATGCATTTTAATGAACTCCATGGACTTAATTCTTGAAATAATTATGAAAGAAAACATGAATGCGAACATAGTTAGTTTACGTGAGCTCCATTTCTAGGCTTCATCTTTATGAATAAAAATTGGAAACACAATCCCATCTTGATATTTCTTAGATTCAATTCCAATGTATCATATGTATTTTATGTTATTTATTTAGATTCTTTAATTCTTTATTAAATTTATTTGTCTCCTCCACTCTTGATTTAAATGGTGACTAGGTTGAGATTAAAATAATAATTTTTTTATTAAATCTGAGTTAGATCTAAGTTATCTTTGATTTTCTATTTAATTCACCAATGCAAGTTTCAAGTTAGAATTTTAATTTTAATAATTGGTTAATAATTGTAAATGCTCAAGATATATTTTCTGTAATTCCCTTAGGTTCGGCCTCACACTCAATCGCTATACTATTTAATGATTCATGTGTTTGCGAGCAAATACATGTAAAGCTTTTTATTAAGAACATGTTTTGGCGCCGTTGCCAGGAATTACAGTGTTTACAAATATTGACCAATTTTTAATTTAATTTTTTTCTTTGAAACATGGAAAGTTAGTGATCTATTTGACAGATTATATTCCATGATTCTATGTTCTTGATTTAAATTTATTTCTTGGAATTTAATTTGAAATCCATTGAATATTGGTGATTATGATTGATTGAACAAAAATATTTTTTATTTTACTTAGAATTTAATTAGGGTTAGTTTTTTTTTTTTAATTTCTCCAGTAGTTATAATTTTATGAAAATTGCATTTAGTATAGGATCCATGCATCTTTTTTTATGAGATTTAGATTGTTCACCAATGTTTATGGTGTTTAACTTTGCTGGGATTTTAAACATACGCTCTAAAAATTTCTAGCAGGAAAGCACTATAGGCCAAGGTAAGTGCCTAATCTCATTTTCTTTAATTTTGATTTTTTTCATGCATTCATTTAGAACTTTTATTTAGGGTGTTTTCATTTATTATTTGCATTTAAAAAACAAAAAATTAGCATATTTAATTTGTTCATGCATTTAGGTTGTTAGTATTCAGCATTGGATTAGATTGTTTGCTTATTGTTTGCATATTTGTTTTGAATCTTGCATTGTTAAATTTAGGATTGCATTCACAAAAAAATAGAAAAACCAAAAAGATTACTAAAAATGGTTCATGCATTAATTTAAAATCAAAATAGAACCATTATTTTAGGGTATTCCTGCTCAATAGGACCATATTTAATTCGGCTAATTTTGGATTACCGGTCTATAATTTTTTTTCAGTTTGAAATTCCGTTACTAGAATGATGTAAGACCTAGAGGGAGGGGAGGGGGAATAGGTCTGATCCGATTTTAGTTCCCTTTTTAAAATAAATCAGATTTAACAATATGTGTAGCGGAATAAATGTGTCTGCAAGTGATAAACAAATGAATTAAACCATTAAAGAAAACCACACAAGCACAACAATATATAGTGGTTCGGTTCACCTGAACCTACATTTACTGTTGGATTCGCCCTCTCTAGGGCTATCTCAAATCCATTATGTATGGGAGTCACACCGAAATATTACAACCTAGTTTTGAAAGGTTCGACGGCCCTGGTCTAATCATTGACACCTATTTTTTAAAGTAGTTTAATCACACTGATCTAATCCACTGTACAATGATAAACAAAGTAAACAAAGAACACTTGCCTTGGGCCTTAACAATTCTTCACAATGTGTGTTCTTCTTGTTGATGTCTTCGCGCCTTCTACCTTCAGATCTAATCCATTCTTCAGTGAGCTTTGGCACAACGGAACATGGATTCTACGACAAGGATTTTACTGGTTTTTGGGTCCAATAGAATCAGTCCTCATCTTTTTCATAACTTAAGCATTGAATACTTTTTTATGTCCTTACAAAGGATGATGAAGAAGAGAGGAAAAGGGATGGGAAAAGTCTCTCGTGGCTGTTTTTCATTTACCAATATTTAGATCTATCTTTTGAAATCAGCCAGCAATACTCTTATGGAACTGTCTTGGAACAGTTAAGCCTCGAGACCTCAAGGTTTCCTACGAGTCATCGAGGCAGTAAATGGAAATACAGAACGCAGATTCTGTAATTCAAATCTTTCTCTTTTGAGATTAAGATAATGGACAGCTTATTTACATGCCACCTGTGCGTGATTGACCATCAAATTATTTCAACAATCACATGGATTTTCACCATGATTTTAAATGATCTTTTGTGAACATAAAAAGTTTTAAACAGATTTTCCAAATCTTTTAAATCGTTGATTGTCAATCACACGTAGACAAATTTGAGGAGCAGAGTGCACTTGATTGTCAATCATATTTAAACAAATGGAGAGCAGAGTGCACCTGATTGTCAATCACATTTAGACAATTTGAGGAGCCTTTCCAAAACAGTAAGAGATATCCACGATGCTAGGCTCAAACAGATTTTGTTCAATCCGTGTGAGGTGGCAATTTGAGTTTCCAAAGAGGACCTTGGTTATTCCTTATTTCCATAAAAACTCCAAATTAAGGATTATAGATTTATTTAACTAAATCTGTAAGATACTCGGTCAAAGGACACTAGGCCTTGCTGAGTTACAGCTGTCACAAATATTACTCAGCTAAAGACAGTCTGTGAGGCCTCGACAAACTGCTCAAGGCCTCAAAGCTAGAAGTTAATCATTTTTTAATTTTTCAGTTGTTAAACTATTGACTTCTAAGTTATTGGGCTTAGCCTAAGGTCTACTAAGGTTCACTTACCTGTGTGCCAATCACATGTTTGGTGTAGACTCTTCTATGCATGGTAGATCTTCTGACATCTTCACATTCTTCCAAGGAAAGGTCCAACACACACGGTCATTCTTGGTCACAGAATTGACAATACATAGACTCAGTCAAACCGAGGTCCTAACAATCTTCCCCTTTGTCAATTTCGTGACAAAACCTAGACTCTAACAAATACATCTCATTTAACCCCTTTACAATGAAATACAAGTCCTTAAAAAAATACAAGTCAAACAATGACCATATCAAGACTTGATTTTCTTGCACTAACACTTCTCTCCCCCTTTTTTCTTTTTCTCCCCTTGAATGATGCTTGTAAAAAAATTCCTGTAAAAGGCATAAGCAACTAGGTGGGATTTTGAAATTTCTCCCCCTCAACATTAGTACCATTTTTCTCTCATTTTTTGTCATAAATTGATAAAGGGTACTACACAATAATATCATGGAGAAACAGATTTAACAAAACATCAGTTTTAAATAAGCACTTATTCCAATATTTGAAACTAAGAAAGATCCACCATCAACCAATTTGTCAGATCCTCAAAAAATGCATTTTCCTATTAGGCACAAGGATGAACTGAAAACATCAAGGGGCCTAAACACACCCTCTCACCTTCTGAACCCATTTCGCATTGAAGGAAGATGGCCGGAGGGATGAACTGGAATTCTTTGAGTCAGTTTTATGTTTGAGAAGCTCTTTTAGCAAATTTTGTTACTATTTGATTTAAGTGCTGATTTTGATCTCTTCTTTGAAAATTTTGCCTGATGTTGTCCCTTCTATGATGTACCTTTGGTTGGACAGAAGTGAACTTGTCTTTGTGATGTTTCTTTCTTAGGGGACATTCAAACCTTCGGTGACCCAACTTTTCACTAATAGTAGCATGTCACACTAGAAGATTTAGAAAATGAATGCTCACCTTTCACAAAAAAAGTTTTGGAGTTAGATTTCTTATCAAAACCTAGACCAGTTATCTCCAAATTGTTTCCCAATCTTTAAGAGTTTTTCAAGTTTTTCTTCCCCTTTAGTAAATTTATCTTCAAATTTTATTTTGTGACTCTTTAACTAGTTTAAGTCAAATTCTAGTTTTTGCTTTTCACTTCTAATTTTTTACTCATCTTTCTTTAGTTTTAAAGTTTCATATTGAGCCAATTTGAGCTTTTCTTGAAGAATTAGATTTTCATCTTGAACAATTTTAAAGTCTTTTTCAAATGTTTCTTTTTTCAGTTTTTAATTGATTTTTCAATTTTACATTTTCATTTTTAGATTTACCAAGTCTTTTAGCTAAATCTTTGCTTTCTAAGAACAAAGCATTATAAGCTTCTTATAAGCCATCATCCTCACTGTTTGATCCTTCATTATCACTTTCAACATTTGGAGCATTTTGAGGATCATAAGAGATGGAAGCAATCAGACCTTTCATCTTGACAACATCTTCATGGGTTGACACATCAGATTCACTTGCAGATTGTGATGTGTCTTCTTCCATCACAGTGGTCATGGCTTTCTTTCTAGATCTCCTCTTAGACGTACATTCATTAGCAAAATGCTCATATCCATCACAATTATAACATTGAGTTTCTGTGTGCTTGTCCTTATATTTTTCTTTGAATTTATCTCTTGATTTTTTTTTTGAAAAGTGTGGTTTATTTTTAGAGATTTCTCTAGAGTCTTCTCTTTTAACTCTTCTTTTGTTTTTCCTCTCATTAAAGTGTTTTAAGAAATTCTTAGCAAGTATGACAACATCTTCATCTGAATCACTTTCAGAGCCATCAGATTTTTCATCTATTTTATTTTCAGTTTTTAGAGAAGATCTTAGAGCAATAAACTTCTTTTTGGGTTTTTCATCATCAAAGTGAAGCTCTTAAATTTAAAGAGATCCTACCAAGTCATCAACTCTCATTAGAGACACATCTCTGTACTCTTCAATGGCGGCTATCTTGAGCTTAAAACTTGTGGGCAGATTTCTTAGTATTTTGGTACAAATCTTAGATTCAGGGATTATTTCACATAAGGCCCACATGGAATTTACAATGTCACTTATCGAATAGAACTCTATAAACATTTAATTTTCCTCCATGCTCATGTTATCAAATTATGACTGGAGTATTTGAAGTTTAGACCTTTTAACAACTGAGATTCCTTCATGTGTCATTTCTAAGATGTCCCAAGTTTTTTTGGCTGTCACACATGTCATTATACGCTTGAACTCATCTCGTGAGACAACATAATTACTGACATTTAAAGCTCTCCCATTTGCAGTATATAAAGTTTTTTCATGTCGGTCCAGGTGAAGTATTCCTTAGATTTAGTACCAATGATTAGTTGAACAGATTTTCCTGCTTCATCTTTGGCTGATTTTTCAGAGATTTCCTTAACAGGATGTTCCTAACCCCTTACTACTGATTTCCATACGGTTCCATTAAGTGATATAAAGAAGTTTTTCATTTTTGCCTTCCAAGAGGCATAGTTAGTGTTACGCCCCTATCCGAAAGGTGGGCCCGGAATATGACTGATTTTATTTTTTTTTAAACTAAACTCAAGAATTCTAACTGGGCCGGATCAACGGTTAGGCCTAAAGGTCACACATGATATCAACATGTGGACTCAAACACATATCATAAGTCTACCCAAAAGAGACACAACCATAAACACATAATTCCAACTATGAATTAATATTACAACATCATCAGAGTAACTACGGAACATATGGTAGTTCAAAACATAAATTCAATACAAACTAAGTACCACACACGGTACTTTACATAAGCAAAAGGTTTAAGAAACCAAAAACAAAGATAACGAAATTCCCCTTAGTGGGAATCCCAAGGCAACGCAGCAATTATCCATCCTAAGCTTCATGCGGAGGGTTCTCCACCTCGGGCACATCTCCTGAAATGTGAGTGGTGTGAGCTAACTAGCCTAGTGAAGGAAATATAACAATGCAGTCTAATGAAACATCAGGTTAGTAAATAATCAATATTTGCAATATAATATCTCATGCTTGACAATAAATTCTCAACATCAAGTATAATCGCCTCATCATTTCCATAACTGCTGTCATCTAACGTAACACCTACATACTACGCTGAGACCATTGTATTAAGTCCTGATACGGTCAAAATATATCCTTTCAAGTATATCTCTGGCCCTCACATGGCCGACACTGACTCCTCAAGTTAGCAACTGCGACACCCCTGGTCCAGTAGACGTAAGCCATCTCACACATATGGCCGATATTGGTTCAATAGTCAAGGGCACGTGAAAGCAGTATTACATATCTCATATGATCAGCGTCATAAATATTCCCAATTATCATAAGCACTTCTTACGACAGTGTATCATGTCTAGGCAGATGGGTGGGTTCATCAAACTTGAAACCACTCATTGCTCAAGATCCATCTCATAAAACCTGATTACACCTACTGTAAAGTTAAGTTCCCTCACCGACAATGTGTGGTATCGCGGTCTCTGTTCAACATGCAAACAAGTGCACAATCAATAGTTGGTCAATATACATAGCATTCAAATGCATACATACAAATAATATTTCAAAACCATACTGTTTTCCAAAAAATCTCCAAGGTAAATAGAATTGAGTCTCCTACTTGGTTTCTAACCATTTTAAGTTACAATAATCCGCAATATATAATAACAAGAAGGTGCTCAGTCCAAAACTCATATTGTCCTCTGGGCATGACCAGATTGACATATTGAGTTAGGTCTAGATACTCAGATCACTTCTCGTATTGTCTTCTGGATAGGACCAGATTGACATATTGAGTAAGGCTTCGAGGTCACTCAGTGCCCGACAGATATATCGTCGGCCTAGAAGTGAAGTCACTCAGTGCCCGACAAATAGAGTTGGCATGGAAGTGAATACAATAGTATATACACTATAGTATTAAGAGAAGAGGGTTAGTACATTTTTAAATTATTAAAGGGGTATAAACATCACATTAAAACTTAGGTCTAACACAAGCATCATCAATCAAACAAAGTTTTACACTCAAAAGTTGGGTTCCTCGGAACAAGCCTCGGAACCAAGTACTGTGGCTCCAGATCATCCGAACTACTGTCTAAACTAGTCCATAGACTTCAAAACTTGGGTCTATCTTCGGACCGTCCGAAGATCAGGTCTCGGATCGTCCGAAGGTCCTTCCGAACCGAAAAACAGAGAAAACAGGCTTCGGTGGGTCTGTGTGTCTTGGATCATGCTGAGTGAAGCTCGAATAGTCTGAGAGGGGTTCGGTCCTTCCGAATAGGACTAGGAACGTCCGGGGTAGAGGCGGAGAATGGTTAGCCTCTGGCTACTTCGGTACTTCGAGCCGAAGCTCAGAATGTCCGGAGGGTCACTTTCGGATCGTCCGAAGGGGGTTACCCTCGGACTGTCCAAAGCACAACTCTCGAACCGTCCGAGAGTCGTCTTCCTCCTCTGTCTGCAATAGCAGACAGTAACGGGCAACACTCTATGAAATACGAATCTAGAAATAGTGGGGTTTCTGGATTCGATTTTCACATCCAACTGGTCAAATGGACTCCTTAGTGAGTCCTGTTTCTTTAGGGAGTTGTTTAAAACTTTAACACTTAATAGGTCATCGGATTTTAACACCAAAACCACACGGACACAAGAAAAACCAAGATTTTCCTTAGACTTCAAATCCATTTTACTCACTCAAAACTTGGCCAAATTTCCTTCTACTTGATTCTAAATCAGTTAAAATTTAAAGAGGAACACAGTTGTTACCTTAACTTGTGTTCCTGGGTTGAAAATCCATGCTTTTCAAAAACTTCCTCTTTAAGCTATGGTGAAGAAAAACTTTGAAAACAGAGAGGGGTGATCGGCTGGAAACTAAGAGAGCAGATGGGATTGAGAGATGGAGTTTTTTTGAGGGAGGAAATCAGCTGAGCTGACGGGGTAGTTTTATAGGATCAGCTGATCAATCCATGGAGGCCATCGGGCGTCTGCATGAAATAGTTGCCGACGTCCGGTACAGTAAACTACTATTTGGTAGGTTTGGTTGCAGATAAGTTCTCCACAATTTCTCGTTTTGCAAAAAGGCCCATTATTGATAAAGTTTCAGTTTTTAACTTAAAACATGATTTTAAAAGCTTAAAAATTTTAATCTAACTTAATAGATAAGTTGGGTTTTAAAAACTCTAATTACCATAAAAATTTGGAGATTTAAAACTCACCAAAAACCATATATTTAAAATCATAATTTAACATTATTTACTTAATTTCACTTGTTTTAAATAAAACGATTTAAAATCCTCATTTTTGGGTTTTGAAAAATAAACTAGACCATACTAAAATGTTCTAATATACTATATTTATTTCAAAAAATTTCTCATTTCCAAAATCATTTAAAAATATTTATTTCTCCCTTTCGGGTTTTGACGGGCAGTTTTAAATATCATTTTCTGAAAATAAAATTATTTTAAAATCAGAAATAAGAATCCTTGATTAAGGACAATAATATCATCCAATAATAATCACATAATGACACAAATAATAAAATAATTGCAATAAGCGGTAAATTACCATTTTGCCCCTCCAGATGGATGAGCAGGATCACTGACCTTTCGAGCTCTGATTGGGCCACACTTGGGCTTTTCACAAAGATCTAACCGTAATATTCGAGATTAACTGGTCTAAGAAGGATTTATTAAACTAATTATGCCTAATTTGGGTCAGGGTATTACATCCTACCCCCCTTAAAGAAATTTCGTCCTGAAATTTAAAACAAACCCGTACCTTTTTGGCCAGTGAACAGGCTAGGGTACAGCTTCCGCATCGTCGATCCAGGTTCCTACGTCTCATGTTGCACGTCGCGATGTTGCCACAACACTCTCATTAGAGGAATAAACTTCCTCCTAAGCTCTTGAGTCTGATGCCCTTGTATCTTTACTGGCACTTTTTCGAAAGTTAGGTCCTCTGAGACTTCAATGTCTTCAAAACTTATCACATGCGACGAATCAGGCTTGTACTTCTTTAGCATAGACACGTGAAAAGTACTATGCACTCTTTCCATAGCTTGAGGAAGGTCCAACTGATAGGCCACTTCCCCTATCCTCTTCAAGACTTTAAACGGTCCAACATTTCGAGGTGATAGTTTTCCCTTACACCCAAACCTTTGCACTCCATGACGTGGTGCCATATGTAAGAAAACTCAGTCGCCAACTGCAAACTCTAAAGGTCTTCGCCTCTTGTCAGTATAACTCTTTTGTCTGTTCTGGGCTGTCTTGAGACGCTGTCTGATCACTTCAACTTGTTCTGACGTCTCACGAACTAGGTCAGGTCCTAAAAATACTTTGTCTCCTACCTCTGACCCACAAAGAGGTGATCTGCAAGGTCTACCATACAGAGCCTCGTATGGTGGCATCTGTACACTAGAGTGATAACTGTTTTTGTAGACAAACTCGATCAAAGCCAAGTGATCTTCCCAACTTCCCTGCATATTCATAACACAAGCTCTTTGCATATCTTCCAAGGTTTGAATGGTTCTCTCTGATTGACCATCTGTCTAAGGTGAAAAGCAGTGTTGAAGCATAACTTAGTCCCCAACTCCTCTTGCAATCCCTGCCAAAATCTTGATACAAACCTACGATCTCTATCGGACATAATAGATACATGCACTCCATGCAATATGACTACCTTCTTTAAATACAATCTACTTAGAGTAGTCAAAGAATCCGTCTTCTTGATCGGCAGAAAGTGAGCTGATTTCATTAATCGATCGACTATTACCCAAATAGCGTTGTTCTTTTTAGAAGAGTTCGGGAATCCAGTTACAAAGTCCATCGTGATGTGCTCCCATTTCCATTCAGCCACTTCCAAAGGTTGCATCTTTCGACCAGGTCGTTGATGTTCCGCTTTCACTTGTTGACAAAGTTAGACACTTTGATACAAAATCTGCTACCTCTCGCTTCATACCTTTCCACCAGAACAATCGTCGCAAGTCGTGATACATCTTTGTACTACCAGGATGCATTACAAAGCGAGAACGATGAAAATGATCAAGCACCTTTCTTCTGCACTCGTCCGACTTTGGTACAAAAATCTATCTTTGAACGTCAGACCTCCGTCAGCTTTGATCTTCCAATCCTCCAGGGTTGCCCCTCCTGAAAGTTGAGTCTCCAACTCCTTTGCTTCTGGATCGTTCTGTTGTCCTTCCATCACCAATCTAATTGCCTTAGGTTGCAGAACCAAATTGTGAATTCTCGCTGACCCATTTCCTTGGATCAGCTCAAGATCATAATCTGACAGAACTTCCAACATTTTCCACTGCAAGGATGCCATTCTCGCCACGTTGCTATGTGACTTCCTGCTTAAGGCATCGGCCACTACATTGGCCTTTCCTGGGTGATAAGAGAGACTGAAGTCGTAATCTCCCAGGTACTCCATCCATCTCCGCTGCCTCATATTCAGGTCTTTTTGAGTGAAGATATACTTGACACTGTGGTGATCAGAAAACACATTGAACTTCTCATCATACAAGTAATGTCTCCACAACTTCAACGAGAAGACAACGACTGCCAACTCCAAATCATGAGTCGGGTAGTTCTGCTCATGTCCCTTCAATTGCATGGAACCATAAGCTACTACCTTCCCTCTTGCATCAGCACACATCCCAAACTAAACTTAGACGCATTGCAATACACATCATAACCTCGTCCTTGTTCGGATATTATCGAAACTGGAGATGTAGTCAACTTCTCCTTCAGCTCCTGGAATGCTCTTTCACAAGCTTCGCTCCACTCGAACTTAATGTTCTTCCTCGTCAGCTGAGTCATCGGCACCGCGATCTGGGAGAAGTGTGGGATAAACATTCGGTAATATCCTGCTAATCCCAGAAAACTTCTGATCTCGAAAATGTTCTTGGGACTGTCCCAAGTCTTCACTGTTTCTACCTTTGCTGGATCTACCGAGATTCCTCTTGGAGACACAACATGTCCAAGAAACTGCACTTGAGTTAACAAAAACTCGCACTTGCTCAGCTTAGCGTACAATTGATGATCTCGAAAAGTCTGAAGAACAATGCGTAGATGACACTCGTGCTCCTCCTTGGACCACGAAAAGATCAGGATATCGTCTATGAAGACTATTACAAACTCTCTCACGTACGATCGGAAAACGCGATTTATCAAGTCCATAAACATGGCTGGCGCGTTAGTCAAACCAAAATGCATCACCACAAACTATTACAAACCATATTGTGTCTGGAAAGCAGTCTTAGGAATGTCTTCCTCTTGAATCCGCAACTGATGGTAACCCGACCTCAGATCAATTTTCGAAAAACATCTCGATCCTCTCAAAAGATCAAAAAGGTCGTCTATTCTAGGCAAAGGATACTTTTTCTTAATAGTTACCTGGTTGAGTCGCCGGTAATCGATACACATCCTCATGGAGATGTTCCTGGCTGTAGGTCTATAACAAACTCTATCTCTCGACGTGGAGGTAGCCTATCTAACTGGTCAGGAAACACATCCATAAACTCACACACCACCCGAGGAGCAACAGACCCTACACCACCTACATCTTCCCAACCCATGCTCGCCACTACACTACCAGGATACGCCCTAAGGCCAGAGAAAGTGACTCTCATCTTACATAGGGTACCAACTTCTCCATGAACCTCTCATTGGTTGAGGAGACCCCAAAAATTCTCCTCTGAAAACAGTCGATCAAAACATCAAAAACTGACAACCTATCTATGCCAAGGATGATGTTAAAGTCCGTCATTCCAAAACAAGAAAATCATAAGACAACTCTACACTGCTAATTCTCAAAACACAAGATCTACACCTTTGGTTTACCAAAGCTTTTTTTCCCAATGGTGATATTACCATTAGCGGGTTAGCTATTTCTACCGGTTTCAAACCCAATCTATCACAACAAGTTCTAGAAATAAAGGAATGTGAAGCACCGGTATCAAAAAGCACTCGTGCCAAAAGATTAAAAAGAGTAAAGGTACCTTCCATCATTATATTCTCCATCGGCTCTTCCTTTTGAGTCCCAATCGTGTAGACTCTCTCCTGAGTGGTCTGAGGACATCCCTGTCCTTTCCCCTGACTGTTCCTAGGTGGTCCATTCATTGGTACCACCGAGCCTCTGGAGGTTTACTGAGAACCTCGTCCAACGGATGGTTGTGCCACAGAAAAAGAAGCTCATGTGCCTTACGAAGGTGCAGCTCTACCGAGATAGGGGCAGTCCCTAAACAGGTGCCCAGTCTGCTTGCAATGGTAGCACGCCTTCTCTCCTCCTGATGGGCAGAACTTAGAAGTATGCCCAGGCTGGTTGCAAGTGTAGCACACGAATTTTCGAGTGTCAGGCCGACTCGACTGTCCCATGCTAGGTTGGCTCTTCTTGAAGAACGACCTCTTCTGGTTGAACTTGGCCTTCTTGTTGTAAGAAGGTTTTTGGAAGTTGTCGACGCTCCTGTTGATGGAATCCACTGCTTCCACCTTCGAAGCCCGACGATGATCTCCTCTAAGGTGTCGAAATTAGACCGGCCACTTGCCGCTGCAGAAAAGGTCGGAGTCCATTCTCAAAGTGCTGGATCTTATCCTCCTCGTTCGTTGCTATCCAGGGCACAAACTGCATCAGATCGATGAAGCTCATGGAATACTGTGCCACTGAGTCGGAACCCTGCTGGATATTGAGGAATTCCCTCTTCCTCGCTTCCTGGACGGTCTTCAGAAGTAATGGGCTAGGAAGACGGCTGAAAACTCTTCCCACGTCATCGGCTCATGGTTACGAACCAAATTCTTAGCTTCCCACCATTCGTAAGCATTTCCTTCCAACTGATACGTCGCCAAAGTTACTCTCAAATCGTCTGCAATGGCTAAAGTGTTCAGGATCCGACTAATTTGGGTTAGCCAGTTCCTTGCTGCACTTGGATCTTCTGTCCCCGAAAAGCTCGTCGAGTTCAGTCGCTTAAACTCTTTTAGAGCCGAGGTGGTTCTCTCTTATTGCGTTCGGATAGGAGGGCGCCATATATTCTCAGCTATCTGCCAAAATGCTTCCATCGTTACTCAAATGGCTTCATTAGGTAAATCACGGGGTGGAAGACATGTTCTCCTCCCGCGACAGTCGTTTCTGTTTCTGTTAGGTCTTGACATCTGTTATTTACACTTGTAAATATCACTTAACTATTTAAGAAGAATTGTTAAGACAAATCACACAAGTTGCACAATTCATTAGAAATCTCAAATTTGCATTACAATTACAAGGGTTAGTAGGGTTAGAAAACCCTTCAAAACAACGAAACATGACTCAACCCTTACAAAATCTCTCATTACCTGATACTCTCTTAACATCTCTAGTCTAATCTTCCGTAAAAGACCCTACATTATCACCAAAATAATAGAAGTTGTCAGGGCAAGTCGCTGACATGTGCCCTAACACTCCACAAGTCAAATAGGGTATGATCCCTGGTCCCCCTACATAAAGACAGTTAGTCCTTTCTTTCCCATGCCCGTGAAGGCCGCAAATAGAGCATATGATATCAATGGGGTAGGGGCAATAAGTACAGTTGTGCCCCTCCTGATTGCATAATTCGCACATATAATCCGACAGCTCATCCGAAGTCGGAGTAGCCGGAGTATACTCGGGTGAGCCTATCTCCCCTACGGATTCTTCTAAGTTTGGGACATCTCCCACATTCTCTTCAGGTACAAAAACTGGAACCACTCCTACAACTTCGGGTGATTCTACTTCCATGTCCTCACTGGGTACAACTTCATCAATGAAGTTTGGCACGCTGGAATCGTTTGAAGAAGAAACCAGATCTATAGAACAGCTAGGGGTCCCTCTGTCCCACAACTCGGTGTACTCTATATTACTTGACATATCTGTATCACAAAAACAGAAGAATGTCAATGACAATTGCAGTTCTAAACCAAAAATAAGTCCAACTATGTTGTAACCCATCACAGTCATAGAGTTTGAGCCGAAGCTCTGATACCAAACTGTCACGCCCTGTAACACTTTGGAATCCCATGTTATCAATATTTACGGAATTTTCCATTTTAATTCTGAATTAACGGATATGAACTTTAGATAGGTAAGGTGTTGGGTCAATGGCCCAATTAGGACCCAACTGTTATGGTATAAGATTCAATTTGGTCAAAATGCCCAATTGGGACCCAATGGGTCGTGGTTAACTTGGTTGACCACCAAGTGAGATTAAGCTTAATTAAATGGGGCATGTATACCCAACCTCATCAACATGACTAACACACCCACTCGAAGTCCTACTCTTATCTCATCACATAACATACTGGAACTGTTTTATCTGACTCGAATTATATCCATGGGCGGCTGGCGGTATACATAGAAACTCAGCAATTGCCAAAAGGAAGGGACTCTCAACGTGTGGAGTTGTTGGCATAAGATTTTCTATTTGGTAAGAAAATCTCATGGATATGTTGGAAATCGATGGATAAGCATGGCTTTGTCTTGGGAAAGCATCCTGCTAAAAAGGTGTTCTTATATGTAGCAAGTGTAGCAAAGCCAATATAGGTTTCTATTTGTGATAGGCAAGCACGACAATTGGCCTAGATCTTCTCATCTAGGATCAGCCGTATGGTTAGATTTTATGGCAAATTTCCTACCTACTTATGTGATGTACACGGCAGCATCAAGAGTCAGAGATACACGAGACAGAGGAGCTATTGTGAGTAGCTTTGTGAGAAGAATTGAAAGAGAGTTGGCTGGCAGCAAAAAAAAAATAGATCTGAGAAGAGATCTGTTGTTTGAAGGTCTTTTGCTCGGTCGTTTGCAGATTGGCAAGAAGTAAGCTGTTCTCAAATATAAGAACAAGTCGGAGCGAAGGAAAACCGGAGGAGTCGCGGAACCGGTAAGTATTTTGATAATTTTGTTTAAAATAAGGAACCATAGGGTTCGGCCATGGTGTATGGCCGAACTCCATGGAAGAAGATTAAGGGATGAATGTTGAAGTTTAATGAAAAGGATGAACCATAGGTTCGGTTATAATGTATGGCTGAACCCCATGGAAGGACATTGTTAATATTTTGATTGGATTTAAAAGAGGAAATATGGAACCATAGGGTTCGGCCATAGTGCATGGCCGAACCCCATGGAAGAAAATGAATGGATAAATATGTTGTTTTAGTGAACCATTTGATGGAACATGTTTAAAGGGATTAAATTGTATACAACTATGTTCTAAGATTAGGTTATTGGTTATGGATTTGTATGAATGGCAAGGATGTAAATAAATGATAGACCATGGGTTCAGCCATGGTGTATGGCCGAACCACGTGGGAAATATTTGGTGGACTTGGGGTTTTTATGTCATAGTTAATGGATCGTTTATGGAGCTGTATTATGGATCGGTTATGGACTTAATATAGTGATTGCTTAAATGGAGAAACTGGAAAGTTAGACATCATAGGGTTCGACCATGGTGTATGGCCGAACCCCATGAACCAATTTTATAGGTCAATTATGGATCTAATATGTCTATGTATATTTTTAATGAATGGTTCACCAAACCAAGGGATGAAGAGAATGATTAGGGTTTTATTTTATGAATTATGAATCAATCATGAATCTATGTAATGGATCAATTTTGGACCTAAACATGAGGTGATGGAAACCATGGAAAAATTGTAAATAAGAGTGAAAATGATAGACCATGGGTTCGGCCATGGTGTATGGCCGAACCGCATGGGAATAATTTATGGATTTAATATATGAATGGTTAGATTAATGGAATGTTAGCCCTGGATAGAAGAATGGCAATATGGTAATTAAGTGGAAATAACGAACCCCACAAGGTTGTGTGTAGGGACTTGGACATTATTGTAAATCAAATAGGACATGGTTTTAATTGATTGATATATTATAAGGTAACGGGACCTCACAAGGTGTGTACGATCGTGAGCGGTTACCGGACGAAAGTGCAAGGACACGATAGTGGTCTTTGGTAGGATTCCACCTCTTTGAAACCATGGGTGTATGTACAATGTTTTTATCTTATTTTGATGAAATTACGTTGTAAAAGATATGTTTCAAATGTGAGTTTTAATGCTATGTTTACAATATAAAATAGCATGTGTTTCATTAGCATCTCATGCATGGCATGGGGTGAAGGATATGTAACCGGAGGGGCCACACTCTATCGGGGCGTTCGAAAAACCAATGTGGGGTACTTTGATGATGAGAATCCCATCAAGAGGTAACCGGAGGGCCACACTCCGTCGGGGCGTCCGAAAGACCTATGTGGGGGTACTTACATGTGTTTATGATGGGTGGGACTCATTGCATACGACACATGTCATGGCATTGTTTTTATATGGATTTATTATTATGTTATATGCATGTTTTGTACTAACCATGTGTTAACCCTAATTGGAATACCTACTGGGCGCATTGTTCTAATGCCCTACCTCTACCCTAGTGGATGATACAGGAAACAAGGGGAACGATGAATGCGAAAAGGGTCAATCATAGGAGCTTGGATGCTTTTAGTTTATATTTTGATTAAGTTACTTATGGACTTGTAATTTGAGTAACTAGACTTCGGACATGTAATAATTTAGATAATTTGCTATGATTGGATGTTTATTTGGATAATTATGTTATGTTAATTATGATTAAAGACTTGACGTAGTTTGCTATCTAAAATGGAGTAGAATTAGGTTCTATTATAATTCTACAGTTATGATTTTAATCCGCATGTTTATATTGTTATGTGTGAACCGTTTTCATGGACTTAGTTCATGCACACATAGGGTTGGCCAGTTAAGAGTCGGACTTTAGAAGTTCGGACTTAGCTCGCGTCGTGACGTCCCGCTCTCTATCACTCTTTAAAAAAAAAAAATAGACTTTGATTTTCGGAAAGGATAGTGAAAAAGGGTGGGGCGTTACACGCCCCGACCCGAAAGGTGGGCCCGGAACGTGACTGATTTTTTTTTTTTAAACTAAACTCAAGAATTCTAACTGGGCCGGATCAACGGTTAGGCTTAAAGCTCACACATGACCTCAACATGTGTACTCAAACACATACCATAAGTCTACCCAAAAGAGACACAACTATAAACACATAATTCCAACTATGAATTAATATTACAACATCATCAGAGTAACTACGAAACATATGGTATTTCACAACATAAAGTCAATACAAACTAAGTACCACACATGGTACTTTACATAAGCAAAAGGTTCAAGGAACCAAAAAGCGAAGATAATGGAATTCCCCTCAGTGGGAATTCGAAGGCAACGCAGCAGCTTATCCATCCTAAGCTTCATAAGGAGGGTTCTCCTCCTCGGGCACATCTCATGAAATGTGAGTGGTGTAAGCTAACTAGCCCAGTGAAGGAAATATAACAATGCAGTTTAATGAAACATTAGGTTAGTAAATAATCAACATTTGCAATATAATATCTCATGCTTGACAATACATTTTCAACATCAAATATAATCTCCTCATCATTTCCATAACTGCTGTCATCAAACGTAACGCCTACATACTACACTGAGACCATTGTATTAAGTCCCGACATAGTCAAAATACATCCTTACAAGTACATCTCCGGCCCTCACATGGCCGATACTGACACTCCTCAAGTCAGCAACTGCCGACACCCCTGGTCCAGTAGACGTAAGCCATCTCTCACACATGGCCGATATTGGTTCAATAGTCAAGGGCACGTGAAAGCAGTATTACATATCTCATATGATCAGCGTCATAAACATTCCCAATTATCATAAGCACTTCTTATGACAGTGCATCATGTCTAGGCAGATGGGTAGGTTCATCAAACTTGAAACCACTCATTGCTCAAGATCCATCTCATAAAACCTGATTACACCTACTGCAAAGTTAAGTTCCCTCACCGAAAATGTGTGGTATCGCGGTCTCTATTCAACATGCAAACAAGTGCACAATCAATAGTTGGTCAATATACATAGCATTCAAATGCATACATACAAATAATATTTCAAAACCATACTGTTTTCCCAAAAAACTCCAAGGTAAATGGAATTGAGTCTTCTACTTAGTTTTTAACCATTTTAAGTTATAATAATCCGCAACATATAACAACAATAAGGTGCTCAGTCCAAAACTCATATTGTCTTCTGGGCATGACCAGATTGACATATTGAGTTAGGTCTAGATACTCAGGTCACGTCTCGTATTGTTTTCTGGATAGGACCAGATTGACATGTTGAGTAAGGCCTCGAGGTCACTCAGTGCCCGACAGATAAATCGTCGGCCTGGAAGTGAAGTCACTCAGTGCCTTACAAATAGAGTCGGCCTGGAAGTGAATACAATAGTATATACACTATAGTATTAAGAGAAGAGGGTTAGTACACTTTTAAATTATTAAGGGGGTATAAACATCACATTAAAACTTAGGTCTAACAGAAGCATCATCAATCAAACAAAGTTTTACACTCAAAAGCTGGGTTCCTCGGAACAAACTTCGGAACCAGGTACTGTGGCTTCGGATCATCTGAACCACTGTCTAAACTAGTCCATAGACTTTGGAACTTGGGTTTGTCTTTGGACCGTCCGAAGATCAGGTCTCAGATCGTCCGAAGGTCTTTCCGAACCGAAAAACAGAGAAAACAAGTTTTGGTGGGTCTGTGTGTCTCGGATCATACCGAGTGAACCTCGGACCATCCGAGAGTCGTCTTCTTCCTCTGTCTGCAATAGCAGACAGTAACGGGCAGCACTATGAAATACGAATCTAGAAACAGTGGGGGTTTCTGGATTCGATTTTCACATCCAACCGGTCAGATGGACTCCTCAGTGAGTCCTCTTTCCTTAGGGAGTGGTTTAAAACTTTGAGACTTAATCGGTCATCGGATTTTAACACCAAAACCACACGGACACAAGAAAAACTAAGATTTTCCTTAGACTTCAAATCCATTTTACTCACTCAAAACTTGGCCAAATTTCTTTCTACTTGATTCTAAACCAGTTAAAATTTAAAGAGGAACACAGTGGTTACCTTCACTTGAGTTCCTAGGCTGAAAATCCAAGCTTTTGAAAAACTTCCTCTTTAAGGTACGGTGAAGAAAAACTTGGAAAATAGAGAGCGGTGATCAGCTGGAAAACCAGAGAGCAGATGAGACTGAGAGATGGAGTTTTTTTGAGTGAGGAAATCAGCTGAGTTGAGGGGGTAGTTTTACAGGATCAACTGATCAATCTATGGAGGCCATCGGGCGTCTGCATGCAACTGCTGCCGACGTCCGGTACAGTAAACTACTGTTCGGTAGGTTTGGTTGCAGATAAGTCCTCCACAATTTTTGGTTTTGCAAAAATGCCCCTTATTGATAAAATTTCGGTTTTTAACCTAAAACATGATTTTAAAAGCTTAAAAATTTTAATCTAACTTGATAGATAAGTTGGGTTTTAAAACTCACAAAAAACCATAGATTTAAATAAAAATCATAATTTAACACTATTTACTTAATTTAACTTGTTTTAAATAAAACGATTTAAAATCCTCATTTTTGGGGCTTGAAGAGTAAATTAGACCATACTAAAATTGTCTAACGTACTATACTTGTTTCAAAATTTTGTCATTTCCAAAATCATTTAAAAATATTTATTTCTCCCTTTCGGGTTTTGACGGGCATTTTTAAATATCATTTTCTGAAAATAAAATTATTTTAAAATCAGAAATAAGAATCCTTGATTAAGGACAATAATATCATCCAATAATAATCACATAATGACACAAATAATAAAATAATAGCAATAAGCGGTAAATTTCCATTTTGCCCCTCCAGCTGGACGAGCTGGATCATTGAGCTTTCGAGCTCGGATTGGGCCACACCTGGGATTTTCACAAACCACTAACCGTATTCTTCGAGATTAACCTGTCTAAGAAGGATTTATTAAACTAATTACGCCTAATTTGGGTCAGGGTATTACAGTTAGAGCCGTCAAAGTAGGGAGGTCTGGAAACAGGGTGATTATCACCTCTATGCATGATTCTAGTATAAGATCAACTCGGACGATTAAGTCCAACTCAGTGTAATCGAGCTCTGATACCAATTGAAGTTCCGTTACTAGAATGATGCAAGACATAGGGGGGGGGGGGGGGGGGGGGGCGGTGAATAGGTTTGATCCGATTTTAGTTCCATTTTTAAAATAAATCAGATTTAACAATATGTGCAGCGGAATAAATCTGTGTGCAAGTGATAAACAAATGAATCAAACCATTAAAGCAAACCACACATGCACAACGATATATAGTGGTTCGGTTCACCTGAACCTACATCCACTGTTGGATTCACCCTCTCTAGGATATCCCAAATCCACTATGTATGGGAGCCACACCCAAACATTACAACCTAGTTTTGAAAGGTTCGACAGCCCTGGTCTTATCCTTGACACCTATTTTTTAAGGTGGTTTAATCACACTAATCTAATCCACCGTACAATGATAAACAAAGTTAACAAAGAACACTTGCCTTGGGCCTTAACAATTCTTCACAATGTGTGTTCTTCTTGTTGATATCTTCGCGCCTTCTACCTTCAGATCTGATCCATTCTTCAGTGAGCTTTGGTATAATGGAACATGGATTCTAGGATAAGGATTTTACTGGTTTTTGGGTCCAACAAAATCAGTCCTCATCTTCTTCATAACTTAAGCATTCAATACTTTTTCATGTCCTTACAAAGGATGATGAAGAAGAGAGGAAGAGGGATGGGAAAGATCTCTCGTAGCTATTTTTCATTTACTAATATTCAGCTCTATCTTTTGAAATCAGCCAGCCATACATTTCTTGAAACACTTAAGACTCGAGACCTCAAGGTTTCCTATGAGTCATCGAGGCAGTAAATGGAAATACAGAACGCAGATTCTGTAATTCAAATCTTTCTCTTTTGAAATTAAGATAATGGACAACTTATTTACATGCCACCTGTGCGTGATTGACCATCAAATTATTTCAACAATTAAACATGGATTTACACCATGATTTTAAATGATCTTTTGTGAACATATAAAGTCTTAAACAGATTTTCCAAATTTGTTAAATCGTTGATTGTCAATCACACGTAGACAAATTTGAGGAGTAGAGTGCACCTGATTGTTAATCACATTTAGACAAATGGAGAGCAGAGTGCACCTAATTGTCAATCACATTTAGAAAATTTGAGGAGCCTTTCCAAAACAGTAAAAGATATCCACGATGCTAGGCTCAAACAGATTTTGCTCAATCCGTGTGAGGTCGCATTTGAGTTTCCAAAGAGGATCTTGGTTATTCCTTATTTCCATAAAAACTCCAAATTAAGGATTACAGATTTATTTAACTACATCTGTAAGATATTCGGTCAAAGGACACTAGGCCTTGCTGAGTTACAGCTGTCACAAATATTACTCAGCTAAAGACAGTCTGTGAGACCTCGACAAACTGCTCGAGTCTGGAAGTCAATCATTTTCTAGTTTTTCAGTTGTCAAACTATTGACTTCTAAGTTATTGGGCTTAGCCTAAGGTCTACTAAGGTTCACTTACCTGTGTGCCATTCATATGTTTGGTGTAGATTCTTCTATGTATGGTAGATCTTCTGACATCTTCACATTCATCTAAAGCGAGGTCCAACACACACGATCATGCTTGGTCACGGAATTGACAATACATAGATTTGGTCAAACCGAGGCCCTAACACAGTCACGGTGGCTAAGGTTAGTTCTGTCACCAAGATGTGACGTCGAGCACATCTAAGGATAAGTTGGGACGTAGATGTCGTTTGTGCTCCCCTACTTACTTGGGAACTTACCTGGCCGTGCTTGTGGTTAAACTTCCATCGGAGGCATAAAATTTTCTGGAGAAGAGATTAGGAGCAGTTTAGATTTTAGGAACCTTGTGTTAGTCTAGATTTAGGTCATTTATTGTGTGATTTTTATTTGGTCTTGGTTATCTTTGTGTGAAAATGAATATTTGGAGGTGTGATTCGACCAATCATTTGGTTAGAATAGAGTCCCTAGGTAGTGAATCTCGTTTCAGTCATCGATCCAGTGTGGACGACATGAGGGTTAATGAAGTGATGGCAATTTCTTTCCAATACCTTCATTGAAGCCCAATCGTGGTAACCATGGTAAGGAGAGTCTCACCGGTCATGGTGTGAACTTAAATGTTGATAATGAGAGTGTTGAAGAAAACCCCTGATGGAAACTTCCTTCGTATGATATGAACGATCCATGGGCGTTTACAATACGGGTGAGTGAAAACAAGTGGGTAAAAAGATATTATGCTCATGAAGTGATATTTTCACCCTCTCACATAAAACACCACCAATTGCCACTTAAAAATGAACTCACTCAGTCTGGTTTAGGATGTCCATTTTGTTCGGACATAATTAGATTTGTGTCCATTTTCGGATTTTGATTTCAGTTGAGTCCGTGAGTCTCAGAGTCAGTCTCGAGTCTTCTAGGATTTTGAGCCTAGAGTCTTTTATTTTTTTGTCTGTTGCAAGTGAGTCCTCTTAGGAACATCTAAACCCGAATTAGCACTATTCTGAAATTTTCCTGATTTGCACTTGATCACTACAGATTAGGGAACGTTGAGGACAATGTTTTAAGTTTGGGGGTATTGAGGGGTTATACTTGTGTCATTGTTGAGTATAATAAGAAGTTTTTTGTGTTGGGTTTAGAAAAAAAATAAAAATTTATCAAGGGAAGAGTAAGTTGATGAGAATTGAGACTCCTTGGTGTAAAAAAAAATAAAAAAATTCAGCATTAATATGTGGCTAAAAAATTTTATATCCTGCTTTTCCGGAGAACATTTTATGGAATTTACACTCGGAAATATTTTTACACAGCCATATTAAGGTTAGCTTGGACAAGAAAAATATTCATAAGTCGAGTGATCACCAAAGGAATACCAGTGGAGACTTATACCCAGTCAGCTTTAGAGCCATTCGATTTTTTTAGGGTTATAAGTAAATTCTTGTTTTTTTGTTAGGCGCACTGAGTCGTTGTAAATCTCATTATTCCTTGTTTTGGTCGTAGTAGTGAGAACGACGTCAAAATCGAGTCATCACACCTGATTTTTTTTGAATTTATTTTAAACGAGAAATCACTTTATGAAACTTAGGAAGTGATGTAGGGAATTTTTGGATCAATTAAGCCTTCAAGCCTACCCACTTTGGTCATTGTATCTTGATAGTTCGCCCAGTTGAGACTTTTATAGAAGCCTATTTTCTTGACCAGCTACATTCACCATTCCCAACTCCAATTACGGGAGTTGAAGCCAAATTAAAAAAATCCATAACCTATTCTCAGAAAACGTTAGAGATGAAAAAACTTGGGATGGTACTCTTAAAACAAGGGCACTGAGAAAAAGAAAAAGAAAATAGCAAAAGAAAGGGAACATCCAGACACCAAAAAGAAGGAAGTGAAAAAGGAAAAAATAGAAAAAGAAGAAAATAATACTTTGAATAAGTGCTAAAAAGAAAATAGATGAAAAAAATCCTATTCAAATAAAGAAGACCTCTAACTTTTTCTGTTTAAAGTATTTTATAGTCTTTTATCCTTCTTTGTTATGACCCGGTCCCAAGCCACGTTTCGTCCTATTAGAAAGTCCTATTGATCCAAAGTCTAAATATTGTATTTCATGTAGAGAATAAAGGAAGAAAAATGATGGTGTTTGACTCAACGTTCTCAGAAAAGTGGTGCCCATTCATGAGATCTTTATTTTCTTTGATCTATGCCATCTTTCTTTATACATATGTGAGATATTTGATTTGAATACATAAACTCCGTTCACATATATCTTTAAGAGAAAATATACCCAAACCTCTGAGTGTTAGTCTTTCTGAGAGATATGTCTGGTGAGGCTTGATGTTGAAGCTCATTTTTCAATGGTAGTCACAAAACTTGTGTGTTTTTGAAAAAAAAAAGGCTATCTTAATATTGGCTAACACACACTACACTCCGGGTATAAGCCTTGTAAAATGAATTTTAGAATTATATGATGTCTATATTTTTTACCATGTATTTTTTTTGGAAAAAATTGATGATTGTAAGTATCATCACTAAAAGCTCTCACGAGACTATAGCTCGTCCACTAATGGTGAGCTAGGGGTTTACATGATTTTAAATGCGCTAAATGCAATCGTGAGTACCAGCGACAATGGTGTAGTTTAGGACTAGATTAGGGTTTTGAATTTCCAAATCTTAGTTTTAGATTAGTTTTGCTCGAGGACTAGCAAAATCTAAGTTTGGGGGTATTTGTTGAGTACTGAAAAATGACTATTTTACCCCTAATTATTGGACTAGTTAGCTCTCAATTGTGTATATATTAGATGCATTTAATATTGTTTGCTAGATTTATAAGAAAATTTGGAAAAGACAGAAAATCAGCCAGAACCTGAGAATAATTGCAAATGCTAAAATAGAAGACCCAAAATTATTAATAATTAATTTTTGGCCACTATTAGGAATTTAAATGTAAATTGAATAAATATGGATCCAATTATGAGAGAGTCTGGATTATTTCAATAATTTTAGATTTAAGTGGTGAATTAATTATTTTAATTCTGAAAAAAATGAAAGTCAAGAGTTTGAAATTTGAAGTCCATGGGCCAAAAATCCATTTCATTGGGCCAAGCTATGCATCCACGCCATACTCTGGGCCTAGCTCAGTAAGCCATGTGCAATTCATAAGTGGGTCAGGCCAGTATACATGCCACAGTCTAACAAGCAGAGAGTTAGAGTCCATGCACACAAAGCCCAATGGAAGCCCAACTGCTCAAAGCCCTAGGTCCAAAGCACCACATTCGACTTTCACCTAAACCCTAAGTCCTTCACACACCTCCACTCCATATCATTCATATCTCACCATCCATTCCATCATCTTTTAATCTAAGCCCTTCATTTCATCTACACAACACATATAAACCCTAGAGCATCCATTTGAATTTAATATAAACCTTAAGCCACTCATCCATCCATTCATCTAGAACCCCATTAAATCTCAACCCTACATTCGACCATGGCATTGTAAAATGCCATGAAACCTATACTCATATCTAGCCATCCATTTTAGAACCCTAAGTTCTTAACCAACATTAAACACAATCCTACATCTAAACCCTAGTCTCCATTTGAACAAGCCTCCACCTCATCCTAAATCCAAATCTTATCTCATTGACATCTCATCCAGATCCCTACTTGCCCCACACGGAAATCCTAAGACAAATCCATCCACCTCAAACACCATTTATCCATCTATTCATTTAGATCAACTTTGAATCCAAACTATTCATTCATGCATTACATAAAACCCTAAATTCCCATGCAATATTCAACCACACTCAATCCAATCCCATCTATTCAAATTTCCTAGCTTGGCACCCAAGACACCTCCCCCTCCAAGCAACCATAGTCGTCTTACCTAGATAAAACTCTAGTGACTTCTTTTTAATTATTTTAATCTTAGCTATCCAACCATCCATCTTAAATCCTAATCAATCCTAGCCATCTATCCCTCCTATAAATAGAGCACTAGGGCTACATGAAAAAAATTGAATTTGGACTCTGGAACTTCAAGGCTAGGCATGGACAAGGAAGAGAAAGGACGAAAAAGACAAGAAAAGCTTGGAAAAATGGCGTGCTTCCAAAGGGTTTCCGGGTTGGATTTGTATTCTTTATTTTCCAATAATTCTTGTGCTTCTTTGATTTCAATTCAGTGTATTGTAATTGGAATTCCATGTTTATGAATAAAATTGAAGTTCAATGAAATAGTTAGATTGTTGTTTTCCAATTAATTCATGGTTGTGTTATGATTGTTTTGAGTTTCTGTTTATTTTTTAAAATTAATTTCATGGTCGAATTTATTATGCTGTTATAAATCGGATGTGATGAAAATTTAGTTTGGGTGAACTCCTGTTTCGGTTTCTAAGGCTCTTATCCGTAAGAGTATAATGAAATTTAGTACCGGAAGAGGAGTCTTACTTTTTCATTCAAGTCTAAGGTCTGTTTTGTGATTGTCAAATATAGGTGTATCTATCAATGTTATCAAATTTGGCCCGACCTGCGGGTTGACCCGTGGGTCAACCATGACCTGGCTGAAACATGGGTCGGGTCATTTAAAAACCCTTTTGGATTAAAAACTCTCAAAAACCCTTTACGACCCAAAGGGTCAACCCGATTTATCTAATAAACCCGTGACCCTTAAAAACCCTTATTTTCTTTAAATGAAGAGAATAAAGATGGAGATGTTGGTTATTTCGGAAATATAATTTTTGGTATTTACAATTGTGTTTGTGAGAGAAATAATATATTTTTACGAAATATAAACTTAGTTAATAATTTAATATTATTTATAATATTATATTTATAGCATGGGTTTGACTGGTTTGACTACAGGTAAACGCAGATGAACTTTATTTAACCCACCTTTCCTCCAAGATTGGTCACTCTAGAGACCGAGTTTTAAAACATTGACATCAATGATACATATCATATCAGGATGATCGCATCGTCTCGATAATGTCACGAATTATTATTGTCGATACTAGACATAATCAATTATATGTGATATGTATAAGCCATTGAAAAGCCTAAAAATAATATATATTGATTGACATTTCATCCAGTGATGAAAAGGAGATGATGGTTTGCATAGTGATGACATACATTATTTTAAAAGGGTCAATTGGAAAAGGATTTGATCATTTGTTGGTATGAATTTATGTAAATGGAATGAAAGTTCCCAACTTTTAAATGCAAGAAAACCGGTTCCCTGCGTGAGAGAATCTGCTAGAAGATTTCTCTCAACCCAACTACAGATGCCAAATCTAATTGGTGATTATTAATATCTGAATCCGAATTTAATACTTTACACATGTAAAAGCATGATTGCAATCAATTCTCAAATCTGAAGGATAATAATAAAAAACGTTGATACCCTTTTTTACAATTAGTCTATAATATAGGAACCTAAATACAAATTATTCCTTAACTTTTTTTATGCCAATCTGTCTTAAATGTCATTACATGAGCATCTCTTTTGTTATAACTACCCGTAAAATCTCTCTTATAGACAGACATGTCAATCAATTTATTAATGAGATATATATGATCTAACTGCACATCTTTTTTTGTTCAAAGCTTAAGGTACTTTATTTATTTATCAATAATAGGAGCCCCTTGTGATTAATCAAACTCTCCACAAACTGTTCACTGTGAAATATCAAATATCTTAATTTGATATCATCCAACAAAAACTATTATTAATGAAATTTAGACATTTGATATTAATTGATAATTTAAAAAGAAAATAACAAGATTAATATGATACTCTCTCCGTTCTAAAATACTTGTCCCATATGCATTTTGAAATTATCTCAAATTATTTGTCTTATTCCTTTATTTTCACATTAAATCAAAGTTTTAACATTCTCGATTAACTCCAAATCACCTTCTAACATCATAGGAAGACGGCATTTTTTTATAAGCTTTGACTTTCCTATATGCGGTATTCTATAATTATTTCTACCTCCAACTCTCATCGTCTCAATCATGAAGTGCTGCATAATTAGGAAAATATTATTGAATAGTAACTACACAACGAGACATCGTCCTATTCTTTTTTTTTTTTATCAAGTTTGTATTGACTTAGAGAATATGTTAATCTAGATATTATTACTTAAAATTTACTTTTTGAAGTAAAAAATCCGTAAGAAATAAATTTTTTTGAAATAGGACAAGTATTTTGAGACAGAGAAAATATTTAAGTACATCCAGAGGATCTATAATGCACCTAATTATTAAGCATAGCACTTGTAATGAGATGAAACACAACATTGAGAGAGATTGAGAAAAGTTAAAAGGAGAATCTTGAAATTTGATGAATACGGGCGTACATTGGATGGGTTCTCAATAAATAGTTAGGATAATGGACCTTCTTAAATTGTTATAATGGAGTCAAGAGGTTCACGTGATTTACTTTAAATTATTTAATATTCAATAATGAGTTAGGTTGAATAGTCCTCTAAACTCAAAGAAACATTTGTGGATTTGGTAGTTTAAAAAAATCTCAATAAAAATATATAACACTTGATTTAAATTTAAACAAATGACTGAAATAAAATTTGTTGTCAAATGCCACTGAAATTAAGTGAATGAAACTATTTAAATATTTTTTTTTTTTATAATCAACATATCAATCAACTCAAAGGGATTGGAGTGATGATGGCCAAGGAAGTGGGAAAGGGCCACTCCCTCTGGAGTTATTGGTTGTGTATGGGTAGGGAGGTTTGCACATGCCTGAAGATGAGTCGAATTCTCTAACAGGCCTGGAAACACGTTGGTCATAAAATGATAACCACTATATCAATCACTAAGGTTGCATTTGGATAAGAGGTAATGGAGTGTAACTCCTCATTATTAGAGATGATAAAGGGACCCGTGATTATCCTCACCGATAATCACAAGATTGTCAAAGGTTTATGAACGGTATATGTGTGTATTCCTTATTGAGCAGATACTCTTTGTAAACTCTATATATACTGTGTAAATACTTGAATGAAAGATTGAGAAATACATTAATATGGTATCAGTAGTTTTGGGGTTTTCTTACCTCCGATTCTGATTGGATTTATCCACTCGATTTGCAACACAGTTGCACGGTGTTGGCCTGCCTCTCCTTGATCCAGATCTCATAACGGATTTTGTTTTCTCCGACTGCCCACTACTAGATCTGATCCTCCTGTCCACCAGCAATTGTCCGTTGTCGACCTCTGTTGTCATCGCCTCTCTATAGCCCTCATCTTTCGATCTGATTGCACATCTAGATCTGGTTGTGCCTGCCCTGTTGAGCCTATTTGTCTTGCTTGCTCTTGCATACAAGATCACCCTTGCCGGCATATCCAGATCTCTTCGCCAGAGGGCTTCTCTCCATTTTGTAGATCTCTTTTCAGGATCTATTGCCTTCTTTTGCCGATCTGCTTCTGATATGTCGGAACAGAACTTTTTTTGCAGATCTCTCCGCGCGCTTGGTTTGATCTCTCTGTTCTTATCTTGCCCCTACACATTGGGCGTCTTCTTCGGTTTCCTCGGTTGTCCAACTTTGGACATCTATCGGCTCTTACAACCAGGCGTGGTGCCACTTTTCTTGCCGCAACTCCAACATCTTTGCGATCTGACGTTGAGATCTCTGCTCCGCCGACTTTGCATTCGAGTTGTTCGCTATTATCGTCCGCTTACTGTTGCCGGATCCCATCACTCGCTGCTCGACGCTATTAGATACTGATCTTTTGTTTCCGTGGGTGTTTCCTTCTATCGCTGGTTCTCTTTCTTTCTTCCGCTATGCATTTTCGAAGGGAGGCTTCTCTTCTTTTTGTGCACGATTGATATTTGTGCTGTATAGGACAGAGAGCCTGCTGGCTATTGGTGTTTCTGGTGTAGCCTTACCCTAGTCTATAGTAAACCTTTCACTTGCTGTTGGGTTTTCGGCTTGCTGCCGTCACAGGTGACTCACTTCTTTCTTCTTTTCTTGTGCACTGTTACGGTTCGTCCATTGATATGGCTACCTTGATGCATCTATCTACGCAACTTCAACACTTTTATTACAATGAAATTGACTCCAGATAATTATCTAGTTTGGAAATCTCAACTATTGCCCTTTCTCCGCGGCTACAATGTCCTCGGCTACATTGATGGAACAATATCTGCCCCACCACAGGTTATGCATGTCGATCCTAAAGAAGACACTTCCTCCTCTACACAGATCAACCCTGAGTTTCTCACTTGGCAACAAAATGATCAACTTCTACTTGGGTGTCTGCTCTCTACCCTCACAGAACCAATTCAAGCTCAATTGGTTGGTGTTCCCACGGCTTGTACGGCTTGGCTTCAGTTGGAGAGGTCTTTTTCGTCTCACTCTCCGGTGCGTGTTATGCAACTCCATCTCCAACTTTTACTCATTCAAAATGTCACTTCTTCTATACTGCAATATCTTACTTCTACACAAGTCTCTTGCTGATAGTCATGCGGCCCCATTCGACCTGAATCAGATGATGATCTTGTTCTAGCCACTCTGGGTGTTCTTGGTCCTGCCTATTCCACTTTTGTCACTGCAATTTGTACTAGAGCTGAGCCTGTATCTTTCGTTGACCTACATGGCCTTCTTTACAGTCACAAACTTTGACTTGCCCATGAAGTTGTTCCGCTTGACATGCCCGCTCCACAAGCCAACACCTTTACCAGGCAGCGACACACTATTTCCACCCATCTCCACGGGGTTCTCCCTTCCATCCCTCTCGCTCTTGGGGCGTGGTGGTGGTCATTCTCGGGGACGTCATGTGCAGTCTCCTTCTCCGACTGATCGTTCTTCGGGCACTCAAGCAGGAAGATCGTCTCGTCTCATCTGTCAGGTTTGCAACCGCATTAGTCACACAGCCCTGCAGTGTCGACGATGCTTCAACAATGCTTTCCAACCTCTGGAATCCACCGTTGCCTACACTGATTTTGTCTCGCCTCCATTTGACAATAGTTGGTTTCCTGACTCTGGTGCTTCTCATCATGTTACGGTAGATCTCATCTACCTTTCTTTACATTCAGATTATTCTGGTCTAGATCACCTAACAGTGGGTAACGGTGCAGGTTTGCCTATTCACCATATTGGTTTTTCTACTATGTTTTCAAATGATAGATCTTTTCATCTTGGTGATATTCTACATGTTCTGTCTATTTCGCGCAACTTATTATCCGTCAATCAGTTTACACGTGATAATGATGTGTTCTTTGAATTTCACCCTGATTGTTTCTATATTAAGGATCACACCGCAGGGACAATTCTAACTCAAGGGTCGAGTAAAAAGGGACTCTATCAACTCATGCTACATTGCTCACCACATTCAACTTCGTCTCCTACAGTGTTTCTTGGTGTACGTACATCTCTCGAACGGTGGCATTCTCATAGGGGTCATCCCTCTACCCGCATTGTCAAACAGATTATCTCCACAGCAAAGTTTCCTGTTACTCTTCATAATAAAGGTTCAGAGGTGTGTGTTGCGTGCCAGTTTGGGAAAAGTCACAAGCTACTTTTTTCGTACCATTAGATCTTCTATTTTCTTATGTATGGGACCTGGCTCCTACTAGATCTGTTGATGGACATAAATTTTATGTGGTTTTTGTTGATGATTATTCGACATTTTGTTGGATATTTCCACTTGTTGCTAAATATGGTGTTTTTGATATATTTGTACGCTTTCACCGATTTGTGGAAAAATATTTTAGTCGCCCTATCAAGGCGATTCAGACTGATTAGGGTGGTGAATATCAGCGGTTAACCCCTTATCTATCACAGGGTGGGATTCTTCACAGAGTATCCTGTCCTCATACACATGAGCAAAATGGTTCCATTGAGCACAAGCATCGTCATATTGTAGAGACCAGTCTTACATTAATGACTCATGCCCATGTACCTCAGGCCTTTCGGAACCACGACTTTGAGACGGCTGTTTATCTGATCAACCGTCTCCCTACTCCTGTCTTGCAGTCTCGTTCTCCACTAGAAGTTTTATTTGGTCAAAGACCTGACTATTCATTATTTTGGGTTTTCGGTTGTGCTTGTTACCCGTATATACGACCTTATAATCGTCACAAAATGGATCCTCGCTCTGTCGTGTGCATATTTTTGGGATACAGTTCTTATCATCGTGGCTTCAAGTGTTATCATACCACCACTCAAAAAGTTATTATAGCACGCCATGTGGTTTTTGATGAAAGCATGCTCCCTTTTGCAGGCTCTCTTTCTTCATCTGAGGTGACACATTCCTTTGTGTCCCTTCATGTACCAGTCCCTTTTGTTACTTTACAGCCACCCAGTTCTTTCGTTGTACCACCTGATGCTATGATTGAGTATCCACGTGCCCCTACTATTGAGACCACGACCGTGCCACCAGTGACGTCTCCTCCTGCGGTATCACCTGCATCTGCACCGTTATTAGGTCCCACTTCGCCTCTGCAGGACTCTCCGGCATCTATCAGCTTTGCGCCTCATCATGGTGACACTCTTCCTGGTGTTTCTTCTGACTCTTTGCCTGCTCCCCTATGCAGACACGTGCTAAGTTTGGTATTATTAAACGCAAAACCTTGACTGCTACTAAATATGTCTTGCCCTCATCTGACGACTCAGAGATGGTTCCCTCATGTGTCTTTTCTGCTGTGAATTTTCTGGCATGGTGTGCTGTTATGACTACTAAACTTAGTGCTCTCATTCACCAGGGCACTTGGCTTCTGGTTCCACATCAACCCTCTATGAACGTTCTTGGATGTAAGTGGGTTTTCACCATTAAACAACATGCTTATGGGTCGGTTGCTTGATACAAGGTGCGCCTTGTTGTTAAAGGTTACAATCAACTTCCCGGCGTTGACTATCATGACACTTTTAGTCCTGTTGTTAAGTTTACCACTATCTGATTGGTTCTTGCTCTGGCCATTTCATATGGTTGGTCTCTTCATCAGCTTGATGTCAATAATGCATTTCTTCATGGTCATCTTGACAAAGATATTTATACGAGTCAACGACCAGGTTTTGTGGATTTTACTCATCCTACGGATGCTTGCAAACTATTGAAGTGCATATATGGTCTCAAACAGTCTCCGTGAGCATGGTTTCGACGATTCAGTGATTTTTTACTCAGTTTGAACTTTATTAGTTCCAAGACTGACGCCTCGTTATTCATCTACAGTCATAATGATATTCTGTTATATCTCTTGGTGTATGTGGATGACATTCCGATTACGAGCAACTCCTCTTCCAAGATTGTTGACTTTATCTCCTTCCTGGGACGTGAATTTGCACTCAAAGACCTTGGTCATCTTCATCATTTTCTGGGTATTGAGGTGTGTCACACAAAGACAGGCGTTCTCCTATCCCAACGACACTATGTTTGTTACCTGCTCTCCCGATCTAGTATGACTGCCCTCCTCTTTATCACGACATTCTGGTGAGCCATTACCAGATGCTACCCTCTATCGGAGTATTGTTGGGGGCTTACAGTATTTGACTCTCACGCTTCCTGATATTGCTTTTGCTGTGAATAAGGCCTATCAGTTTGTGCATCAACCCTCTACAGAGCATGCCATTTGTCAAGCGCATCATCCGGTACCTTAAATAGACTCTCTCCTATGGGTTATAGTTTCATCTCTCTTCTCCATTATGTTTGCCTGCCTTCTCTAATGCTGATTGGGGGGGTTGCCCTTATGATCGGCGGTCGACTGGTGGTTTTGCTATCTTTCTCGGCAACAATATGATTTCTTGGACTTTTAAAAAACAACAAACTGTTGCCCGTTCTAGTATTGAGGTTGAATATAGGGCCGTTGCCTTTGCCTCCGCTGAGCTCACATGGTTAGTCTCTCTTCTTGGGGAGTTACATGTGTACCTCCCTGGTCCCCTTACTCTTTGGTGTGATAATATTGGTGCTACTTATCTCACCGCCAACTCCGTTTTTCACGCTCGTACAAAACATATTGAAATTGACTTTCATTTTGTTCGAGATATGGTTGCTCGCAAACAACTGGTGGTCAAAATTATCTCTACCAAGGACCAATTGGCTGACATCTTCACCAAAGGTCTATCCTCCTCTCGTTTTTTGTCCCTTCGTAGCAAGCTCAATCTCGTTGATAGCGAGTTGGGTTTGAGGGGGGCTATTAGAGATAATAAAGGAACCCTTGATTATCCTCACTGATAATCACGGGATGGTCAAAGGCTTATGAACCGTATCTGTGTGTGTTCATTACCCTTGTTTAGTAACTAAGGGATAGAGGTAAAAATAAACTTTTGACCTCTCTCCTCCCACTTTTAAAAACATTTTTTTAAAAAAGGGGTATTTATAATACTCAGGATAACCCTTGTTGAAAGATAATCTCAGATAACCCTTGCAAATTTATCCCTCATCTAAACACAGTCTAAGTAATGTTATTAATATATTGTTTAACAACTGATATATTGTTAAAATTACAATTAAAATACAAAAAAAGTTGTGACTCATAGTTACAAATAGAGTAGGTTTTTTGAAAAAAAAAAAAACAGAAGAAAGGACAAGAAGAGGGGATGGCACTCTGGGGAAGGTAGGATTTAGGGCGAGTGTATGTTAGGCTGTCGGTACTGGCCGTCGTACTTGTCCTCTACGGAACTGCCTTTGGCTCTTTCTTCTCATTAATTCAAATTTTAAATGTATAAGACATTATCTTAATACAATACTAAATAATTAATTAAACGTCCTTATTATAATATAATTCCAATTTCATGAGGGAGACATTTCGTTGAAACCGAATAATTTTTTGTCTTTTTCGATGTACAGAATGACCGAACGAACCTTTCCCTTTTTCAAACAACACCCTTACTATTCTTTTTTCAATTCGCTCCTCTGTTCACATGACTTATCACGTTATCAGTTATCACCCATAGAGTGTTAAAATAAACTTGTGCCTGTCAAGTTCTCTTCACACACATAGATTGAGCATGGTCCATGGGACCACCAAAGCTTCTAATCTCTGTGGTGGTCGGCAAGATGAGGGGTGAAACTTGAGTAATAGTCAAGCCTAGTCTAATTGACCTGATTCGGAATATAACTTAACTCATTTATTAATATATGGTTTGCTCTAGACCTAAAAACTTAACTCAGTTTTAATTTGATTAAGATTAATTCATACTTCTGAAATTGCTTCAATTACTTATTTGAATTTTAAATATATATATTATAGATCATCTTTTGTACAATTATTTAATGATTTTTTGAGACATAATACGGTGGAGAATTGTTTTTATAGATCTCTCTTTACTTGAAACATGTCAGCGCATTGTATGTAAAAAATAATTATCAATTTAATTGCATGCGTTGATCTAGAACCCAATCTAATTCAAGCAAAATTAGTTGGACCGATTTGAAAATAGCTTGGGGTTTTAAAAATGGGTTGAATTATGTATAGATAAGAAGAGAGCTAAATTAAATTGACTCAAACTATAGTTACTTAAATTTAATACAAGTGGACTAAGATTAGATTATTAACACAATCTACTTGCTCAAGTTGCACCAAGATAGATGGGACACAAAGAAAATAGTTGAAGGGTTCATAGTGGTTCGGATTAGCAGTTTGACATATCGTAACAACAACGTTAGAAATAGTTCGGTTTTTTCTTGGAAAATAAGATTAAAATTTTGGCATAAAAAGTAGATACGCCAGAAAGTTGTGAACAGATATATATGTATGGGCATGATACATTTGATTTGGAAGATTCGGGAACAAAAACATTGGCTTAAGTATTGTATAAGTCTAACATATTTGTATCTTTTATGTAACTTTTATAAAGTATTTTAAACTAAAACATAGAATTAAAACTATGTCTTCAATTCAATTTTGTTTTTACGAATTTTTTTAAAGGACAACTAATGACAGATAAGGTAGGTTTTAATGCCTACTTAGGCTTCCATGGTAAAATAAATTTTAGATACAGGGTTTTAGGCCAGATTAAGAATTTCAATGATAGAAACCTTAAGAAATCCAACTCGTCATTCTCCTCATCACTCTTAAAAAAAGAAAGATGACACTAATTTTAGCCAGAGATTTTTGATCGAGTCAAAATTGATCAAAGAAATTAGGTGTTCTTTCAAAAGGAGAACAAACATGGAATTGTATTCCAAATGTAATGATTTGTGTAATTAATTGAGGTCCACAATTAAATGCAAATTAAATAATCATATGGATGCATGGAACTTAAATCCGTCACTAATTTAATTTGACAATCATTGAACCTTTTTTATCCAATTTGGTTGTGGAATTGTAATTTAATTAAGGATTACATTAAATGCTAAATATGAAATTAAATTCACCATACAAAATAAAAACCAATGCTTAAAATTAAACTTATTAAAAGCACAAGCACTTGTTAAAAATTAAGAACTCAAAATAAGACTCATCTCATTGAGGAGACTCAAACAAAGCCTAAAGAATCAAATAGCTCAACTCAATTGGACCTGCTTACAATGCTTGGCCTATGTCTATATGTATAGGCCATTATTTAAAAAATAAATTTGAAAACAATTAAAAAATTCCAAACAGATCACCAAATTCGACTGATCGACTCTGTATCTCTCTTTTTAGTCTTTATTTTCCATCTTTCCCTTTCTCTATTTTGTTAGGGCATGGGACCAACAATCTGTCATGACCCTCTCCTCGGGGACGTGACTAAGAGAAAAGGGGTTATAATTTTTTTTGAAACTCCTTATCGAGCACACCTAAGTTCGCACACGCTTGGGCAACATGTGTGTGAAATTTCTCCCACAAACTCTATGTCCTTTATTGTGTTCGGTAGCTCTACTGAAATTTCGATAAACTCTCCCTTAAAAAGTGGGGCTTCCCAACCATACAATCTTGTCCACAATTTCGACTACTCCATTGACCTATTTATATCATTTCCAATCACCCATTCCCATATCAAATATGCCTAAACTATTTGACATACATAAAAGTTTTCCGTAAGTTGAATTAAGCCCAAGAAATTTCACACATCCATTAAGCATATTACACATGGCTTGGGTAAATACTTACAACATTTAATACAATCATGTAAATAACAAAAAGTCAAAACAAGAGGTCTTCGTGACAAGATGCTACTATGCTGGTTCACGTGTCCCACGGACCCCGCCTACATGTTATATTATGCATCTGTGAGGGGTTAGTCAAAGCTAATACAATATAATAACATAATGAACAAGGAACATGATACACAAGACATCGTACAGTGAGCATCAATCCACATGCTCTTTACTTTAAGTTTTCTCATTGACATAACATTGTTTATGCCCGCTTTTCTAGTGACTCCAGCGTATGGATCTCGCCAGTACTCTATATTGTGACCATCAGTAGCTTTCGTCGGTGACCCTAGCGTTAGAATCTCACTTCTTAACTCACGCGTTTGGATCTCGCTACTAATCTCTATTTCGTGGCCATCTTCAATCTCGGCTAGTGAGCCATGAGGTAGAGTCTTGCCATTACTCTATTTCATGGCACTTGTTTATGCTTGCTCTTCTTATAACTTTTGCGTATGGATCTTGACACTACATTCTATTTCGTGCCATCTCCAGCCTTCGTCGGTGACCCTAGAGTTAGAATCTCTGATGCATACAAAGGGTCAAATTCAATGAGAACCTGTAACACCCCGGATTTCCTCATATTATAATATAAATTCGATTGGCCCATTTGGATTTTAATTTAATGGAATTTGAAATTAAAAAGTGGAAATTGACATTAGATGGGCAAGAAATGAGTTAATTACCCAATTAAGACCCAATGGGTCATAGATGACTTAATTTTAAGTAATTGGGTAAGTTTAAAGTAAATGGGTCAATTACCAATTGGGACGCAATGGGTCATAGTGAGCTAGATTTTAAAGTAATTGGGTAAGGTTAAAGTAAATGGATAAAAGGTAAGTGGGTCAACTATCCAATTAAAATCCAATGCATAAAATCCACCTCATCAAGTGAGGTGGCATGTGAGTGATGTGGCAATGCCATGTGGCTTGCATGTCATCACATGGAAGCCTAGTAGGCAAGGTGCCACATCATCAAATGACATGGCCAAGATGGGATTCAAGTGCCATGTGGTGACCAAGTCACCACATGCATGGCCGGCCATGACATGTTAACTTGGTCAACCACCTAGTGAGTTCAAGTCTTGAGTTTAAGATTAAATTGCTTGAGTTGAGTTGGGAAGATGGAGAGTTTCCATCTCAAGGGACATAAAACCAATGGACACGTTGGAAGTCAAAGAGTTTTTGGTTTAAGCCAAGGGTCTCCTTGTTTAAACCAAGGGCCTCACGTGTTAAACAAGCCATAATGAGGGAGAGTGGAAAACTCTAAGGCTGTTACAAAAACACAAACCAAAGGGATTGTTCACATCCTTTGGCCGACTCCTCCACACCTTGCACAAGGATTCTTCTTTGCTCCTCTCCTCTCCCTCTCCCACATCTACACCTGTACACTTGGAGAAATTGAAGAGCAAAGAAAGAAGAAGAATGAGTAAGAAAAAAAAAGACAGACAAAAAAATAAAAGAAGGAGACGGGAAAGAAGGTATGTTTAAAGCTTAAATAACATAGGATTGATTCAAAGGAAACTATAGGTTTGGCCATGGTGTGGCCGAACCCATGGGTTCCATAATTAATGGAATGTATGGCTAAATTGTTATAAGGTCATAGAATTGGAAATCCATTCAAGGAATGGTTATGGGTTGAAACAAACAACCATATGATTGAATCCAAAACCATGCGATAACGGTACAAAGATTGAATGAATTATGGAAAAGACCTTAGCCTTAGCTAGAGGGTAGAGTAAATTCACTAAGAGTTATATGAACAATGAAATCCATGTTTAAGAATGATAAGGATGGATTTCATGGAGAAAGGCTTTGTAAAATAAGCAAACAAAAAGGACTGACAAAGAATAAGTCGACTGAATCTCAGGATTCAGTCGACTGAACTGGTGCTGGCCGAGCACACAAGGGTTATCTGGGAGCTTTAGCCGACTGAATCTTATGATTCAGTCAACTGAACATGGACTGGCTAAGAATATATGGGGTATATAGGTATTTCAGCCGACTGAATCTCTGATTCAATCGCCTGAACATAGACGTACCAAACAAGTAAGTGAGTTGGTGTGTTTCAGCCAACTAAATCTTGTGATTCAGTCAACTGAAGGTATGCTTACTGAACACGTAAAGGGTTTATTGATAATTCAGCCGATTGAATGTATATTGGCCGAATGTACAAATGATCTGATCCAAAGTCAGCCGACTGAATCTGTGATTCAGCAGATTGAAAGGCTATGGGTCAAGTTTATACAGTAACTAGTTGTGTTTTAGCCGACTGAATCTGTGATTCAGTCGATTGAATGTTTGCGGGTAAAACAGAGACTGAATCTGGGTGGGATTCAGTCGACTGAATTGAAAAGTTTGATTTTTGGATGATTTTCCAGATGCTTCTGTTTATCGGGTAGGATGTAAGGAGTGATGAAATTAAAATGGAAAATCAAATTAATTTATGTATGTGATTGAATTTAATAAGGTAGAGAAATTTGCAAAGGGGTTTGCGATTCTTTTCGACGTGATCGTTTACATTATCTTCACAAGACAACAATGATAGTATACTGGACGTTGGTAGGATTCCTACCTTATTGAGACACTATGGATTATATATATGACATTGGTTTTTATTCCAATTATGATATTTACTTTGGTTAAACAAATGGTATATGTTTATGAATTGAATTTCAATGATATTATGTAATTTGATATGAAATGGCATTCTTGCATTCATTACCTCATGCATGGCATGGGAGGGAATATATGTGACTAACAAACCAAGTTATGAGCGGTCCGGACATGATTTAGGCTTAAAACTATCTTGTATGAAGCTATGTGAACTATTGATATGTTGGCCTTGTCCGAGATAGCTAGGAATGGGCACAGCGTAATTTGGGCCAAAGAGCTCCTGAGTATATAGTCCCGAAATCCTGCACGGAGGGAGGAGTCCACACTCCATCGGTAATTCCGATTAACATATGTGGGGAGGTATAACAGTGACCTGGTGGTGCCTTCACAAAACATTGCGAACGTAATTGGCCAAGGGAACACCTTGATATGGCGATTTATCAAGGAAACTATTTATATATGATGTGATTGGATATGGAATTAGGTGAGTGATCATTTGACATTGACACCCATGATATGATGCATAATTAGGCATGATTATGATATGGATATCATGCACTGTTTTTACTACTTATGAGATGTTTTACAAATATGATATGATGTATCTATCTTGTTTTATTTTAATCCTATGTGCACCATAACCCTACTTGGAATTCCCACTGGGCATGTTGACTGATGCCCTACTTCTACCCTATAGATGATGGAACAGGGAATGACAAGGAAATGGACATGAGACATGAAGGGAGCCAAGCGTAGGAGCTTGGAATAGTTTTGATGTTTTATGATGTATTGGGAGCATTGATGTGTTGGACTGTAATAATTTAGAATTATTTTGCTATGGTTTGATGATATTTAAGTTTCAATTAATTATATGGTGATTGGCTTTCCTTGCCTTATAGTGTCATGTATATGAATAGTATATTATTCATATAAATAAGTCCGCAATGTATTTAGAAAAGCGTGTGAAATGTTTTAATGGATTTAGTCCACGCACACGTAATTGGTGGCCAGTTAAAGGTCGGGTTTTGGAAACTCGGACTTAACTCGCGTCGTGACGACCCGTTCTCTCTCACTCATTTAAAAAAAAAATATACTCTGATTTGTGGCGAGTGAAAAAGGGCGGGGCGTTACAGAACCCGCCAATTGGTTTGTGGTTTGAGAGTATGGTCTCTGAAAGACTCACACAACTGATTACGAATCATAAAAGAATTCTGCCTTAGCAAGGAATTGCTCAAATAATATGCCAACCGATTACATAAGTTTATCAAAAATTCAATTTAGTCTATGGATTTTCTAGATTAAGTCTTATTCTAATCGAATTTGATTAAGAATTATAGAAGCATGAAATTAAAAGAGAGTAATGATAAATTCGAGTATGGCACTACTTAATCTAGGAAAAACCAAAAGAATATTTGAATTGAATTAAAAACTGGTACTTATTTGTAGAATAGAATTGGTCACAGTCCAAGGACCTAGCTTTCGCCGGAGGGCCAAAGGCCGGTGTGAAAACACTCAACTGCAAGAGTTTCTCTTTTTCAAAAATTTCAACTGTATATTAATTTAATTTTTACACAAGTATTTATACAGAAATAAGAAGAAAAAGACTAAAATTCCCTTGCCTTGGTTGACTAAACCAAGAAAGGATATTTTATATCTAAATCCTAATTAAAAGAGGAAACTACTTAAGATAGAGTATAGTCTAATTATGACCATTCTATCTGAACCCTGGAAAATGTCACATGGATTATTGAATGAACAATATTAAATCCTAAAAAATCAAACATAAAAATAGAAATCCTAAAAATATGGAGTTGCCCATTTGGAAATAGTCGACTTGCAAAATTCGTCCACCTTCTTTCTATTATCGGATTTGAAACTTGTGTCCAATTTCATCTTGATTTTGTCATACTAAATGTCCATATAACGAAAAGTTCATTTGATACGAAGTTTATCCCTGGAAGTGTTCTTTTGAAACAAAAAGAATCAAGTCATTGGGACATCGGAGTGAAAAATTATGGCCAAAATACTAAGACTGTGTCAAAACCTTCCTTCCAATTTCATTTTTCAGTAATTATCTTCTTTAATTTGGGATTCCGAACGAAATTATCTTGCTAAATTCTCCCAAATTCGTCCTTCATTCTCTCTTTGGAGACTTCATTATGGTCTGTACACTTGTCATCCTGTGAAAGACCCTAGAATATGGGCTTTGAGGAGTCGGCTTGGATATGGATTAGGCTTGTCTAAGGTAAGGGCTTGGACTTACAGGTTGATCTGGCTCACTCAGGTTCACTGGGCCTCTACTAGTAAAATTGATGGATTTAATAGACGAAGTCCAGCTGTGTGTCCTTCGATCAAAATCGTCCCTGTAAACCATGGGATTCTGCTCCTCTGGTTCAAGCTCCATTGAAGATGAGTCCGAATGTGAATCATCGACCCGATGGCCTCCATCATTCTCTCCCTATCGAAAGAAACTCGTCTTTGACTTTAATATCTGAAGTACAATACCAAACGACCTTCTTTTGTGATGTGGAGTGAGTCACACTATCAAGGAGTCTGCTAAGGATACTGGTAAGCCGAAGGAGTCCACCAATGACTTAGGTAATATACATCCACATCACTCCTTCATGACAAGAGGTGGAGGTGTTGCAGCTGTAATCTTCTGAAGAGTCATATCCAACTGATGTAGTGCAATGCCCGGATGATGGCTGCTGTCATAGGTGGAGTAGCGTGTCTGTAATTCACAAAACTTAATACGCTGCTCCTACGAACATTAGCTCATTGTTGCTCCAATGCCAGTATATGTGCAAGGTATCGCTGTCCATAACAAACTGTGTGGAGAAACCTGCACTATTGACGAATCAACCTAAGTGCTATCTATATAAAATAGTCCAAGAGATTTACATTGTTAGTGCAATAGTGTATTTCTTGGTGATTAGAATAATATCACAGACACGTGCAACGTGGTTCTAGCCCCGTAGCATTCAAGACACTATGATCCCCGTGACGATGTCGCATAGTCAGCCCGGTGACTGATGCCATTACAGTGATCCATTGTCAACATAATTGAGTTTCTGCATCAACAATTGCATGAAGGTTGTGTAAATGCTCTGTGATACTGTCCCTTCTTGGAGAAAAACCTCATTTTTGAGTTCAGCTACTGCCTACTATGCAAGTGCACTAGGTCCACAGTAAGTCACCTCATGGTTCAGACTTGACACAATGTCTGCTGTCATAGAAAACTACATGTGAAAGTTGTAGAGCCTCTTTGACGGTGATCCTAGGGTGGCCTTAAAAATGAGGACTTAGGGCTCATAGATTGCCGTACATTGTTGGGTTGCTATTATGGAGATATCTCTTACATGAAATACAATGAAATACCATAATATGTGAAAATGCAAATTAGAATCCCCACCCAACAAAACAACACCAAATACCCCTAGAAGACATTGAGTGGTATTGTCCTCTCTGGTGTGGTGATGATGCTACTCTTGATATGGACGGTGAAACATGTGATCGCCTAATTCAGAAGGTGATGCATGGTGTGAACCAATGTTTTAAAAACCAACTTGTCTTGCGACCCGTCTAAATAGAAGGTTGGGTTAAATAAGCTTCAATCAGGTTCAACCATGGTCAAACTTGGTCAAACTTGTGCCATTAATATAAATATTATAAATAATATTAAATTATTAATTAAAATTTAATTTATGAATTAAAATAAATTTTAAACAAAAATTAGATTTCTCTACCAAATATCAACTTCAATTGTTTAAATCAATAAAATAAAAATATTTAAATAAAAATAATTTATCATATTCTGTATAGACAAATTATAATTTAATTTAATAAGCTGCATAAAATAAATAATATAATGTGAATTGTTATTTATAAACACAAATATTTCTTTTTACAAAATTTGACCTTTAACCAATATGCTCAAAGGGATTTTTAGAATTTTAATCAAAACTTAATTTTTTTTAGAATTACAAAAAACATATAAAGTTTTTAAATAAATTCAAAAGATATGAGTATTTAAAAAAAATCCAAATATAAATTAATTATTTATTCCTTTAAATTAAACAATATCATATTGCAAAAATATAAATTTACAATTATGATTAGGAGATAAAATGTTAAGTAAGAAAATCCATGTAGGGAAAATAAAATGTGAAGGAAGAAAGAGAGGAGAGAGATTCCATAATTTCAAAGTGAGATAACATTGGGAACATTAAAACCATATTAAATACAAGATTTAGAAGGTGAGACTTGAGATATGAGAAACATTCTAAGCTCTAAAGGTTTGGAATGTGGGAAGTCCAACATCGACAAAAACAAAAAATCTACTCTAAGGGGAGGGGTTATAAATCAAGGAGCTGTAGAGTCATTCCATGGCTAACGTTTGGTGTTTATTAGGCTGGGTAGAGTGTGGCCCATTAGGCTACATAAAATAAAATTTATTTTGTTTGAATTTCTGTATTTAAAAAGTTATATTTTAAAATTTGTAAACAGTTACCGGTCACGGGTTGTTTAGGAAAACCCAGTTTTTTTAAGTGTGTTTGATCCAAACACTTTTTATTAAAATCCAGCCTAAAGTGGGTGGTCGCAATTGAACCGTCGGTTCAACTGCGGGTTGGGCTGAGTTTAAAAATACTGAATCATGTGACCTCCTAACGGATGAAGATGTCCGCTGACTCTCATAAACAACTTGCTGCATAAAATCTGCAAGGTGGCCATCTGACTTAGAAATGCTATAATTGTCTCCTGTTAGTCAACTGTATGAATTGCCTATCATCGTAGTATGTATTGCTGGTTAGGACCAACATAGTGATGTTCTCAGGACCGATGCCTTCGTTCTTGTCCATATTTAGTCTGGTATTCTAAACTTTTGTCATAGAAAGTCCAAATGAGCAAGAGAGCCTGAAACTTAGAAATTTGTTTATTGCAAACACAAACAATTTCCAATGCTAATCACACAATAAAAAACAAATATGAAAATCAGGTAGTTGCAAGAAGAATCTCAATAATACAATTACCCAGTGCTTCAATTGGCCAATGAGCAGTTTGCTGTATGAAAATTTTGCGTGTCTGTTAGTATAAACTTCAAAATTAGAGTTTCTGAGGTGATAAAATCACAAAATTTTAACTTAATGTAGCCAACTGATATATAGAATTGCTGTAAAAGTTTCATACTAATTTGAGTCCGAATCATATGTCAAATAATTACTGCAACTCAGTAGGAAATCAACAACTGAAAACTCTGTTTCTGCTCAGACCTTTTGTGCCCACTGTGACCAAAAAAAATCGTAACTAAAGCTACAAAAATCAATTTGGAGACATATTTACTAGAAAGTAGAGAAGAAGATCTAGCTATTCTCCAAATTTGAAATTTTTTAAGTTTGATATATTCACCCAAATAACAACTGTAATAGAGACCAAAAATAATTCTGAAGTATGTTCTGCAGTTTTGATGGCAGTCCATCGCAGCAGTAATATCTCCATGTACAAAGATCGGAATGATGCAAAATAATATATCATGATGAGCCTCATGAAAAGATCTAACCACTGTAAAAATTTGAGAATTTTAGCACCTAGTTTGGTATATCAAAATTCGTCTGCAATCAGGAAGAGAAACCTAGTTTGTTGTCAATCTGCAATTCTGTGACATTCCACTAAAGCGGAGATATCTTGGACTAACAAAATCCTTTTGAGGTGAGCAAGATATTTCCGGAATCCTCACAGAGAGACCTATCTTCTGAAGAAAAAATTAGTATTTTTCTCTTTATTGTCTGTTCCCAGTAAATTCTATAACATAACGAAAAATCCATGGACTGTACTAATCCAATTTAGCACACAGACTCATAGAAGTAATGTACGGATGAAATTCAAAGCCCATAATTTTTTTTTAACCACAATACAAAAATTTCTTGAATAAAAGAAAGTGTGTGAATGCAATTAACTCCATAAATAAAAATTTATTTTTCCAAGAATCTTATTTCGATTGCAATTTGAAGCAATCCGAAGCTCTGATGACCAACTGGTGCAGGCCTAGGGTCGAATTCAATGAGTACCCACCAGTAGACTTGCGGATTCAGAGTATAGTCTCTAAAAGATCCACGCAGCCGATTACGAAAGATAAAAGGATTCTGCATTGGCAAGGAATTTCTCAAATAATATCCCAACCGATTAGGCAATTTTCCCAAAAATTCAATTTAGTTTATGGATTTTCTAGATTAAGCCCTCTTCTAATCAGATTTGATTAAGAATTATGGAAGCATGAAATTAAAATAGAGTAATGATAAATTCGAGTATGGCACTACTTAATCTTGGAAAAACGAAAAGACTAATTGAATTGATTAAAAACTGGTACTTACTTGTAGAATAGAACTGATCCTATTTTAAGGACTTGGCTTTCGTCGGAGGGCTGAAGCACATTGTGAAAATACCCAACTCCAAGACTTTTTCTTCTTCAGAAGTTTCAACTGTACATTAATTTCGGTTTTACACAAGTAATTATAGAGAAATAACAAGGAAAAGACTAAAATACCCTTACCTTAGTTGACTAAGCTAAGAAAGGATTATTGAATGAACAAGATTAAATCCTAAAAAATCAAGCATAAAAATAGAAACGCTAAAAATATGGAGTTTCCCATGTAGAGAGAGTCCACTAGCAAAATTCATACACCTCTTTTCTATTCTCGAAGTTTAAACTTGTGTCCACTTGTATCTCGATTTTGACCTAGTAAACGTCCGAATCACAAAAATTTCATAAAACAAAGTTGTAGCCCGTGAAGTCATCTTTCCAACCCAAAATAAATCAAGTCATTCGGATATTGGAGGCAAAAGTTATGGCAAAAATACTAACAGATTGTCTAAATCTTCCTTCCAAGTTTGTTTTTCAATAATTATTTTCTTTAATTTGGGATTCGCAACGAAATTATCTTGCTAAATTCTTCATCCATTCTCTCTTTATAGAATTCATTCTGGTCCGTATACTTGTAACACTGTGAGAGACTATAGAAGATGGGCTTTCAGGAGTGGGCATGAATATGGATTAGGCTTGTCTAAGGTATGGGCTTAGACTTACACGCTGATCTGGCTCACTCAGGTTCATTGGGCCTCGATTATTAAAATTGACGGATTTCTTAGACGGAGTCTAGTTGTGTGTCCTTCGGTCAAAATGTTCCATGGAAGCCATGGGAATTTGCTCCACTGGATCAAGGTCCACTGAAGATGAGTCCGAATATGAATCATCGGCCCGATGGCCTCCATCAGTAGCTCTCCCTAACTCAAACGTTTGAATCTTGCCACTACTCTCTATTTCGTGGTCATCACAGATCTCGACTAGTGACCCTTGCGGTAGAGTCTTGCCATTATTCTCCACTTCATAGAACTTCCATATTCCGTCTCACCAAGTTGGTCAACATCACTCATCATGTAATTCATGTATCCAAGCATAAGAGGTACATTATTAGTTCTCTTCATCATACATCATTTATACATGAAAATCATATAGACATTCTTTGTTTTGTCCTCATTCTAACAACTCATTTTCCATCCATTTCCTTACAACTCTAAGTAGTCTAGCATAGCAGCATAGTTAGACATACAAAGCATCTCACTCATGACATCACCACGTCAAATTTTCATGTAGTAGCCCAATATATCTCAATTCATAACACACCTCAATTCCATGCTATATCAAGCTATTTGAAAGCTTAGCACCATTCAATCAAGAGCAATGCAATTGACCCTCACATCATATAGTTTCTCATCACAAGGAAAATTCATCAAGTCATTCATATCATCGAGCATATCATTCTCATTCAATTTCAACAAAATATAAATTCAACATATCTCACTCATGTGTAAGGAATTCAGATGTTGTTGTGCAACCATCACTATATAACTTCATATACTCATCATCATGTATTTTTCATACAATTCATCATAAATTTCCTCATTCATCTCCACACATTCATTCACATATTTATACAATTCATCATCATCTTCATCTTCATCATACATCTCCACACATTCATTCACTTCTTTACACAATCCATCGTATTTCATTACTATACCATCGTTTTCAACATACAATTTAACACATCATGCTCTAAATTAAGGTAAATGTACTAAAGTGTGGAATTTGTCCTCACCTAGTGCTTCTATGGTGCGTTTGGGTCTTTCACAAAACAATGGTCGGTCACGCTAGCAGGGTTAGGGGCTGGTTACATCAAATTCAACACAACAAAACATACATGAGCCTTAATTTCAGTTAATGGGGTTCAATTTCACAAAAAAGACAAAAGCCCCAATTCTTCTTTAGGTTTCCATGCTCAATCCTCGGGTAATTGAACTCAAGTTTACCACTGGGGTGAGAACCCCCCAATTTTTCTTAGGTCCCAAGCACTCATTTTATGTAATTGGGTTCAAACACTCAAGTAAGGTTGAAATCCCATTTTCTCTGTCGGTCCGACCTTCAGAGACAAACAGAAATGTTTGCCTCTGTGAGTCCGACCCACGAGCATCATCGGTCCGACCTACACTCTGCAAATTAGGTAGTTTTGCATCTTTTTGCTAAAACGGCCATAACTCAGGCTCCAAAACTCGAACTTTGACATTCTTGTACTTTTCAAAAATATCTTCAACTGATCTTATCCAACAAAATAACTCTCACTAAACTTAGAGTTCATTTGATACCTCAATTGGACCCATAAGTCAGACCTATATCAAGTCACCCAATTTTGAAGTCAATTTAGCCAAATTAGTGCTAGGTGTCTCTTCCACACATTTTTTACAAAAATCCTCAATAATTTGGCAGGTCGGGTCACTATACAATACATCGCTAGTGTGGGGGACCCCCCGCAAGTGTTACCCATGGGCGCGTAGTGACTAACCTCCCTAGTGAACTGACCGTCACGACCTCACATAAGGGAAAACCTTGTACAACACATGGGAAGGTCAATGGGAAAAAGTCCCACATCGCCTGTTGAGTACAAGGTTTGTGCACTCATAAGTGAGATCACCTCCTTCATATAATGTGCGACATAACCTTTACGGCTTATTGCTTATTCTGATGTTGTTTGGGCCGATTTTCTCGATAGCTTCGCTCCACTACTAGATATTGTATTTTCCTGGGTACCAATTTACTTTTGTTAGTGCCTCGGCTTGCAGAGTCACCTGTTTGTAAATTCCGTGATTTAGGTGGAGCAATGCTTTGAAGAGAAGAAGCTCAACACTCAAGACTCAAGTGTTGATTGAAGCATGAAAGACTCAAAGATCAACATGTGTATGACAATCACAGAAAGTAAGTGGCCATAGATGATCTTAGGTGGAACTGAAACCTTAGGTGGGCCATCGCTAGGCTTAAACACCACATCTGGATAACTAAGCTAGCCTAAAATGTGTTTGACACCGAGTGGAACTCAACTTGGAAATATGTAAGTCTGTTGTCATGGACGGCACATCGTGTCAGTGACCTATCGCCATATGAGAGGACGATCAATCATGGTCATATGACCAATCGCCTAGAAAGTCAAGGGTTCTAGATGAAATGGACGGTCAAATACATCAGGTCTCAGGACGATACATTCGTGTTCACGATGTATTGCTGGGATATGGCCGATCTAATCGTACGTACGATCGATCGCCCTGAGCTTAGACAAATTTGGACTGTCATTCACAGTCAAGTCTAGGATAACAGATTGTGAAGACGGTACCTCGTCTGGGTACATGGCTGACCAATCTCCCTCACGATCAATCGCCTGGAGCCTGGGTCAGATACCCACTCAAAAATACAGTCAGGCTTAGGAAGATGCTTTCGTCTGGGGGTGACCATTCGTGTGGTATAACATGATC